>CM062820.1:250982225-251521151 GCA_031772625.1 Pinus tabuliformis | reverse complement strand
AATAGTGTTGCATATTAAAAAATATCAGAGAGGCCTATTTTAATATTCATAAAATATACATTAATAATTATGGAAACCATATAAGAGAGACTATATCCATATAGAGGTCCCACATGCCACGTCATCTTTTTATCGCAATCGCCGCTTCCAGAGGTTCGCACATAACATAGCCGATTCCCAACTATCGACAGAGTGGATGCGATATGGTATTAAGCAGTTATTAATAAGTCCATTGGGTCCATACCCTTATCGCAATCCCCGGATTGAAATTCCTTTGTACATTGCGATTACTACAGATGCGCGTTTGATTAAGCCATGCTAAATGGTTGTATGGGTCCCCAATTATATCGCAACATCTTTCAATGTGGCAAAACTTTAACTATGCATGCATAATGCGATGGACGCGATATTACAATAGGGCATGTTATAACGTAGCAGCAGGTCCGCTATGTATCGCAATTGACATTTGCATGTGGCAACTTTAAAGAGGCTTGCGATATGGCGGATGCGATGTAACTTTAAAGTGTATTACAATGGAATCCTCGGGCCCATTGTATCACATTTATAATATATATATATATATATATATATATTATATATATATATTATATATATATATATATATATATATATATATAGATATATACTCCTCCGTTTTTAACTTTGGTTAATGCAGACTTAACCCATAACCCTTTATCCCCTTTAATTCTGTTATAACCCTCGTAATGGGAATATACACAAACACACGGGAACTTGCATTTTTCCACTTTTCATAGCCTTGGCACGTTTATTGATGCTTACCTTTATCAGGCTCATTCTCCACCGTAGATTAACTTGCGCTAGGTCTAATGGCTATCAGAGATTTCGGGTAGACGAATAGCACAGAGAATACCCGCCCGATAAAGCGATTTTCTCTCTCCACCCTCGTGCTACGTGTCGCTCGGTTAATAGAATCGGGCACTCTCCTCTAAATACCACTTACCGCCTAGCATCCGCCTGAAAACCATTGCCACTATTACAAACCCGCCTTTTGGAATATAACCACGTGCATTCACTCTTCATCCGCCTTCTTGATTTCTACCGATATTATATACTCCTCCGCTCTTTTGGCTCCTCTGTTAACTTCTTTGGCATATATTACATGCGATACTCTCGATATGGCTCCTCCTCAACCTCCCGCTCTTACACTTACTTGGCTTTCCAGTGGCTTCCGATACCGCTCCAATACCTCTTCTCTACTTTGATAGCTCCTATGGCTTCCGATATTCTCTCCAATGGCTTGACTGTCTTGGCTTTCCTCTGGTTTCTCCTCATGGCTTCTTGCTCCTGTTTCTTCACGGATCTGCTCTACTTCTCCTTGGCCTCACATCATTGTTTACTCATCCATAATATTGCCATATTGACATCAATGATAATCTAGGTCAACAATTATATTTGTATCAGGGTTCTAGTGATGCTAGGAAGCTTGCTCTGAAAGATAAGCTAAGAAGTATATGAATGAGCAAAGGAGAGCCCATCATCACATATCTTTCAAAGTTCACTCATGTTCAGGATGAGCTAGGTGGCGTGGGAGAGATAGTAGCAAAAAAATACCTTTGGAGTCTTGCGTTTCTGGGACTTCATAAGTCTTGGTATAGTTTCCAGGATGTAATAAGTGGAAAATAGAATATTCCTAGTTGGGAAAGGTTATGGAGTGATTGCGTTCAAGAAGATATTTGGAGAGGCAAGAGAACTGGTAGAGAAGCTCCAATAGAGAACAAGGAAAAATTTTCCTTGGAAGGAAAAGTTAGTAGAGCCAGGGAGGATTTGAGCAAGATTAAGTGCTTCCATTTCCACAAGTTCAGGTACTATGCTACTAAGTGTCATAACAAGAAGAAGGTGTCCAATAGGGATCATGTGGCTACATCAACTGAGGTAGATGGGTTTTCTTCTCAATTCGAGAAATATTTCTCATTGATAGCTTGCATGGAAAGCTCAGTAGGAAGAAACACATGGTATATTGATTCTAGATCATCCTTCCAGATGATTAAGAGCAAGGAGTATTTCATCTGATTGGAGGAGAAGGACATGCAAGTTCATATTGAGCTAGGAGATAATGATAAGTACACAACTAGGGGAGTTGGTGCTGTCAACTTTGAGAGGGAGTTTGGGATATCTCTCCATCTCAAAGATGTTATTTATGTTCAAGGCCTGAAGAAGAACCTTGTTTTAGTGGAAACCCTAGAGGAAAAGGGTTATGATGTCATCTTCAGTAGAGGTAAGGCTTACCTCAAGGACTTAGCTTCTCCATCAGTGAAGCAGATAGGTACAAGGATGAAGAATATCTATAGGTTTTAGGTTGAGACATGCAAAAGCTTGAGCAACAAGGCATGAGGTGAGTAGGGTAGAGATGTGGGAGAAATTTGGCACAAGTGCATGGGACACTTGCATCATGGGGTGCTGAAGATCCTTCAGTAGATAACCATAGGGCTACCATAGTACAATATTGATAAGATGGAGTGTGCTAGGTGTGCTGCCATGTCCATATTTTTATTTTCCTCTATAGTGTAGCCAGGATGGGCTTCCAGGGTATGTGATGGCAAGGTTGTAGGAGCAGGATTACATCACCAGGGGTTACGAAGGGGTTTTGAAGAGTTTTTACAGGATATGTTAGCATTCGCTTGGCATATTCCATCATCTGCACAACTTGCCTCCTATTCCGTTGCATTCCAACCACTTCCATAAAACAAGATTGTTACTGGGTTGACTTAATTAATTACACTTGAGATGGCATTCTAGGAGGAATATTTGATGGAATACCTCAGTGTAATAGCTTGTTGGAACTAGAATGAGAATATCTATAGGATGGGATGTCAATGAGAAGAGACTTCTAGTGGCCAGAGGAAGCATGGTGAGCAATTTACCATTTTTCCAGATTAAAAGTGACTTTAATTAGTCACTTAATTAAATAAAAGGAGGGAAAATAATTAATCGAAGGAAAGAGGACAAAAGTGGCTTAGTGAAATAAAATAAAATTAAAGTCGCTTATATGGAGAAAAAAGGGAGCTTCCAAAATAATAATAAAATAATAAAATAATAAAATAAGATGCTTCTAGAGGCTTGGAGATCTGTCTATAGAGTCTTTAAAACGAAGAGGAGGAGATCATTTGGGGATATCTTAGAGTTGAGAAATTTTCTTATTGGAGAGGTTTTGAGAACCGAGAGTTCCCGACTTCAATTGTAGCCCTAGGACATAAACCCTTGAGTGATTTAGTGAGAGTGGGCGAGAACCATTCTCTCCCCTTGGTGAATTCATTCAAAATTCACAGGTTGTGCTCATCAATTCAACTATTTTGGAGGCTTTCTATAGTTTGCAACTGATATTTTTGAGGGGCCACCCTTTTGTCCATTTCCAACATTATATGTACATTTCTTATATTAATAAAATAAGGCTACATTTTTATGCATGTTTGATCTTATCCATTCTTTAATTGCAGATTATATCCTTGTTTTTCTGTGAAAATTGTGGTTCGATTTGTGCAAGTTGTTTATGGAGCCGATGTCTAAAATTTTTGAAGCAATTTTCTGCTAAATTTATATTTGGAACATAATTTACAGGTGCACACTTGGAAAATATGCCAAGTCATCGTTCTAGGGCTGAGACAACAGAGCCATAGGGATTTTGGAGCTAGTGGATTTAGATATATGCGGGCCCTTCTCTTCTCCATCACTTATGAGGCACAACTATTATGTTACCTTCATAGATGATTACTCCCAAAAGACATGCATCTTCTTCATGAGGAAGAAGGAGGAAATCTTCTCCAAGTTCATGGAGTTTAAGGCCTTGGTAGAAAACCAGAATGGGAAGAAGATCAAAGCATTGAGGAGTGAAAATGGCAGGGAATATGTCTCCAATGCCTTCAAGTATGAGTGTGCCAAGGAGAGAATTAGGAGAGAGATGACAACACCCCGTAACCCTCAAAAGAATGGGTAGCTAAGAGGAAAAAACACAACATAGTTGGAGCAACCAAGGCCATGTTTCATGATCAGGGACTGCTTATGTTCTTGTGGGAAAAGGCATGCAACATTGCAGTATTTTTGCAGAATAGGAGTCCACACAGGGTGCTTGGATGAGTTACACTAGAGGAGGATTTCACAAGCAAGAAGCCTGATTTTTCACACTTCCGCATCTTTGGCACAAAAATTTAGTGCCATGTGTTCAAAAATTGTAGGAAGAAGCTAGAGCCCACAATTGAAAATGGTATTTTTGTGGGTTACATTGAGACATTTCAGGCGCACGAGGTGTATATTACATCACTCAAGAAGACAATTATCAGGCAAGACATGAGGTTTGAGGATGACAAAGCTTTGATGGAGATATTATAGTGAGAGAAGGTTGGAGTACCTGAGGAGGAGGTGATTGCTCCAAAGGAGGAGCCTTCACCAATATCACAAATTGAGTCTAATCTTGGTGGCAAGAGGGCTGCACAACATGATGACTAGCAGGATGATGAGGAGGAGAGATCGGGACAGGAGTAAACAACTACTCAGTCAGGGACTCCTAACACATTAAGGAAGAGAGCCAAGTGGGATGATAGGTTGATTCAGGAGGCCTAGAAGCACATTGAAGCTCTTAGATCTATGTTTAGGTAGAGAAAGAAGCCACAAAGGTACATTGAGTATATGGCACTGATGACAAAGTTGTTGGAAACATAGCCTTCTTGTTATGAGGATGTTGTTGAAAATGCAACAAGATGATGGAGCTTAGTGAAAAGAAGTCGCCTTCACTAAGTGAGCCCGCAGGCTATTTTTGGCGCAAAGTCTATTTTTAGACATATGGATCATGGTCTATGAGTTGCAGGAAGCTATTTATGGATGATTGTTCATGTTGGTAAAAATAGATGGACTTCTATTTTTAGACATATGGGTGGAGTCTATTTTTAGACTGCCAGTCAAAAAATAGAACAGTCGAATATTATTAACTCTTAATAATATTTGGACTATAAACATTATATTATCCTCTTGCAACACTTCAGTTCGAGCTACGGATGTGGCACATGCAACTTCCAGAAGGAAATACACTTTTCCAATGGGTTAGTTGAGCTATTGCATGATGGAATTCAGTTAGAACTCAAGTGATTGAGTTTGGTGGAGTTGATTGAGGAGTTGATGGAGTTGTGTTCAGTTTGACTTAGTTGAACTAGTTGTATTTAGTCTAACTGCCAAATAAACTAGTGATGACTGATGTGAATTAATTATTAATTAATTCACTAATTATTAACTCATAAATCAACTAAAGAATACATCAGTTAACTCAGTGCATGGACAGTTCAGTGGAGACAAGTGTTAGAGGTGGTTGAAAGGGTGAGACTACTATCAGTTGTGACTATAGCTGTGCATGAGATTTGCACAATCATTGATTGAGATTGCCAATGAGGATTGCGCAGTACAAACCAAGGGAATTCGAACTTGGATCAGATCCATTCTCAACTTGGATTGCGCAGTAGAGGCAGGCAAAACAGTGGAGGAGATTTGAACCTGTGACTTGTTCAGATCTGAGCTAGTTTTGTGTGTAGCATGTGGAGATAGTACTGAGTACTTGTGAGGAGTATTGTACTATGTATTGTTACATGTTCTCTATCATTATAATATACAGATAGTTGGGGGTTTTCAGTTGTATGCTTTCCCCATTACATACTGTGTTGATATGTGTGATTGATGTTTCAATGTGCGCATGCGATTGTTTCTTTATTCCGCAAATTGATGATCAATGGTAGAGGAGGTTATGTATTATGCATGCATTCTGCAAATAGTGTATAATCAGGATAATCTCTGTGAATAAGTGTCATATTATTCAAAATTTCTACATGGTATCAGAGCGAAGTTGATCATCAGATCTATTATTCAGAAAGTGATTACATTTTATTTCTTCAGGAAGAGTCTGTAATCGGGCCAGGTAGCCTCTGAATTCATCCTTCTTTTGGAAGGTGAGATATCCAGTAAATGCCCATACAGTCAATCTTTGTACGAGAAATACTTTGTTCTCACGAATTTTAGATCAGAAGCGGTTGAGTTTTGAGTTGGTGGAATTCGAATTTGCAACAATGTTTTCTTGGTGTCGAAGTTGAAATGTCTTTCAACGGATTGCGATTGGAGTATGCCCTTGAAGGCAACTCGAATTATATTGCATGGAAAGACAGGATGGAGGTGGTGTTAGATGAAAATAGGCTGAAGGAGTTCATAGATGCTGAGGTCCCAAAGCCTACTGATGTTGCTCAAGTTGAGGCTTGGCAAAAGAAGACAACAAAGTGTCGAAGGTTTCTGTTGGAGGGCGTGAAGGATCACATTGTATCCAGCCTGCATGGAAAGGCTTCTCCATACTTGATGTGGAAAGCGTTGACAGATTTATTCCAAAGCAAGAGCGACCAGAGGAAGTTGGCACTCAAGGAAAAACTCATAAACATTAAATGTGAGAAAGGAGACAGTATGCCCAAGTATCTCACAAAGTTCACCCAATGCCAGGATGAACTGGGAAGTGTGGGGGTGACTGTTGATGATGAGGACTTGGTGAGCTTGGCTCTCCTTGGTCTTCCGAAGAGTTGGCATTCCTATCAGGACTCTGTCAATGGTTGGGATAAATTGCCAGGATGGGAGAGACTTTGGTCTGATCTTGTGCAAGAGGAGATCAGGCGGAATACCAGGGACAGATCTTCATCAAAGGCATCTGATGAAGAAAATTGCGCTTTGGCTGCCAAAGCAAAGAAGGGGAAGAACAAGAAAGCTTCTCGTTTCGGTGCGAAAGGAAAGAAGCAGGACATGTCCAAGGTGAAGTGCTTTCACTGTCACCAGCACGGACATTATGCCACAAATTGTCTGCAGAAGAAGAAAAATAAGCAAGCTGCTGGATCTGCAGCGGGAGAGGCCTTAGCCTCGCAGTTTGAGCTGGATTTTTCGCTGATCGCATGCTTGGTATCAAGTGTGATGGGATCGGTATGGTTCTTGGACAATGGTGCGTCTTTTCACATGACAGGAGATCGAGATTTGTTTTCTAATCTGGATGAGAAAGATCTTGGAGTGCACATCGAGATGGGCGATGATGATAGATACAATGCGACCGGTATCGGTACCATTTCCTTTGAGAGGGAGTCTGGTAAACCCTTCATATTGAAGGAAGTGATGCATGTTCCAGGATTGAAGAAGAATCTTATCTCTGTGGCGATGTTAGAAGACAAGGGATATGAAGTTGTTTTCAGCGAGGGAAAGGCTTTCCTGCGCGGTAAGACAATTGGAGAAACCCAGAAGATAGGGGTTCGAGTCAAGAACCTTTATCAATTGCATGTAGATGGCTGCGTAGCAATGGCATGCAAGGCAAAAGGATTGGTGAGCCGGGATGATGGCGAGCTGCGGCACCGGAGATTGGGCCACCTTCACCATGGAGCCTTGAAGATACTGTAGTAGATTTCTGCTAGGCTTCCTAAAGGCACTCTTGCGCAGTTAGATCAGTGCAAGGGGTGTACTTTGGGAAAATTTGTGAAAGCCACCTTTCACGAGAAGGATAGTCGCGCCACGACGATCCTTGAGAGAATTCACACAGACGTGTGTGGACCTTTTTCTCAGTAGCTTCGACAACAAAGCACAAGTACTATGTGATCTTTGTTGATGATTTCTCTCGAAAGTGCTGGATCTTCTTCATGCAGAAGAAGAGCGAGACATAATCAAAGTTCTGTGAGTTAAAAGCACTGGTCGAGAAGGAATCGGGGAAGAAGGTGAAGGCTCTTAGGAGCGACAATGGTGGTGAATTCATCTCTGGCGAGTTCAAGGACTTCTGCAGAGCAGAAGGGGTTCGAAGAGAGCTCATAGCTCCCCATAACCCACAACAGAACGGGGTTACTGAGCGGAAGAACAGAACGATCGTGGGTGCTGCATGAGCGATGTTGCATGATCAGGGTCTACCCCTTCACTTGTGGGCGGAGGCATGTAATATTGCAGTATATGTGCAGAACCGTTGTCCTCACAAGACACTTGGCATGAGTACAGCCGAGGAGGATTATTTTGGTAAAAGGCCTGATATTTCCCATTTGAGGATTTTTGGTTCTCCTGTTTACATGCATGTGACGAAGGATGCCAGGAAGAAGCTGGAGCTGACCGCAGAGGTTGGGATAGTTGTGGGGTACACTGATACGCCCCACAACTATTGTGTGTATTTTCCAGACAGTAGCAAGACTGTTGTGCGATGGGATATCAAATTTCAAGAGGAGAAAGCCATGAAGTGTTCGTTTGAGAGGGAGCCACACTTGCATGCAGATGAGGAGCTATTAGTTCCTAAGGATGAGCTTCAGGATGTGGATCAACCACAAGATGAAGTTCATGGAGTGGAAGAGACCACTCATGCAGCGCTAACCATCAGAGGGCGAAAGCGCACTACAGAAGCTAAGCGACTTGCTCAAGATGCAGAGAAGGTCGTAGGACCACCTACAACACAACGCAGACAAAGACAGTCACCTGATCGGTACACTAGATACATGGCTCTTGTGAAAAAATGTGTCGTGACTGAGACATCCTCTTTCGAGGAAGTTGTGGAGGATCCCGCATGGGTAGATTCCATGGTGGAAGAGTATGATTCGATTGTCAGAAACAATGCATGGGAGATTGTCCCAAGACCGGAAGGGAAATCAATGGTGGGTTCGAAATGGATCTACAAAGTCAAGCAGGCAGCTGATGGGAGTGTGGAGAAGTACAAGGCAAGATTTGTTTCCCGAGGCTTCTCACAGATAGAGGGGATATATTATGAGGAGACCTTTGCACATGTCGCAAGGTATTCTTCCATACAGACGATTCTTGCTCTCTTAGTGCAGATGGGGTGGCACATCCATCAGATGTATGTGAATACTGTGTTCCTCAACGGAGTCACTGAGGAGGAGGTGTACATAGAGCAGCCCGAAGGTTTCAAGATCTTCAGCAGCGAGTCGCATGTGTGCAGGTTCAAGAGAGCGCTGTATGGGTTGAAACAAGCACCTCATGCTTGGTACACACGAATAGACAGTTATTTCATCGGACTTGGATTCTCCAAGAGTGAGGCGGATCCTAACCTATACCAGATAGTGGTGGAGGGTAAGTTGCTGATCATTGTACTTTATGTAGATGATTTTATTTTGACGGGAGATGAGCTGTTGATGCTTTCATGCAAGGAGGATCTTGCTAGAGAGTTTGAGATGAAGGACTTGGGCCTCCTTCATTATTTCCTGGGATTGGAAATTTGGCACCGCAGTGATGGACTATTTGTTTCTCAGGGTAAGTATGCTCGGGAGATACTTGAGAAGTTCAACATGCATGGCTGCAAGCCTGTTGATACTCCTCTTCCTGGAGGTTGGAGGAAGGAGGATGCTACTTTAGCGGAGGTAGTGGATGCCACTGTTTATCGACAGTTGGTGGGGTCGCTTATGTATCTGGTCAATACAAAACCCAATATATGCTATGCTGTTAACCAACTTTCACAAGCTATGGTTAAGCCAACCAAGCTCTTCTGGACGACAGGCAAGCATGTATTGCGTTATCTCAGAGGCACATCGGGATATGGATTGTGGTACAGACAGGAGGATGAGGTGAAGCTATGTGGCTTCACGGATGCAGATTGGGTAGGGAGCCCAACGGACAGAAAGAGAACATCTGGAGAGATCTTCAGTATCGGGTCGACAACAGTTTCTTGGTACAGCAGGAAGCAGAGATCTGTGGCACTCAGTTCAACAGAGGCCGAGTATATGGCAACAAGTTTGGCTGCATGCGAGGCTATATGGATGAGGAAGATCCTGGTCAGGTTGTTCGGGTCACACTTGGAGCCTACTGTGATTTATTGTGATAACCAGAGTTGCATTAAACTCTCGGCTAATTCAGTATTTCATGATAGATCAAAGCACATCGACATCAAGTACCATCATATCAGAGATTGTGTGCAACGAAGAATCATGTTACTTTCATACATTCCCACGGAGGATCAAGATGCTGATATCTTGACGAAGGCGCTCACCAGGAGCAAATTCGAATACCACAGAGGCAGGATAGGGGTTGCAGATAATCCATATCTTGTTGAGAGGGAGTGTTGAAAATGCAACAAGATGATGGAGCTTAGCGAAAAGAAGTCGCCTTCACTAAGTGAGCCCGCAGGCTATTTTTGGCGCAAAGTCTATTTTTAGACATATGGATCATGGTCTATGAGTTGCAGGATGCTATTTATGGATGATTGGTCATGTTGGCAAAAATATATGGACTTCTATTTTTAGACATATGGGCGGAGTCTATTTTTAGACTGCCAGTCAAAAAATAGAACAATCGAATATTATTAGCTCTTAATAATATTTGGACTATAAACATTATCTTATCCTCTTGCAGCACTTTAGTTCGAGCTACGGATGTGGCACATGCAACTGCCAGAAGGAAATACGCTTTTCCTATGGGTTAGTTGAGCTATTGCATGATGGAATTCAGTTAGAACTCAAGTGATTGAGTTTGGTGGAGTTGATTGAGGAGTTGATGGAGTTGTGTTCAGTTTGACTTAGTTGAACTAGTTGTATTTAGTCTAACTACCAAATACACTAGTGATGAGTGATGTGAATTAATTATTAATTAATTCCCTAATTATTAACTCATAAATCAACTAAAGAATACATCAGTTAACTCAGTGCATGGACAGTTCGGTGGAGACAAGTGTTAGAGGTGGGTGAAAGGGTGAGACTACTATCAGTTGTGACTATAGTTGTGCATGAGATTTGCACAATCATTGATTGAGATTGCCAATGAGGATTGCGCAGTACAAACCAAGGGAATTCGAACTTGGATCAGATCCATTCTCAACTTGGATTGCGTAGTAGAGGCAGGCAAAATAGTGGAGGATATTTGAACCCGTGACTTGTTCAAATCTGAGCTAGTTTTGTGTGTAGCATGTGGAGATAGTACTGAGTACTTGTGAGGAGTATTGTACTATGTATTGTTACATGTTCTCTATCATTATAATATACAGATAGTTGGGGGTCTTCAACTGTATGCTTTCCCCATTACATACTGTGTTGATATGTGTGATTGATGTTTCAATGTGCGCATGCGATTGTTTCTTTATTCCGCAAATTGATGATCAATGGTAGAGGAGGTTATGTATTATGCATGCATTCCGCAAATAGTTTATAATCAGGATAATCTCTGTGAATAAGTGTTATATTATTCAAAATTTCTACAGATGCAACCTCTCAACAGGTTTGGTAGGATGTCATGGTGGTGTAATATTCCTCCATGAAGAATGATGTTTGGGAGATCATGCCATGAATAGAGGGAAAATTAGTATAGGCTCACGTTGGGTGTACAAGGTGAAGCATGGAGTAGATGGGAGTGTGGAGAAGTATAATGCTAGGTTTGTGGCCAAGGGCTTCTCACAAGTTGAGGGCATAAACTATGATGAGACGTTTTCCCCAGTAGCATGATATTCATCCATCACGACAATTTTGGAACTTGTAGTACAGAAGGGGTGGAATATCCTCCAGATGGATGTGAAGACAACATTCCTCAATGGAGTGGTTGAGGAGGATATCTATGTGGAGTAGCTAGAGGGGTTTGAGCAGTTTAGCATAGGCGCACATGTGTGCAGGATGAAGAGAGATCTTTGTGGGCTCAAGTAGGCTCCAAGAGCATGGTACACTTGTATTGACAACTACCTTTGAGGATTGGGCTTCACTAAGAGTGAGGTGGATCCCAACCTGTACTACATCATGGTTGTTTGTTCATTCTAGTGCTCTATGTTGACGATATTATACTAATTGGAGAAAATAACTTGATTTAGGATTGCAAGGTAGCCCTTGCAAGGGAGTTTGAGATGAAGGATATAGGGCTTATGCACTATTTCATGGGATTGGAGGTTTGGCAGGGTGATTGTGAGATCTTCTTAGGACATGGAAAGTACACACATGAGGTTTTATATGCTGGATTGCTGGCCCATGGCCACACATCTAGTTACAAACTCGAGGAAGGTGGATGCTAGTAGAGAAGAGAGATTATATGCTACATTATACAGGAAAATCATCGGGTCGTTGATGTAATTGGTTAACACATGACCTGATATTTATTTTGTAGTAAACCAACTAATTCAGTTCATGATGGAACCAACCAGAGTTCAGTGGTTTACTGGGAAGCATGTTTTGACGTCTCTCAGAGGTATAACAGATTACGGATTATGGTACATACAAGTTGATGGAGTGAGGCTTGAGGGCTTAACAGATGCAAATTGGGTATGGTGCTCCAAAAATCAGAAGAGTACTTCAGGTTGCGTTTTCAACATTCGATCAACAATTGTTTCCTGGTTTAGAAAGAAGCAAAGATCAGTTGCACTCAGTTTAATAGAGGTTGAGTACATGCCTGCTAGTTTGGTAGCATGTGAGGCTATTTGGATGAGGAATTTTATTGTGGGAATTTTTAGGCTGGGGATGGAGCCTACTATGATATAGTATGACAACCAGAGTTGCATTAATCTCTCTGAGAATCCAATGTTTCATGGTCGCTCCAATCATTTTTAGATCAAGTATCATCAACTTAGGGATTATGTGCAGAAAGGGATAGTGAAGCTACCATACATTCCAACAAAGGAGCAGATAATAGATATACTGACCAAGGCATTGGGAGGAGGCAATTTTGTCTATTTTATAGATAAGTTGGGAGTTGTATAAAATCGCTTCCTCGCTAAGAGGGAGTGTTGAAAATTGTAGTGAGTGAAAGTCTTCTAGCTTGTGCCTTTGCCAGAAAGACCACAAGTTTGTCCTTCTCTAGGCATGGATGCAAATTCATGGGATAAAATTCAGTTGTGGTGAGTTAACTTCCAGTTTATGGGAATAATCATCATGAGTTCATGCATAGTGTTGGAGGTTCAATTACATGGAGCCTTCTTTAGTTTAATTATAGGATTGGGTTGCAGTTACAAGTTTAGATAACACAAGTTAAAAATTCAGTCATTAATTGAAGGAAGGACGAGTTATGACTCTAGTGTTTATTGGAGAAAGAGAGATTTCACTCTCAGTTAACTTGTCAATCAACCACTCATGTTCTAAATTTGAACTAGCCTAATTTAGCATGAATCGAATTTATAAATGAAGGGCGAAGGAACTAGGATTATTCAATATTGTGTGCACAAGTTTTGTGAGAACAATTATTCCTTGTGGTGCGCGTAACCTTAAGGAGCAAGAGAACACGAGTTTTGGGAGCATATTTGTGCTACAAAATAGGAGGCCAAGTGTGCAAAAAAATAGTAGCCCAGTGCGCTACAAAATAATATATTTTGTATGCAAGGAGATAGCCCTATTGCGTAAGGAAATAGGGATAGGAAGTGCACAAAGGATAGGATAAAGGATCAAGGGTTTGCAGGGTGAGTCCAAGCTAGTTTAGTAGGATAACAAGTGTGTTATCAGAGAGAAATATTTCCTTGTAAGAGATTCAATTTCTCAAGCTTAATCAATAAAATAGTACAACAAAGAAAGCAATTTTTCCCATTTGGGTTTCCTGGCTAATCAAGTGTGTCAATTTGTGTGATGTGTTTTAATCTCTCTTTTTTTTATTCTGTTGCTTATTAGTTGTTACAGAATTATATATCTTGGTGAAAGTAAACTAGGTTTCAGTTTTCACGTATTCATCTAAGTAGTTGCATAATTTCATGGAAAATTAACAAGATGAGAACTGTTGATTGATTGATATTTCCTTTTAACTCATCAAAATCCTTTATTGGTTCTTCCCCAATTGGAAACTCTTGCTGTGCATTGTTATGGTGTGGAGGGATGTAGCTATTTGTAAAAATGAAGCTATGAACCGTCACAGGTACTGTGCTACCTCAAAAAGGATCATAACCTCAAAGACATTTGTAGGAACTCCCAACTAGTTCACGATGACCTCCATTGTTGCGGGATCTATCTTGACCTCTCCTCCACCAATCACATTATATATACCCAATACAACTGGGGAAACTCACATTTCTTGAAGTTAGTCAACTGTTGGTGCTTCTTCAAAGCATCTAACACCACATAAGATGTGAGATATGCTCCTCCTAGGTAGCACTTTAAAAAAATATATCATCCAAATAGACTAGAACAAATGAATCTAGATATGGGCATAATACATTATTCATCACTCTCATAAAGGTTGTTGGTGCATTACATAATCCAAATGGCATGACCAACCATTCATACAAACCTTGCTGTGTTTTGAAGGCAGTCCTCCAGGTGTCTTCTTCTTTGACACGTACTTCATGTTATCTTGATTTGAGGTTCAACTTGGTGAAGTATTTTGTAGGCTACAAGTAATCTAACAGATCATTGATCTCAGGGAGAGGGAGTTGATTCTCGAGTGTAATATTGTTTAATGCTTTGTAATTAATGAATATTTTCCAAGTCTCATCCTTCTTTGGTAATTATGGTGGGCGACTCATAAGGTGAGGTGCTTGGTTGAATCACACCCTGCTTCAACAACTGCTACAATTGCTTCTCCACTTCTTTATTTGCTTCTAGAATGAACTCCCTATATAACCCAATATTCGAGAATTGACAATTTGACAATAATTGTATTTTGTGTTCCACTTCCCTTAGGGTGGTATCCCTTTAGACTGTTGGAAAACTCCTTTGCCCATAGAAACTCTTCTCCCCTTTAGGTAGTATCCCTTTAGGTTGCTAGAGCACTCCTTTATATGCCCATATACACTCTTCCAACTGATGTTTTTTCTCTTTAGTACACTGCTCTAGGGATGCCTTTACTCTCATCAACTCATAGTTCCATTGATCTTCTCTTAATAAGAGTAAACCATATTTCTTATTAGATCTAATCAAATTATTGGCTTGGTTTACACATACTAATGAGACCAATGACTTGCCTTTATGCACAATTATGATGTTGGACTTCCTGTCCTTGATGAGGCGGTACTAGTTGGATCTTCGCATGAAGATTGTATCCATCAATACATGTAGGGGCTTCCAAACACGACTCCACATATGTTAAGGGAAACTACATCCAATTCCACTTCATCAATAAAACAAACACTTACAACAAATTTAACCTTACACTGTTTCATTACCTTAATATCTACATCCTTGATTACCCATCCTAATGAATATGGGCTAGGATGATTGCGAAAATCCAATCCAAGCTTGTTGACTATATTCACTACTATGATATTAGCCTATGAATCAGAGTTGAACATAGTGTCTATCTTGTTATTCTTGACCTGGATCTTGATTTGAAAGAGTTTGGTCATATCCTTCTCTTCCTAGTGATGAAGGTTACTTGTATTCACCTACTTCTACATTGACGTGCATACAATCTTCTCATCCATAATGGAGATACTTTCAACTTGATTACTTGAATCAATGGATGGAAGATTCTTTTTTTTTGCATCCTTGTTGTAGTTCTCCAAGTTCATCTTTAGATGTACTTTCTAACACTTCTCATCAATGTGACCATCAATATTGCAATGGTTACAATGGTTTCTTAGATACTTGCACTAATCTACAATGGCTACCATCTTCTCATTGTTCCATGATTTCCACTTCTTCCCTTCCTTGGAAGCTCCCCAGTATCCTACTTGGAATTGCTTGGTTTCTCTTGCTTGTGGCCTATGCTTTCCAAATATTATACCTGTGTAAATGCCTCATCTACTTTCCTTAGCTTGAATAACATCAAAATCTTTCTTATATGGCTATATAGACCTCCTAGAAACTTGAGGAATACATTAGGATTCTTGGGAGAGATATCCAACATAATGGACATCTTTTTGAACTTAGTGGTGTACTTTTATACTCTTTTCCCTTGTCTCCGCTTGAAGTAGTGCCATTAGATCCATTGATACTCTATATACCCAATAGGGTGGAATTGGGAGTTAATGAGTGTTTTGAAGTCCTCCCACCTAGTTACTAGTGGATCACCCTCTAGATTAAGTGTTTCCACCTGACTCTACCACTATCATAAAGCATGACCCTCTAACTTAATTATGGCAAATGATATATTTTGTTATTCATCTATATGGCGAATGAAAAAATAAACTTCTAATTGTTGCAACCATTGATTTAGTTTTAATGCATCGATCTCACCTTGGTATGGATTTATATCACTTTCACTTCCATCTTGAATATGGATTGTGAAGGGTTGATAACACTCAAATTGGGTGACTCTTTATGTCTCTTTTTCTAGGTATTTTTGATCTCCTGATTTCACCTCTAATTGGATCTCTGAGTTAGAACCTATAGCCTCTCCGAACAATCAAAGCTTTCTTGTTAAAGCTAGCATGAGGTTCATATTGTGATTAATGTTGGAAACTTGTGCTTCCAAACTTGCAAATATCAGTTATGTTGGATCTTGAGGGTTATTGTGAACAAACTTGTCAACCATGAATAGGGTTTTATGACTTTTTTCTTAAACCTATTATTAGATCCATGCAACTTCCCATAAAATCCCACAAAGAAAACTGCTTTGATACCAATATGATTCATAAACTGCCGTGGATAATCCACTAGAACAATTCATCACAACATATTTGATAAAATATTGAAATCTTTATTGTGAAGGTCAATTTCCTTTACATATCATATTCTTTAATCATTGTTTTTATGTTCAAAAGTATGAAATATCTGAAATGTGAAAAATAAAGAACAAAAAAGTACATAGACACCATCCACAAATAAACACAAGATTTACCATCGGAAACCCATACGAGAGAAAATCTAGTTAGAAGGTGAGGCTGCTTTGCTCTCTTTTCTGATAGCATGGAAATATGGAAATAAAAATAAAGAGGTACTCTATGTGGATTTTCCTAAACCTTGTGGCTTGTAAGGATGCTACAAAACCTTATCCCTCTCTATTCTTCTCTCTAAATTTCCACTTCTAGATGTTTCACTCAAGTATGGAACAAATACAACATAGAATGGAAAACTCAACGTTCTCCTAATGGCCCAATATTTAACATTGCCCAATAGCCATCTATGGGTAAGGTTTTGACCTCTTCAACCCTGAAGTACAATTACAATTTTTGATTTTTTAGTATATTTTTGAAATTCCACACATGGCTAACCTCAAATGTGTGAGTAACAAGGTTTGATGTGGCATCCTCTTGGACCATGGTGGTCAACATGATAAACTAACTTGTGGGAGGTTTAAATTTTGAATACAAGCTTCGCTTAATGCAATTCTTATGCCGTTGGAAAGGTCTTTGAATGTAGGCCCACAAGGTGTAGATTAGTTGGCAATAAGATGCATTGGTAAGGCACTCCTTGCAAATCACTAGTTCAAACCTTGACTAGTAATATGTGATGCATGTGGCATAATTTTGGTACACTTGGAGGTTATATGCCACGAGTACAAGCTCAACCTGATTCCCAATTCCACGGGTCACTAAAAAAAGTAAAAAAAATCTCTATCTGTAAATCAACATCAAGTGGTTGTGTAAGCAAGAAAAGTTTTGACCCCCAAAAAATGTTGTTTGATGCCTAAAAGTGGCTTTGGAAGGTTTCAAACCCCAATTTTCCAAATTGGGGACTATTGTTAAAATGAACTTGCAAGTTTATTCCTCCAATTTTTTTCCACTTTGAAATCATTTTGATAGATGAAAAATAATATAATGATCCACTCATATCATAAGTACCCCATCAACAATATAAACCTCAACTTGTTTTACAAGCGAAGTGGGTTTTCCTATTAACTCCCAAGGAGTAGTTCTCTCATTTATAGCAAAAATTGAGCAAAATTTCCCCTTAAAATAAATAGAAAATTATGAGCACTTCATTCTAAAACATCATAAATTGCTAATATTTGTTTTAATATGATGCAAGAACATCACCAAAAAGTTGTGGAGACCAACAAGAGCACTAGTATCAAGGTTGGAGAGGAGCCCTATTAGGGTGGGTAGCATTTAAGATTTAAAGATATGATGGGAGGAGTCTCATTTGTTGAATTTTCTACAAGGTGAAGAATATAAAACATTTTCTGATTTGAAAATTACTACCTAATGATACTAAATCAATTTATCTCAAGCCGTCGATATCATTGAGCAATTATACAGAAAACATCAACAATAATGCAATAGAAACAATAAACACAGCGGAAATAGAAAGACAACCATGCACAATACAATATTTTTACCCTCGGAAACCCAACCTTGGGAGAAAACCCAACAATTTTTATTTAGGAGAAATTATTCTTTAGCAAGGTTTACAAATCAACAATTTGTTTAGAAATCCATGCCAATAATCCAATTTAATTACTAGTCAAACCTGGTCAAAATCATACTAGTCAACCTTGGTTAAGTCTATAAAAAATTAGGCCCTGCGGCCCATGCGTCCCTATGGCTCTATGGCCTGTAACCCTCTAACTCAACCTCCTTCATGATCGACTCCTTGCTTCCCTATTCCACACGAGAATAGTCCTTGATCTTCATTCGGTTGTCCAAGAGACCTCAGAAAAATGAAGAAGAAACTCACTTTATTGGTGTTGAAAGTGATATGTACATCATCTATATATACTAGTCAAATGGGGGTAGATTAACCCAAGGGACACACCTTTTCATGATCTTGGTCGACTTGTTTTCCTAGGCCAACTTGGTGGCTCAAAAATAAATTTTTATTTCAATTTTCTTAAGCCAACTTGGAGACCTATTTTGCATTCAAGAATACCTCCCGATGCTACACAAAAATAAACACTCCCTCTTAACGAGAGAGGTATTCTCCGTAGCTGCAACAAATTTCCCCTTAGTTGAAATTTCTCCTCCATAATAAAAGTTCATGAGCTTGATATGTTGATGCATGTCTATAGATCACTCCATTCAGGAGTAGGCAATGTGACTCCTCACATGCACATCTATAGATCACTCGATCTTGGAGTAGGCAATGTGACTCTTCACATGCATGCCTAGATCACTCCATCCTAGAGTAGGTGATGTCAGTGTCCCAGGCTATTTATCCTTGGCCAAATCAACATGGCCTAGCAAAAGTCCTCTATGGTTCCTCAGGTAAATGTATTAATCTCCCTTGGTCAAATCAACATGAACTAGCCAAAGTCCTTCATGGATTCTCAGGAGAGGATTTTCCTTTGGACCATTTACCCCTCGCCAAATCAACATGGCCCAACCAAAGTCCTTCATGGATTCTTAGGAGAAGATCTAGCCAATCCTACAATTTCCTTGGGCCATTCACCCCTTATCAAATTAGCATGATGTAGCCAAAGTAATTCATGGCTACTCATGTGAATGTATCCATCTCCCTTGGTTAGATCAACATGACCAAGCCAAAGTCCTTCATGGCTTCTCAAGAGATGGTTTTTCCGATCTTGCAAAGACATTAACACTCCCTCTCAACGAGGGAGACATTTCATATCATGCCAAGCTTGTCTCTGAAATATACAAACTTCGCTCTAGATAGAGGCTTGGTGAGAATGTATGTAATCTGCTCATCTGTGTATATGTAATGGAGCTTCACCACTCCCTTTTGCACCATGTCTCGAATGAAGTGACTTGATCATAGAGTCCTAAAAGAAGCTTTCAAAGCCACATTACTTCATGACTTGTGACACTGGATGTGATATACTATGCCTCTGCTGTACTAAGTATGATTAAAATATGCTTCCTGCTAAACCAGGAAATCATAGCTAATCCCAAGTTGAAGTAGCACTCTGAGGTGCTCTTTTTGTCCTCCGCACTCCCGGACCAATCTGAATCGGTATATTGCTACAACCTTATTTCAACACGTGATAAATATCTCAAATGATATCCAACTGCACCACAAAAGTAACATATGCTTCAATGCATGCCTTGGCTCAACCATAAACTGGTTGGATTCCTTCACTGGATCCATCACCACAACTATTTTCTTGTCGCCCTGACTAGGTGCTCCCTTTGACAAAGAAAATCGTCATGTGCCAATCCTGGCTGCCCATTATGCCATTGTTTCTCCCTCTGTCACTAGTGTATCCTACTATTTGGCATGGTCCCCTCATAGAAGGCATACTACTCCTAGAGATCCCATCTCTGAGAATCTAGTTTGACAATCTCAACCCATGACATCCTCTTGGAAGGCTACTCCTTCTATTATACTTGACTGTCTACTTCCTTGAAACTAGAACCTCTTTTAGTCATCTGACATGGTCTTGGATGTCCTAACAATTTGTATAATCCTCCCTCTCGAACATCAATCACATCTGCTGAGTGTATGCTCGAGTTCCTAGGCCATACAAGAACCTAACCATTTGATCTGAAATTAAGAACTTGAGGGTTTCTTAAAAAATTGAAAACAAGTTTATGTCTTGTGGGCAATGGATCAAGTTGCAAAAGTACATAAACTTAGTTTTTTTAAACTCAGTTTGTAGAAATAAAACAAATAAAAATGAACCATGAACAACAACAAAAAACAATAGTTTGATAATAGAGTTAATCCCTCCCGGGCTACGTCTCCGGGTCCAGCTTCCAATGTAACTTGGGCCTCTTCAATTATATGCTCAAATCTAAAATTACATTTGTTTACAGTGCTCAAATTTAAAAAATAGTGCTACTGATGGATTCAAAATGCTCAAAAACACCCATATAGGCTCTTCTTGAGCTAAAACAGGTAAAAACATGAGCAAGATATGCCTCCTTGAACAAATTTTGCTAACTGTTCAACAAATCTGCTAATCTGGCTAATCATCCTATGAATTCCGCCTTTCTGTTTGCTGTCGAGTGATAAATTTGCCTGGGATTAGCGAGATTCCCTGCCAGAAATGGTGCAAATTATTGCCTAGTTAAAGGCGCAAATAACCCTTACGTGTCGGGTCAAGGTCACATTACCGCCATGTGGCCAGGAGCTGGGCTAACCGCCCGCCTCGTAGCTCTGCTCCCTCCTGTCTCGGCCTATGGTTATATGATAGGCCATGGGATTCGGGTCGGCATGTCCAAGTGCGACCCGATCCACCCCCTTCGCCGTTGCTGCTAGTCATGTTATGCCAATAGGACCGAGGCTGGGGCCAAGTGCCCTGCCCCTCCCACCACTAATTAGCCGACAAGAATTTAAATAAAATAGTCAACTATAATATAATAAATTCAATTGTGTGGTTTGTTGGTTAATCCGCTGTTTCATTCAAATGAGGTCTCGTGTTCGACTCCGACGGGGTCGACCAGTCACAACTAGCCCATTTTGGCCTCTCTCGTAGTGCCACGTGGCGCTATGGGAATTAGGACACGTGTCACTCCGTGATTGGCCCATACCATGTACCCTCAACCAATAGAAATGCACCAACCAATCCTGTATGGTACTGCCATGTGGCAGAACGTGATTGGCCCATATCGCTTACTATGCATGCCCAGTCAGATGCTGATGTCAGCATACGGTCTGCCCAGTCAACAACCTAGTCAACCCTGCTACTTGACTTTTTAGCTGTTTTGCCAAAATTCATGATGCGATATCTTGAGTATACAATGTCGATTTGAGGTGATTCTAGTGGCGTTGGATTTAGGATGACGAGAACTACAATCTGGGGCTGGTTCCGAGCAATTTCAAGAACTTTCAATTTTGAGCATTTTTCTAATCCCTTGGATCATTCCTCCGCACTGGAAGCTTTTGGACCACCAAAAGGCTGTTTTCAATCAACAAATAGGTGAGGGTACAAATCCCTCACCCTTCCGATCTCAATCCACTTGGCCTTACCTGGAATAGTTCCCTTGAGCTCCACACGAAGGTACTCCACATTGCCTCTGC
Source organism: Pinus tabuliformis (assembly GCA_031772625.1). Classification (NCBI taxonomy): domain Eukaryota; kingdom Viridiplantae; phylum Streptophyta; class Pinopsida; order Pinales; family Pinaceae; genus Pinus; species Pinus tabuliformis. The sequence goes on along the minus strand of CM062820.1, from coordinate 251,499,447 downwards.
GTGAAGTCCTTCTCCTGTCAAGAATAATATCTTGTTGCAATTCTTCTAAGTATTCAGGAGAGAAATCTTCTATTGTTGGAATCTGAACATTCTCTCCTTGATCTTCAATCATAGGAGGCTCATATAATCTCAAGTTTTCTACATTTACAACAACATAAATTTGCATGTATGGTGGTAAATCTAATCAGAAGGCGTTATTACCAATCTTCTCCAAGATTTTAAAAGGACCATATCTGATTGGTTTGAGATTTTTACCTTCACCTTGGAGCCTTTCCTTGCTGATATAAAGCCAAACTTGATCTCCCACTTGGAAGTTGTGGTCAACACAATGCTTATCATGTCTCACCTTGTACTTGGCTTGACTCTTCTCCAACTGTTCTTGTACCATCTGATGCACCAACTGAATATGTTCAATGAAGCACTTGGCCTTATCTATATCACCGTGTCCATCCACCACATCATCTTTCCTAAAGATAAATCTAAGGGAGATTTTGGTAAATATCTCAAACATGCTTCGAATGGAGATGTCTGAGTCGAAGAATGCTTGGCTTTGTTGTAGGCATGCTGGATGTAATGTAAGTGTTCATCCCAAAGCTTAGGATGCTTGTTGCAATATCCACGAAGGAGATGTACTACTGTTCTATTCACCACTTTTGTCTGGCCATCAGTTTGTGGATGAAATGTTGTGCTCTTCTTTAACTTGGTGTCCATGAGTTCCCATAAACTTGACCAAAATTTCCCGACAAATCGAGAATCTCGATAAGAAATAATAGAAGTGGGAAACCCAAAGTGTACCCATACATTTTGGAAGAACATCTTTGCGGTTTGTTCAGCTGTAACCTGTTTCTTACATGGCATCAACACACACATTTTGCTGAAACGATCCACAACAACATAAAGATAATCATGACCTTTCTTTGACATTGGTAGTCCTCCTACAAAATCCATAGAAATACTTTCCCAAGGACGAGAAGGAATAGGAAGTGGAGTATACAAACCCAACTTTCTATTGCTAGGCTTGCTAGTAGCACACATAGAACATCCTCTTACATATATTGACACACTTTCATTCATACGAGGCCAATAACAATACCTCTGTAACTGTTTCTCCTACACCAAAATGGCCAACAATAAGAGAAGTATGAGCTTCCATTATGATGTTGAATCTTTCACCCTGTGGAATACACAACTTGCCAAGATGATACACCAACTTTTTATGAACATGATAATCCAACTCTTCAACATGATTGCCTTGACACAAAGTTGCATAAACATATTTAAAATCGTCATGTTGAGCATACTGTTCAATATAAATTTCATGCATGATTGAGTTATGCTTAAGAATGACAGATGCATGAGTAATAGGCCTTGACAACATATCATCAACTTTGTTGTATATACCTTTCTTGTACTGGATTACAAAATGGAACCGCTGTAGAACTCCCATCCATCTAAAATGTCTTGTTTGTTGTAGCTAGGTTTGTAATTGTAAATATTGCAAAGGTTGATGGTCAGTATGAATAATCGTTTCTTTACCCATGAAATAATGCTTCCATTTCTTCACGCTTGTACCAAAGCATACAACTCTTTATCATAAGTTGGATAGTTAATTACTGTGTTGGTAAACGTTTCATAATGATAACAAATAGGCTTACCATGCTACATGGAAATTGCTCCCATGGCATAATCACTTGCATCGGTTTGAATATCAAATGGTTGCTTAATATCTAGAAGTGCAAGGACTGGTGTTGTACTGATTTTCTCTTTCAATGTATCAAAGAATTTCTACTGCTTGCCTCCCCACTGAAAGACCTATTTCACACTTGTCAAAGCATGTAGTGGAGCTGCAATATATGAGAAGTTAGTAATAAACTTTCTCCAATATTGGGTTACTCCCAAAAATCTCTTAATCTCTGTTACATTATTAGGCTTAGGCCAATTCACAATGACTTCAACCTTTGAGGGATCAATCTTTAATTCACCCCCTCCAACAATATGACCCAAATAAACTAAAGAGGTTTTCCCAAATTCACACTTAGACATCTTCAAATACAATTTCTCTTTCTTTAAGACATCTAAAACTTGCTTAACATGCTTGACATGCTCTTCACGAGTCTTACTGAAAATCAGAATATCATCTAAGTAGACTATGACAAAATCATCAAGGAATGGTCTCAACACATCATTCATAACTCTCATGAATGTTGCAGGTGCATTACATGTTGAAAATGCAGCAAAAAAGTCTCATTTTTGATTTTTACCTTAATTAAAATTGAGAAAATTCAAATTTCCACATCAGAAGACAACTTGGAGGAGTTAATTGAGGTGACATAACACTTATCACTCAGTTAAGAACACTCAATTCGAGTGAATGATTTAAAGTTCCATTTACTTGAGTTGATTCCCAAAATATAGGAGTGTAGCTCAGTTAATTCGAGTTAGGGACATGAAGTTCAGTTGTGTGCAGTGGGTTCCTAAATTTTAGGAGTCTAGGTTGAGTTGATTTTAGTTGTAGCAATTTAATTCAATTAAATTGAGTTATGGTGAGTTAAACTAGTTCTAACTGTTGGAGGAACTAGTGGAAGGTCAAGTTGTGGAAGTGGAACTTCAACCACACTCAGTGATCATCCAGATAACTAATCAATCAACCTAAATTAGCTCATGCATGCGGATAATTCGAGTTACCCAGTTGAGATGGAGATTCGTGTTGAAGATTCTAGGGCAGTTAGAGTTAATTAGATTCTTCTTGCATGATAACTATTTGTGAGGTGTTTTCAATTTTTCTTCTTATTCCAATCTTCACTTATTATTATTAGAGTGTGTCTTCTTTAGTTCATCAAATAGCTACCAAAACAAAGAGACAAGAACACAAGATGTTGGCATCCCACCAGGACAAAAATATCTCCCTCTTGGAGAGGAAAACTTGCACAAAATTCTTGTTAAAGAGATTCCAATTGACAAATACCAAGACCATGACCCTTGACCGATTAAGCCACTCCAAGGCCAAGACACCAATCCTATTCCTTTGTTCAATGCTGAGATCATCATAGCTGCACCTTGACTGCTTATTCACTGAGATCTTCACCAATATATTCACCATACCAACGAGGTTTCCATATATATGATTGAGGCCTGTCCCTAACTCTAGCGAGATCATGACTGTATCATAGTTGCACCTTTAGCTGAGATTATAGCCTTGTGACTGTCTACATTGAGATCGTATCTATGATAAGATCATGACTGCACCTTTGAGATAGAGTGTCTTCTCATCATGATTATGCCAAGACTTTGTGTGCCACTGTGGGATCTTGAAGTCATCTCCTTCCCCGAGACTATGACTGTGTTTTCCTTTATGACCAAGTTTCAGTATTGAGACTATGGTTATAAGAAGGCTGAGACACACTTATCACTTGCACCAAGACACTGTTCTTCATTGCCGAGTCACTGTCCTTCATCACCGAGATCCTATACTTCATCACTGAGATCTGTACCTTCCTGTACCCATTCGAGATTTTAGACTTGTCTGAGATTTTTGTTTCCTGTGGTGACCTCAGTTGGGTATTTATAGTTGTTTCCTATGGTGACCACAGTGGGGTATTTATAGTTGTTTCCTGTGGTGACCTCAGTGGGGTATTTATAGTTGTTTCCTATCCATAATTAGCCGACATGATAGTGTGAAATGTTGTGTCTCTATTTGCAAGCCGACATGACCTCTTTAGCTTATTTAATTTATTTTCAGGCCGACATGACTGTGTTTTGCATCGTTTTGATTGCATACTTCTTCTTGTGCTTGTCTTGGAGGGTTGTTTAGACTTTTCTATACATGACATTGACTCTTTGACCTCCTAAGGCTCTCAATGGGAGCCACTAAATAAATAAACCTCTTGCTCATGAAACCCATGCAGTAAGGAATACTAAATTCATTTTACAAAAACCATAATTAAATGGCATGAATACCGAACCTAGTTATAATTTCTTTAACACTCCCTGTATTTTGCATCGTTTTGATTGCAGACTTCTTCTTGTGCTTGTCTTGGAGGGTTGTTTATACTTTTCTATACATGTCATTGACTCTTTGACATCCTAAGGATCTCAATGGGAGCTACTATATAAATAAACCTCTTCCTCATGAAACCCATGCAACAAGGAATAATGAATTCATTTAAAAAAAATCATAATTACAATGTCATGAAGACTGAACCTAGTTATACTTTCTTCAACAATTTGAAGGCAGTGTACTATCAGTTGTAGTGTATTCCAATGTGTACAGATGATGCATGCAGTTAGAGGAAGGACCTAGAAGAATTTCACAATCCAGATGAGGGGATTTTCTAATTAATAGGGGCCTAATTCCCAGAGGAACAACGCAAGGAATTAAGAGCTTGAAGGGCTTGAAATTGGCTAAGCGTTGACAAAAATAAGTCAGTCAGGCAGAGGAATAGACTATACACTTTTAAGGTGTGCTCAAGCTTGAGAAATCATATGTATTTCTTCTCTATTCCCTGATTAATGCAATACATATAGTAAGGGGTTTGAGCAGTTGCTTTCTCCTAGATAAATCTCAGTGCATGTGTGATGTTTCCTTTTGCATGTCTATGATTCTTGTTCTAAATGGTTAATTAACTTCCACAGATTAGTAGAGTAGCTTCATGCCTTGTGATTTAGCAAATTTCACGAGCAATATTGAATCTACACATTAATTTCTACATTACAAAGCCCAAACTACATAACTAACCATTCAAACAAACCTTTTTTTGTCTTGAAAGTAGTCTTCCAAATATCACCTTCAACAATCTTGATATGATGATAACCGCTTCTCAAATCTAACTTAGTGAAATAAACAACATCCTTCAATTGGTCCAACAAATCATCAATACGTGGAAGAGGATAGTGATTCTTTACCGTGATTTTGTTCAAAGCTCTAAAATCCACACACATGCGCCATGTACCATCCTTCTTTGGAACCAAGACAATAGGAGACCCACAAGGAGATGTACTTGGTCTAATGACCCCTTTGTCAAGCAGTTCTTGAATTTTCTTCTTGATTTCTGCATTCTCCAAAACTGACATTCTGTACATGCCAATGTTTGGAAGAGGTGCATCTTGCTACAATTGAATCTCATGTTGGATTCTTCTTTTAGGTGGCAACCCTTCAGGTTCCTAAAAGATCTCATCATGTGTGTTAACAACCTCAACCAAATCATACTTGAGTTTTTGCATCACATCCTTGGGAAAGCCAATAATGAACGATATTCTTCATTCATAGCTGCGTCTCAATCTGGATGGCTTGAAGCTTTTACAAAGGTGTCAGGATCATAATTCGCTGAAGCTTGAGCCAGTAAAGAAGAGGCCCTATCGAACTGAGAACGTGTACGTCGCTGATCTGTAGGATCACCTGCAAGAGCACCTGCTGCCAGTGTTGTTAAAATCGCGAAAAAATCGCAATTTTTTCAGCTTGCCGATCAAATCGCGATTTTTATACGAAAAAATCGCCTGCTTTTTTTTTGCCGATTTTTACTGAAAAAATCGCGCTTTTTTCAAAAAATCGCGATTTTTTCGAAAAAAGCGCGATTTTTAACGAAAAAATCGTGGGGGCTCAGGACAGCATAGTTTTATAACTTTTTTTGGGTTTTTTCATGCAATGTTTTTTGAAAGAAACAAATAATTTTTGAGTGGGGTAGCTTAATGATCAAGTCTAGGCCCTAGTATGGATATGCTATTCATGGTAATGTTAAATTCTTAAAGTAAAAGTGACATTCTCCTTAATCTTCATTTTCATCCTTTTACTTAAATTTTTAACATTACCATGAAATGACTCAGGATGTTTGAGAGTGGTTCCAGCCTCATTGGATTTCATATGGAGAAAGTAGAATTTTAGATTTCATTTAAAATCCAGCAGACTTATCAGTTTTTCAGGATTTCAGGATTGGGAGATTGTAATGTTTCCAGGTGACACCACCTGCCCGGGCTACCCCTGCCACCAGTAGAGGACGTGGTCTACCTCCTATAGCTCCTACTTCTAGTTCTTCAACGTCTAGATCACATCAGACTCCACTGCCATTTCCACCTGCACGGGCACCAGCATCTACATCTAGAGGGAAAGGGAAAGCTGTGGCATTTTCTCGCAAGAGGGGCAGAGGAAATCAATAGGATTAGACTTTCATTTTATTGTATATGACATTATGACATGATGAGATACATTATCATATTTTTTGTTGATATTTTGAGGCTGAGTTGGGACTTACTATTCAGGACATGATTCAATGTTATGTGTGATTTTAGCGCTAGAAATGATATTAAACATCTTATATATTAGTTTTTTTTATCATATTTATGTGTCAATGTATTTATTTTATGTTGTAGATGGTTTAGATATTAAAAAAATTGAAAAAAAATGAAAAAAAATGAATATTTTTGTACCAAACGATTTTTTCCCGCTTTTTTCCGATTTTTTCCCGATTTTTCCGATTTTTTCTGATTCGTTCCCCGCGCCGATTTAATCCCGATCGCGCTTTTAACAACATTGCCTGCTGCATCCCGAGCAGCACAGACCCATTTTAGAAGCTGAGGAGCTGAAGGAGGATCCTGAGAAGATGGGGGAGGATTTTCATCCTCGCTGTCATCATCTGAAGAAGAAATATTTTCAAAAGTAGAAAGGATAGAGAGAGGTGGCATATTCGCCGAACTAGGCTCTCAGGCTGATATATTTTCAACCAAATTTACATCTCTTCTAATTATAACATTTTTGGACTTAAGTGGAATAAGTCTATATCCTTTGACATCTTCAGAATATCCAACAAAAATACATTTTTCACTCTTAGGTTCTAAAGCTTTATGTTTCTCATCTGGAATATGGGCCAATGCTTCACTTCCAAAAACACGAAAGTGACTTACATCTGGTTTCATTGAGCTCCATGCTTCTTCTAAAGTGATATTCTTTAAAACCTTAGTAGGAGTGTGATTTACTATGTAATTTGCACAATTAATTGCTTCTGCCCAAAAACTAAGACTAAGTCATTTAGATTGAAACATACAATTAGCCATTTCCTTTAAGGTGCGATTCTTCCTTTCAAATACACCATTTTGTTGTGGAGTATATGGAAAAATATGTTGCATTTGAATTCCATGCTTAGTGCAAAAGTTGAAGAATTTGTTGTTAATATATTCTCCACCATTATCAGATCTTAGCTTAAGAATTTGATGTCCAGATTGTTTCTCAACAAAGGCCTTAAAGGCCAAGAACATGTTAAAGACTTCACTCTTGAGTTTTAAGAAGTATACCCAAGTGAGTATGGAGAAATCATCAATGAAAGTTAAGAAATACTTGTAGCCACAGAATGAAACAACTGAAGTGGACCTCATAAATCACTATGCACAAGCTGTAAAGGGGCTAAGGTGTGCCAAGAGGCATGTTTTTCAAAACTATCCTGATGATGTTTTCCGAGTACACATCCGGAACAAACACCATCTCTACAAGATACCATAGGGAAACCTGTCACCATATTTTCTTTACATAGATTTTGAAGGGAGTGATAGTTTAAGCGACTAAATCGCTCATGCCAAAGTTTGCTCACTTCATCATTATGAGAAACAAACACTGAGGGAAGAGTTGATGACCCAAAGTTGTTAAACTTATACAACCTTGTAGAATCGTCAACAATGCCAGTAGCTAAAATTTGTCTAGGATCTCTTAGGTCTTTAATTACAACATCGCGAGGTGAAAATTCAACGATTTTATCTTCACCTGAATGAGTTATTTGATATACAGATAGAAGGTTGCAGGATAAGGTTGGAACACATAATACATCATTAAATTGACCATTGTCTAGATGAACAGTTCCAGTCCCTGCAACACTAAGAGATCTATCATCACCAACATATATATTTTTGGTGTTACAATCATTTAAAGAAGAAAACATGGCTTTGTTTTTGGCCATGTGATAAGAAGCTCCAGAATCAATGAGCCACTCATGAGAATAAGAAGAAGAATATACATTTAGTGCATAACCAGACCGAGATGCTTGAAAACCACATGTAGAAAGTGCTATTCTTGAAGATGAAGTTGAAGTTGAAGAGTGCTCCAAATGGATGTTATGCTTCTTCATTGATTCTTCCAACGCTTCCATCTTCTTAAAGCATTTGGATTCTAAGTGGCCATCTCAATTACAAAAGTTGCAATGTCTATCAATCTTCTTCCCTTTATTTTTATTTACTTTATCATTTTGTTGAAAAGACTTTTCATTTTGAGACTGAAATTGCTTAGGACCCTTGTTTGGTTTATGACCATTCTTTTTAGAATATTGCTTCTTAGGATTCTTTGAATTCGATTGTTGCTAGGCAGATAAGGCTTTCTTAGAAGATTTTCCAAGATTAAGAAGACCAAGATGTAAGAGTTTTTCTTGTTCTCTTATTAAAGAATCACAAAAGACATCAAAAAAAGGGGACTTGTAGTCTTTTCCTTGAGAAATAAAGGCTTCTCTTGTAGAATGGAAGGTGGAAACAAACACAGAGTAGGTTGGTCCCAACTTAGTAAGAACAGAATAGATAAGGCTACCATCCTCTTTATTAACCTTAACACCTTCCAAGAGAAGTCTAAGGGTCTTGAACTTGGACAAAAAATCTTCAATGGAAGAAAAATTATTGGGGTCCAATGTAAACAACTCATTTTCGAGTTGATGGGCTCTAATTTCATTTTTAATTCCAAAAACTTTAGTGAGTTGTTTCATTGCTTCATTAGGGTATCAAGTTCTGCGATATGGAATTTAAGGTCTAGAGAAATAAACATCCCTATCAACCCACGTGCTTGATCTTGCCTATTTTCCCATTTGGCTGCCTTATCTTCATATTTAGGTTTAGTTTCTTGGCCTGAGGCTACTCTGTAAAGATTTTTACTTCTAAGTAAATCCACAATGTAGGACCACCATTGAAAGTAGTTGGTGTTGTCAAGAATAACTTGGCATGGACTTTCCATTTTAACAGAAACTGAAGCTGTATATGCTGAAACTAAGTGTTCCAATGGAAAGATCTCGAAAAATTAGACCGATTAAAAAAACGGCTCTGAAAACGGCTTCCAGATGAAGAAGTTATGGCTTTTTGAAGAAAAGTTGTTGAAGATGCCGACTCACTTTCCAAACTTAATCTAATTAGCTCACTTTGAAAAAAAGATTTTATGTGACTCACTTTTATAAATAAGTGAAAGTCACTTTTACAATGGTACTTTATGAGCTACCCACTAAATTGTAACTTAAATAAAAGATAAAAGGAGTTTAGAATTATAAGTGACTCACTTTTTATAATGGGTGAGAACACTTTTACAGAAAGTAACTTTAAAACATAAGTTACATGTGCTTTTTGAAAAAGTAACTCAACAAAAAGAAAGAATTGAACTCAAGACCTCTATTTTCATAAAGTAACTTTGGACCAAGTGAGCTAGTTTAAAAGGTTGGTGACTTTTGGAAAAGAGGAAGGGGGGGTTTTTTGTTTTTGTTAGTCACTGAAGCTTTGGGGTGCTTGCTTGCTTCAAAAAGTCCTTTTTGCCTACAAAACAAAAAACCACACAAATCAACATGGACATACAAAAAAATAAACCTTATGGCTTGAAGTTAGATTTCGCCGGAAACTAAATATTTTCTTCAATGTTTCTGATTTTCTGAGATCACACTAAGGCACGACGGAAAAGAGCATACGCATGAGAAAAATCCTTTTTTTTTTTTTTGGTTTGCTCAGATCGCATAGAATCGCGGGGCAAAGAGCATACACAGAAAGGAAAGGTGTATATCTAGTAATATAAAACAGAGATATAAATAAACCGAAATAAACAGAGAGATAAATAACTAAAACTGCAAATAAACATTGTATACCTCTAGATCTTATAACTGACGTAGCTAGGGCTACAAGAAACCTTTTCGCATGAAACGAAAGGGGTTCCTCATTGGAACAGATGCTCCTAACACAATAGAGCAGTCCTCTCGGCCCGAAAGTGGTAAAAAACAATAAATTTAGGAAACGACAATAAGACGCAGTTGTACTGGCTTCCGATTTGGATCACCAATGGATGCGGCCCTCAAATAGCTCCGATACCATGTAGGAATTTACAGGGTAAGTTCCTCAGATAGAACACCAAAGGACAATGCTCACAAACAGATCACAGATCAATACACTAGTATTATTGACATGGTTAAAACCCTCAAAGAGGGAAATAGTCCACAGCCTAAGCCATGCGACCACTTCAGGCAATTTATTAATAAAATAAATAAAATTTACATAAGATTCTTTCATGAACGGTCACCCTACAAATGACCTTCCATGCTCTTTAAATAGAGATCATGGACCAATCGAGTGTTAAGCCATGGATCAAGTGTGGGTAATATCAAGGAGAGAATGCACCGTCAGATCACTTCATGTCTAGAACATATCGTGACCGTCGGATTGTAAGTTACAAAAGTACATAGTAAAGAAACACACTTTACCTAACTCTACATTAGACCAAGTTATACTTAACTATTTCCTATGTGTTGGAATATCCTAACATATCTTTGGGTTTGATCATCAACAATACAAAATTCTTACTAGCATTTACATGCCTTTTCATTTGACCGACACTTACAAGAGACAAGTTCATCTTCTTGCGATGTGCTCTAAAAATATACTCAATTCCATCTTTAAAAATATGATATTTGTTCTCATGACGATAGAATATCGCTTTTCAGTCATAGAAGTATGGACTCCCTAAAACAATTCCACATATGTCAAGTGATACAATATCAAGCTCTACCTCATCAATAAAGTTTGCAGATGCAACTTGGCATTGTCATATACCCAACCCAAAGGGTAAGGTTTAGGACGAGGTGTAGTTTCTAAGTTTACTTTCTTGACAATAGCTTCAGAAATAGGGTCAACTTGGGATCCACTATCAAATAAGGTATCAACTTTGGTATGTTTTGTAGTGACCCTAATATGGAAAAGCTCAATTCTTTCTTTATCACCTTGAGGCTTAATAGGCTTACTCGAAGAACTAGTACTTGCAATAGAAGCTTTACCTTTCATTCCCATGGCTGTGATTTTGGTTTCATCACCTGAATCAAATCCTAGATCTTGTTGAGTTGTTGCAACAGTCTTTTGTTTCCCCTTGTTGTTAAACTTCTTTGGTCTCATTTCTGGATGTAGTTTCCAACAATGGTCTTCATCATGGCCTTCTTTTGAACAATGTTTGCATGTGAGTTTCTCTCCTTCTTTCTTGACTGTAGCATTATTTTTGCCTTTGCCTTTAAACTTCCCCTTTCCTTTGTCTCTAGATTTGAATGGCTTCTTGCTAGTCTCTTGAGGAACATTCTTCCCTCTTGCTTCTAAATGAGTTTCCTAAACACATACTTCATCTAGATTGGTGGGATTAAACATAAGAATTGTATGTCTCAAATAACTATGTAATCCACCTATGTATTTAATGAGAGTGTCGTGTGAAAACAAATTTGTTGAAGAATCTAGGGCAAAGTAGTGTAGTGTGATTCTTCGTTACTTGATAATAATTTATGGAGTCTTTTTATTTTTCTTGTTAGCTTATACTTCTTCCTTCTTATTAGTGCATATGTGTGTACTTCATCAAATTTCTATCAAACCATAAAAACAAGAACACAAGATGTTGGCTCTCTGTCAGGGCCAAAACCTCTCCACTCTTGAGAGGAAAACCCTTTGTAAGTTTTCTCTTATTGAAGCTTCTATTGATTAATGCCAAACCCTAGATCCCTGACAAGGAGATCCTCAAAGCACAAGTCAAGTCTTCAATCCTTTATGTACCATATACTTCGACACTTCTTCCGGCACTTCGTCCTCCTTCCTCTAACACTTCGTTCTTCTTTCAACTTGTTAGTAACCTTGTTGCTCTTGCTCTAGAGAAGATACTATTGATGAGACCCTTCTTCTTATGATGGTTCCTTTCTTCTATCCACAAATCAACTAAATTGTATGAATGTAATGTAGGGCTGTTATGACTGCATAAAAGGATCTGATTTTCGCACATGTGACTGTTTTCTACCTTAGAAAACAGTCCCTTCAACTTCGGTCTTGTCCCTTCTTCCTATGTTTGTGAGGGATTCTCCTTCACTCTTGGAGGCCTTATAGACCTCAACTTTTAACCCAAACAGTGATAAGGATTGAACTGAAGTATTACTGTTGTTGTAGCCGCATATAGACCTTCTTCCTCCAAACATGTGGCTATATATGACCCTAAGAACAACCTTCCAATCCTCGATTTTGTCTTCCCTTCCTCGCTGCACTAGAGGCTCCCTTACCTTCTTTCTCGGCTTGTCTTCTTTGCTTATTTTAGAGCTTGTGTTGTCTTCTTTATGAGGGAGTGGAAAACCTCTATATATAGAGGACTGTCCCTCCTCTAGGCCGACTGGAAGCGTAGATTTCAGATAGTTTCATGGTGGTGCAACATGCTTGAAGGAGCTTCTTGATGGTGCCATGATGATTCCTTAGCTTAGGAGGAGACTTGACTTTGCTTGGAGGTATTCTCTTGACTTTAATATATATTTATACAATGTGTAATATGCCTTTAGAGTCTTAACCTTTTTCTTTTGACTATTTGACTTTCCTATAACACTTTAAATAGTGCTAGACCTATTTCAATGAGCAAGAAACTCATTGACATATATTATACAAATACTATTTATTTTCTTGAATAAATACAAATATCCAAAGTACATTTATGAAGACCAAACCTAGTTACATTTCCTTCAACACTCCCTCTTAACTAGGGAGGTATTCATACAACATTACAAGGTGTTTGGCTATTATCAATCTTGAAGAATTCACATAAGAGAAACCAGATTTGTAATCCATCATTTATAACATCATATTCATCAACATTGTCATAGTGCAAGACCTAAAAACTCCATCTCTTTACGAGACCATGAACTACAATGATGGCGAGACCAATGATTTATAGATACCTTCATCATTGTCTCTAAAGGTACATACTCACCCAGGTGTTCACCGAGTATGACCTTTTAGGACTATTCTTATCTTGGGTTCCCAACCCTCAAAGAATATCGGTCCTCTTGCCTACTCTTGTCTTGGATTCCCTACACATCCTCAAAGACTACTGAATGCTAGATGATTACCTAATCCCTCCATTCTTTCTTCTCGAATGAAGACAAGAATGTTGTGTCTAATTTGTGTCTACATTTCCATTCATGGCCTTCATCTAGACTTATGGTTGTTAGTCCTAGTCTAGTGCATGATCCATGAAATGGAAAACGCAATTGTCACTCCTTTGTAATCAGGGGTGATCCAAAATTCCCTCTTGATCAGGGACTTGTCAGAGCTCCCTCTTAACTAGGGACTCTTCCCTTCATCAACAACTTCTTCTTCATGGGTTCTTCAGCTGCTTGATCTCCTTCCTTTCTTGATGTCATGAAGTCTTTGTTCAAACTACTTCTCAGTAGGGCACAATCCATTGATCACTTTCCTTCTTGGTTTTTCATGTCATTGCTTAGTGGAAAGTGACTATCAAGTTTTTCTTGTCATCTTGGCTACTCCTTTGTCATCTTGTCCATGCTTCAGAATACTCTCCTCATGGATGCTTCATAATACTTGCTAGGTTACATTCTTTGACCTAGTATCCCATCGTGACTTCATCCTGATATTGCTTCAACAATGCTTTTTTTTGTTGTTGGATGACTTCTTCATCACGACATCTCTGTAGAGTAGTTATCTACACCTTTTGTATCTCCAAGGCCTTCATAGGTGTCAAGGGTCCTTTCTTTCTTTATCAGAGTTGTCCTGCCTTCTTTCGAGAGATATCTTTCAAGGCATTTTGTCAGATAGTGATTCTTGGTGATCATGGTGTTCTTCACATGCTTGATCTCTTTCTTCATTTGCTTCTTCTCAAATAGATATGTAAACCATCTAATGCTTCTTGTGAGAGCATTCCTTCATTGCTTTCTTTCTGGACTTGTCATCATTTCTTCTTGCTTCTTAGTCAACAATCTTATGTTCCTTATGTGAGCATATTCTTTTGTTAACGATCATTGCATTGTGGTACATGCCTTCGAGCATGTTCTTGGTGAAAGAGATTCTTTCATGCTTGATCATGTTATAGAACTATACACATGAATCAATAATATATAAATGATAATATGACTTAAACTTTGATGCATGCATACCTCATCTTGATTCTCCTTTGATCATCCTTTAGTGTGGCCCTTCTTGCTTCATCTTAGCTTGCCTGCATATCATTCTTTTCTTGAAACCCATGAATGGGATTCTGATCTGGATTTTATCTAGGATAAAGAATGAAAGGTATTACAGACTCATGTGCATGGATGTGCCTATGTTACTTATGCAATGGATCAATAATATTGCTAGAATACATAGCCATTGAGGCAATCAGAGAAAACATAACAGTCAAACATGTAAACAAAATAAGTTTAATAAGGAGTTCACCCAATGCTCCTGGGCTACATCTCCTGGTCCATCCTTTCAGTGGTGGCCTCTCTATTATGTTTTCAAGCAGAGATTTTACAACAATGAGCTCGATTCGAGTCTCACTAACATAATGAAGTCAGTAGGAATGGAGTGTACAGACTCTCCTTACTGAAACTCGACCTTTGAGGGTCACAGTAGTATGACAGGCCTATACCGAGGAGCTTGCTTGAACCTCTCAAGCCTTCAATGGAGTACACAAACTCTCTGACTCTCTTTGGCTCTGTCTGGTTCGATGCTGCCTTCAGGTCAGCTCGGCTTCTACTCTCTGTTCTCTGCTATTGGCTTCTTGTGTCTTTGCATGTGCCCGTTTTCTGCTTCTGTCAGTTCATGGCTTTAAAGCTAGTGTGCTCTTTGACTGCTCGTTTCTGCTTCTCGGCCTTCTGGTTTCCTTTCCTCTGTCCGTTCGAATTCCTTTGCTCTGCATCATCATCACTGGGTAACGCCTCACAGGGAGGTGGCCACCTGTCTTGCTAATGAACTGGGTGTCAAATTCCCTGAATCATACTCGAATGGTTGTTAAATTCGTTTGCTTCAAGATCGCTTGCGAATACGAATCGTTTTCCAACTCATCATCCACGTCGGACGTCAAATCCCCTGTCATCTTGCTTTTCGACCTGTCAAATCCGGTCAGTGATCGAGATGCATCTCCGCCGTCGATCTGGACCCCCCAGATCCTACAGTCGTCCTTCATATCGGGCGGACAAGTTGCACGATGTTTACCCATCTGATGCGGGCGATTTTCTCTCTCTTCCGCCGGACGCGTGTCGCTCGATGTGTGGCATTGGGCGGGACTCAGTCAAAATTGCTTACCGCCTCAAAGCCTTCCGATATCCTGCCGGTTTTGGGGAATCCCGCGCTACGGAACCGAAACAGTTACTTTTCTGAATTTTATAGCGTTTTCGGGTCCGGGCGCTTCGAGGCTTTCCTTCACTGAGGGGGACGCCCTGCGATACGCGATTAGCACTAGCGCTTAGCGCTAATCGCGTATCAGAATCCACCTTTGTTTCCTGAATTAGCCTCTGGTTTTGCCATTTTTTTGCCTTTGTGCTTTACCATGGGCCAACAGTCTGCGCGCTCAACCGAGGGTCCTCGTTGCTCCACTCTGGCCACAACTGCCATTGTCATGAGGATTCCTTCTGATAGCTTCGTTCTTTTCTAGGACTTGAATCTTTTAGCATAATTGAAACAATCATGAAAACTTAGAGAGTTTTTAGGATCCAATTCGGATCACAACCTTCCCACTGAAAAAAAAAATCTTTTGGACCACCAAAAGTTGGTTTTCTTTTAAGCATCAATCAAGTGAGGGTATTGCTTCCTCGCTTGTTCAATTTCTATCCATTTTGCACTGCTTGGCTTTGAACCTTTGGGTCCCATCCTGAGGTACTCAACGTCACCTCTGCGTGTAGTCCTTACCTTCTTGTCCAGAACTGCATCTTCCTGCAACTCATTCAAATATTCAGGTAATAGATCATTAATAGAAGGCAATTGACTCTGCTCTTCGGGATCTTCAATTAATGAAGGTTCAGATAGTCTCAAGCTGTCTGCATTAACAATTGAGTAGATGTGCATGTAAGCTGATAGATCAAGGCGAAAAACATTCTCACCAATTTTCTCAAGTATCTTGAAAGGTCCATACCTTATTGGCTTCAGCTTCTTACCTTCACCTTGCATTCTGTCTTTGCTGATATACAGCCAGACTTGGTCACCAACTTGGAAACTATGCTCCATCCAATGCTTGTCATGCCTTACCTTGTACTTGGCTTGGCTCTTTTCCAGCTGTTCCTGTACTGCCTGGTGAATCTCTTGGATTTGTTCAATGAACTTGGTTGCCTTATCCACATCACTATGTCCATCAACTGCTATGTCTTTACCAAAGACAAAATCCAAGGGAGACCTTGGTGTGAAACCAAAACAGGTCTCGAAAGGAGATCTCTGTGTGGAAGAATGTTTAGCTCGGTTGTAAGCATGTTGCACTTAGCATAAATGTTCATCCCAAATTTTGGGATGCTCACTGCAATAGCCTCTGAGCAACTGGATCACTGTCCTGTTGACCACTTCTATTTGGCTATTTGTTTGCGGATGAAAAGTTGTGCTTTTCTTTAGCCTGGTGTCCGTCAGTTCCCACAAGCTTGACCAAAATTTCCCAACAAATCGCGTATCTCAATCATATATTATGGAAGTGGGTAATCCAAAATGAACCCATACATGCTGAAAGAACATCTTTGTAGTTTGTTCAGCTGTAATCTGTTTGTTACAAGGTATCAAAATACACATTTTGCTGAACCTATCCACAACAACATATAAATAGTCATGACCTTTCCTAGATTTAGGCAGTCCTCCAACAAAGTCCATGGAAACACTTTCCCAAGGATGAGAAGGAACTGGTAGTGGAATGTACAAGCCTAGTTTTCTATTGCTGGGCTTGCTTTTGTTGAAAATAATACTGAGAGGGGGGGTGAATCAGTATTATCAGATCAGATAAAACTTTTCAATTTCATACTCAGAAACATATACGCGACTTCAGTTAAGTGAACCCGCGTGTACACGCGACTGTGTCTAAAGCAACTAGCGTATATGCAGAGATCTTATGATTCAGTTAATCTTATCTTCAGTAAATGCATCAGGATATTATTAAGCATATTAACAGTAAACAGGTGCAGTATAACAGAATAGATCATCACACAAAAGCCACACACATGAACACCATGATATAAGGTGGAAACCCAATGTGGGTGAAAACCACCTGCTGCAATTTGTCTCTTTCTTCTTTAATGAGAAACTTCTTTTACAATGTACTGGTGCAGTCTTATACCAGTACGCAGGCTACAACCTGCAGAAGGCTACAACCTTCTCTCGTTCTCCAAACTTCCTTGGAAGGGAGCTACAACCCCCTCAGCTCTTGTACTAGCTGATCCATTTACTAGTACGTAGGTGCTGACCCTACAACCTTCAGGGACCACGTTTCATACATTTTCATACTGGATCCAAGAGTACAAAGCAAACATTACCGCAATACAATCATCAACTTATACTTGCATCATAATTCATTAAACAACCCAATACCGAATCACTGAAACCCTGTCATCAAGAACACAGAACCCAAACCAGAATCTAGAACTCTGCAACAACCACCAGAATCAGCAGCAACCTGAAATATCAACACTTATCATGCATACGCTACTTCACTGTACCAAAACCGCGTGTATACGCGCTTTCTCCAAAGGCAACCCGCGTGCAGATCTAGAAATGATTACTTCTGCCTTTGCTGTCAGATCCGACCCTTGCCAAGCGTCCCGAACAGATAACCAGCAATACCAGATCCTCTCACTGCGTCAGACACCCACACCACATCTTTGCCTAGTGATCTTCTCCTTATATAGCCTTAGGCCTTGTTCAATACCAAGAGCCAAAACCATAGAAACACAATACCATCAACTTCAAAACTAGGGATCGACACGCCCGTCGAGACACAATGGTCCGAAACCATAGGCACAACTTCCAAGGACTAACCGCCATGGACCAAAGGTACTTTTCCACATACACGCGCTTTTTCTGAAGCCAACCTGCGTGTACACGCGACTTGGTCTTAACAAACCTGCGTGTATGAACTTCCTTGGCAAGCTGTACTAGGATCTGTCTTCTGATTAAGTTGCCATCTCCTGTACCAACTTCTGAGCATCTGTACCAACCTCTGAGTGAGTTGCCATCAAGGACAACACTTGAATCATAATGCCAACAATCTACCCCTTTGGACTTGATGGCAACCACCACACCAAGTCACTCTCCCCCTTTGACATCAAGGGCAAAGGGTGGACCAAGATATTCTCTTCTTTGGTATACCCTCTCCTGTCCATACTGCTGTCCATACTCCCCCTGAGTACATGCTGAAATCTCCAAATGTGCTCCCCCTTTGTGTATGCCAAAGTGTACCAATCTATCCATCCTGCTCTTGCTGAATTGTGCTGTTCATGCTCCCCTTGACTGTAGGCAAGATCTGCAAAAGATGTTCTTCAAGAAGAACAAAGACTTATACATCATAGAAGACCTTCCTATCACCAAAAGACTCAACATACATTCATCACCCAACCTAGTGGGGATATACCAATATTGACTCATCCACCTAACCATGTGAAGATACATGATAATACATGAACATTTCATCATTCATCCCAGGCATAGTGGGGAAACCAACATAGGCCGTTACATGACCTTGACATCATAAAAGAGATACATGACATAGTGATGAAATATCTAGACCAAGACTTATGAAAGCCACCAACAGCATCATGATCTGTACCATAAGCATCAGCCTGCAATACCATTCCTAAACAGTAAGATGTATCATTTAGCTTCATAGACTTTATCAACACCTTCTAACCATAATGCCAACAATGCATTATTTGAAGAATATTCTCCCCCTGAGTGTAAGCCAACCATGTCTGAACCATTTCCTGAGTCTGTTCTGCTCCCCCTGAGCCTGAGCCAACCATGACTGAACCTGGGTCTGTTCTGCTGCCCTTTCTCCATATACGCGACTTTGCAGCCTGTAACTCGTGTATATACGCTACTTGTCTTCATTATATAAGCGTATGCAGGATGGAATACTGAATTTCATCACTTTCAGATTCCCCTGTGTCTGTTATGTCAGCTGACTGAGTTATCCCACACCTTTCTGTCTCTGTCTTCTTCAATTCCTGCAACTGTGATGATGTATGGTCCTCTTGTCTTGAATTTTGAAATCTGCTCCTGCATTCCCTTGCTTTATGCCCATAGTTGTTGCATGTATAGCACCTTATATTTTTCATGTTCCTTCTATCACAATCAATTGCTTTGTGTCCATATGCATTGCAGGCAAAGCAATACCCTCTGAAGTACCTGGGATGCGATGATCTTTCTTGAACCATTCTACTTCTGCATCTGGCTGCAACATGTCCAAGATTATGACATACATAACATTCAACATTATTCAGCGGAGGAAATAATCGTCTATCACGTCCATAGTTAGGAGTAAAGGATCTTCCTTGAGGAATTTCTTTCCTTGGTTGTTCCTTGAGCATTTCAGATTTCTCATTAGAGTTTCTTGTCTCACCTTGTGAACTAGATTCACCTTCAACATATTCATGAAAACCAAGACCAGTCTTGATAGCAGGAGATCTTTGACTATTAAGAATATCATCCAAGACTTTAGAACTATCTTGAAATCGTAAAAGCTTATCCTTTTCTTCTAGTTTACCTTTCAAGATATTTACCTCAACTTGATGTTGTTCTTCCTTTTTCAGATACTGCTTCCTTAGGTCTTCTTCAACTTTTCTCCCTTCTTCCACTTGTCGCTTTAGTTTGATCACTTCATGTTCTTGATCTTCAAGATCTTCTTTTAGAGAGAGGATCTTTGATTCAAGTCTCTGAATAGTTGTGCTCTGATCTTTTGCTATATCCTGCAATTTCTCCCTTACCCTGGTTTCTGTCTCCAATAGTTCTTTTAGTTTGGCAACTTCTTCAGTTTCTGCATTCTTCTCTTCATGTGCCATGAGACTTTTAATATCCTCGCTATTATTGGATGAAGCATTCTTCTT
This sequence comes from Pinus tabuliformis, assembly GCA_031772625.1. NCBI lineage: Eukaryota > Viridiplantae > Streptophyta > Pinopsida > Pinales > Pinaceae > Pinus > Pinus tabuliformis. The sequence goes on along the minus strand of CM062820.1, from coordinate 251,479,387 downwards.
CTTATGTGCCATGAGACTTCTAATATCCTCACTATCATTTAATGAACTTTTAATATGGGTATAATAGCTTCTACCATCTTCTTCATATATCTTTTCTTTGTTATGAGGACATCTAGCAGCATATTGACCAACTCTACCACATAGAAAACATTTGAAAGGTAGCTTATCTTTGAACCGTCCAGATCCCCGTTCAAGATTCTTGACAAAATTTACCTCATCTTCTTCCTCTGACACTTCGAATGCGGCCTCTGGTGGTACCTCTTGTCACATTTCAAAAGCAGTTAAGATCCCGTGAAGCTGTGACATGGTAATTTTCCGCACATTCTCCTTTTCTTCTATGGCAGATACTTTAGAATCAAATTTAGTAGACAGAGATCTCAAAACCTTTTGAACTAAGACAACTTCCTCAAATTCTTCACCCAGATCCCTCATACAATTCACAATCTCATCCATACGCAGGAAATAATTAGCTACGCTTTCATTACTTCGCATCTTAAGAGTTTCATATCGGATTCTGAGAGTTTGAAGCTTTGCTATTTTTACCTGATCATCTCCTTCGTAGCTTGTAACGATTTTGTCCCATATTTCCTTAGCTGATTTGAGATGCATGATCTTCATAAATTCTGATTGAGTCAAAGTACTCAATAGGACAGTAACTACTTTGGCATTGAGCTCATATTGCTTTTTCTCTGCTGGATCTGTAGGAGTTGCTGATGGGAATTTGTATCCTCCTTCTACGATTCCCCAAACTTCTGCTCCAAGCGACTGTAGATATGCAGTGGTTCTTATCTTCCAGTGAGTAAAATTGTTCCCGTCAAAGACTGGTGGCCTGATGTGTGCCTCTCTTTCTGGATTAGCCATTTGATGGATCTTTTCCTTCAAGCGATCAAGCTTTCTCTGAAGGACCTGCTTTGATACCAATTGTTGAAAATAATACTGAGAGGGGGGGGTGAATCAGTATTATCAGATCAGATAAAACTTTTCAATTTCATACTCAGAAACATATACGCGACTTCAGTTAAGTGAACCCGCGTGTACACGCGACTGTGTCTAAAGCAACTAGCGTATATGCAGAGATCTTATGATTCAGTTAATCTTATCTTCAGTAAATGCATCAGGATATTATTAAGCATATTAACAGTAAACAGGTGCAGTATAACAGAATAGATCATCACACAAAAGCCACACACATGAACACCATGATATAAGGTGGAAACCCAATGTGGGTGAAAACCACCTGCTGCAATTTGTCTCTTTCTTCTTTAATGAGAAACTTCTTTTACAATGTACTGGTGCAGTCTTATACCAGTACGCAGGCTACAACCTGCAGAAGGCTACAACCTTCTCTCGTTCTCCAAACTTCCTTGGAAGGGAGCTACAACCCCCTCAGCTCTTGTACTAGCTGATCCATTTACTAGTACGTAGGTGCTGACCCTACAACCTTCAGGGACCACGTTTCATACATTTTCATACTGGATCCAAGAGTACAAAGCAAACATTACCGCAATACAATCATCAACTTATACTTGCATCATAATTCATTAAACAACCCAATACCGAATCACTGAAACCCTGTCATCAAGAACACAAAACCCAAACCAGAATCTAGAACTCTGCAACAACCACCAGAATCAGCAGCAACCTGAAATATCAACACTTATCATGCATACGCTACTTCACTGTACCAAAACCGCGTGTATACGCGCTTTCTCCAAAGGCAACCCGCGTGCAGATCTAGAAATGATTACTTCTGCCTTTGCTGTCAGATCCGACCCTTGCCAAGCGTCCCGAACAGATAACCAGCAATACCAGATCCTCTCACTGCGTCAGACACCCACACCACATCTTTGCCTAGTGATCTTCTCCTTATATAGCCTTAGGCCTTGTTCAATACCAAGAGCCAAAACCATAGAAACACAATACCATCAACTTCAAAACTAGGGATCGACACGCCCGTCGAGACACAATGGTCCGAAACCATAGGCACAACTTCCAAGGACTAACCGCCATGGACCAAAGGTACTTTTCCACATACACGCGCTTTTTCTGAAGCCAACCTGCGTGTACACGCGACTTGGTCTTAACAAACCTGCGTGTATGAACTTCCTTGGCAAGCTGTACTAGGATCTGTCTTCTGATTAAGTTGCCATCTCCTGTACCAACTTCTGAGCATCTGTACCAACCTCTGAGTGAGTTGCCATCAAGGACAACACTTGAATCATAATGCCAACAGCTTTTAACGCACATGGTACACCCTCTTACATATCTAGAAACTGTCTCATTCATTTTCGGCCAATAACAAAATCTTTGCAGCTGTGTAACCGTTTTACTTACACCAAAGTGACTTGATATTAGAGAAGTGTGTGCTTCTCGAATTATCTTTACTCTTTCAATTTGTGGAATGCATAGCTTCTCACAATGATACAAGAGTTGGTCCTTAACATGATAATCCAATTCTTCTATTCATTTGCCTTGACTTAAAGTTGCATATACATCTTTAAAATCTATATCTTGAGCATATTGTTCAATGTAGCTTTCATGCAATACTGAATTATGCTTAAGTATAGTAGATGCTTTTATAATTGGTCTAGATAACATATCTGCAACTTTATTCTATATTCCCTTTTTATATCTGATGACTAAATGAAACTGTTGTAGAAAACCCATCCACCTATAGTGTCTTGATTGCTGCAACTTAGTTTGGGAGTGTAGATATTGAAGTGGTTGATGATCAGTATGTATAACTGTCTCTTTGCCCATTAAGTAACGTTTCCACTTTTCCACACTCTGTACTAATGCATACAACTCTTTATCATATGTAGGATAGTTAAATACTGCAGAATTAAATGTCTCAGAATGATAACATATGGGTTTACCGTGCTGCATCAACACTGTTCCCATGGCATAGTCACTGGCATCTATTTCGATCTCAAATGGTCTTTGAAGATCGGGCAGTGCTAGTATTGGTGTTGTACTAATCTTTTCTTTCAAGGTTTCGAAGGCTTTCTGCTGTTTGCCTCCCCACTGAAACACCTTGTTCAATCCTGTTAAAACATGTAAGGGAGCTACAATTAAGGAAAAGTTAGAAATAAACTTTCTTCAATATTGTGCTGCTCCTAAGAAGCTTCTAACCTCTGTAGCAGATTTGGGTTTAGGCCATTTTATAATGACTGCAACCTTAGAGGGATCTATATTCAATTCACCACCCCTTACTATATGTCCCAAATAATTCAAAGATGTTTTGCCAAATTCACATTTTGAGAGTTTAATATAAAGTTTTTCTCTTTTCAAAACATCTAGTGTCTGCGTAACATGATTTAAATGTTCTTCCCACATTTTGCTAAATATAAGAATGTCATCCAGATATACAATAACAAAATCATCAAGAAAAGGTTTGAGTACATCATTCATTACTCTCATGAAAGTAGCAAGAGCATTAGTTAAGTCAAAAGGCATAACCAACCACTCATACAATCCCTGCTTTGTTTTGAAAGCAGACTTTCATGCATCTTGTTCTGCAACTCTGACCTGATGATAGCCACTATGCAAGTCTAACTTGGAAAAATAAACAACTTCCTTTAACTGATCTAATAGATCGTCTATGCGAGGAAGGGGATAACGATTTTTGATCGTTATCTTATTCAGTGCTTGGTAATCAATGCACATTCTCCACGAGCCATCTTTCTTTTTCACCAAAACGATTAGAGACCCACATGGTGATGTGATAGGTCTGATGAACCCCTTCTCGAGCAGCTGCTGTACCTGCCTCTTGATTTCTGCATTCTCTAAAGCGGAGAACCTGTGCATTCCGATGTTAGGCAATGGAGCATCTTGCTACAAATTAATATCATGCACTATTTCCTTTTTGGGTGGCAGACCTTTAGGTTCTTGAAACAATACATCATATTCTCAAACAACTTTTTCTAAATTAGCTTGCTGTTTAGCATCACAGCCCTCAAATACATTGGTTTTATCAAGTTTCTTTTCCTTTACAACCATCAGTAAAAATTGTTTGCATGAATTTACAAGTCGTTTCATCTGCCTTGAGTTTATGAGAGTATAATTATTCTTGAGCTTATGAGTTCTTACAATATATTCGATTCCATCTTTAACGCGTAGATACTTGTTCTTAGCTCTATAGAAAATAACTTTTCTATCATACAATTAAGGACTTCCTAAAACAATTCCACATATATCCAAAGGAACTATATCTAACTCAACCTCATTTACAAATGCTGACCCAAAAGAAAACTTAAGTTTATATTGTCTAGTCACTTGTAGCTTTGCTTTATCACATAGCCAACCTAATGGATATGGTTTCTTGTGAGGTGTGGTTAGTAATCCCAACTTCTTTACAATTGCTTCAGAAATTAAATTTACTTGTGAGCCACTATCAAACAAAGTATCAATCTTTTGATGCTTGGAAATAACTCGAATATGAAAAAGCTCACGTCTTTTTCTCTCATTTTCTTCATTATCAGTAGATTGTGCAGAATTACTAGTAGATGCTTCAGAATTTTTACCTTTTATACTTGTGGCTGCGATTGTTGCTTCATCTCCCAAGTTTGACCCCAAATATTTTTGAATAGCTGCAGCAGTCTTCTTCTTCTTGCCCTCGAACTTCTTAGGTTTCAGCTCCGGATGCAGAATCCAGTAGTGTTCATCATCATGCCCATCCTTCTTACAGTGAGTGCATGAGGACTTGTTTTTCTGTACAGTGTTTGTCTTCCTCTCTTTCCATTTCTGTTTTCTTTTCTCCTTATTTTTGCTTGCAGTGGGTTGGGATGATCCCCCAACTTCTGGGTTCCCATTCTTACCTCTAGCTTCTAGATGCGTAGCCTGAATGGATACCTCATCTATGCTAGTGGGATTAAACATGAGGATAGTGTGCCTCATGTAGCTGTGTAGACCACCTATGTACTTCAACAGAGTCTCAGGTGAGTCTAAAGAAATTCCTAAAATCAAAGCTCTTTTCCTAAATTCTTGAGTGTAACCTTGTACACTTTGCCCTTTTAGTTGTCGAAGAGTTTGCCAGCTCATCATGGCTTGCTGCATGTAGGCTAGTGGATAGAATTGCTTTTTAATTGCAGAAACAAATTCACTCCAGACAGAAAGAATCTTACCATGTTTCTTCATGTCAACTTGTGTCCTACCTTCCCACCATACCAAGGCAGTGCCTCCGAGGCGTAGGCTGGCTAGCTGAATCTTACTCTTGTCTGAGTCGATGCTCTGCACTCTGCAATAAACATCAATCTGTCTGATCCAATTATCCAGCGTCTCTGCATTCAACTCCCCATCATATATTGGTAAATCAAATTTAACATCTAATTTAACCAAAGATGTCTTCTTTTTATGTTCAGGGCTATTAGGAGGCGTGAGAAATTTTTCTTCTTTCCCTTTGCCTTTGGAGTGATCATGGAGGAGAGATTCTTCTACTCCTCTATCTTGTTTGGAGCTTGATGCATCTTCATCTCTATGTTTCTTATAGTCCCTATACATTTCCTCTTAGAATAGACTCTTCCAATTTCTGGGTTAGTTTCAGCCAATTCTCCTTCTCCTAATTTAAGCTTTGATATAGTTAGCATTCAACAAAAAAATCTAGCACAAGCTTGTCTAACCTTAATAACTCTAAGCTCTGATACCACTTGATCTGGAATTTATCCAGGATAAAGAATGAAAGGTATTATAGACTCATGTGCATGGAATACGTAGACATTGAGGCAATCAGAGAAAACGTAACAGTCAAACATGTAAACAAAACAAGTTTAATAAGGAGTTCACCCAATGCTCCTGGGCTACGTCTCCTGGTCCAGCCTTTCAGTGGTGGCCTCTTTATTATGTTTTCAAGTAGAGTTTTTACAACAGTGAGCTCGATTTGAGCCTCAATAACAAAATGAAGTCAGTAGGAATGGAGTGTACAGACTCTCCTTACTGAAACTCGACCTCTGAGGGTCACAGTAGTATGACAGGCCTATACCGAGGAGCTTGCTTGAACCTCTCAAGCCTTCAATGGAGTACACATACTCTCTGACTCCCTCTGGCTCTGTCTGGCTTGATGCTGCCCTTCAGGTCAGCTCGGCTTCTATTCTCTGTTCTTTGCTATTGGCTTCTTGCGTCTCTCTATGTACCCGTTCTCTGCTTCTGTCAGTTCATGGCTTTAAATCCAGTCTGCTCTTTGACTGCTCGTTTCCGCTTCTCGACCTTCTGGTTTCCTTTCCTCTGTCCGTTCAAATTCCTCTGCTCTGCGTCATCATCACTGGGTAACGCCTCGCAGGGAGGTGGCCACCTGTCTTGCTAACGAATTGGGTGTCAAATTCCCTGAATCATACTCGAATGGTCGTTAAATCAGTTTGCTTCAAGATTTCTCGCGAATACGAATCGTTTGCCAACTCATCATCCCATGTCGGATGTTAAATCCCCTGTCATCTTGCTTTTCGACCTGTCAAATCCGGTCAGTCATCGGGATGCATCTCCACCGTCGATCTGGACCCCCCAGATCCTACGATTGTCCTTCATATCGGGCGGACAAGTTGCACGACGTTTACCCATCAGATGCGGGGGTTTTCTCTCTCTTCCGCCAGACGCATGTTGCTCGATGTGTGGCATCAGGTGGGACTCAGTCAAAACTGCTTACCGCCTCGAAGCCTTTCGATATCCTACTGGTTTTGGGGAATCTCGCGCTACGGAACCGAAACAGTTACTTCTCCGAATTTTATAGCATTTTCGGGTCTGGGCGCTTCGGGGCTTTCCTTCACTGAGGGGGATGCCCTGCGATAATCGTGTATCAGAATCCACCTCTGTTTCCTGAAATAGCCTCCGGTTTTGCCAGTTTTGTGCTTTTGCACTTTACCATGGGCCAACAGTCTGTGCGCTCGACCGAGGGTCCTCGTTGCTCTGCTCTGGCCACAACTGCCATTTTCATGAGGATTCCTTCTGATAGCTTCGATCTTTTCTAGGACTTGAATCTTTTAGTATAATTGAAACAATCATGAAAACTTAGAGAGTTTTTAGGATCCAATTTGGATCAAATTGCCAATGAGACATATGGTTTGGTCCATGAACCTTCTTTTGAAGATTCCATCATAGGATCTTAAAGATCCTTTCCTTGCAAATGCTTCCTTTCTTGTGATGATGTAGGTCTTCTAAGATTCTTATCATGATCAATTTTCTTTCATCATGTATGAGGTCTATACTAGGTATGCTTCTTCTACATGAATATCTTGAGCTATATCTGCCATGCTCCTATATTCTAGAATATATTTCTACTTATGCATTTTTGTTCTTATCATAAATGCTACATCTACATGAGTGTCTAAAACTCTATGTACATCATGCTGCTAGATTCTAGAGGATGTTTCTAGCCATGCAATTTTAATTTATTCCTACATGCTCTTATTCTACTCAAAACTTTGAAAGAAGTGTAGAAGTAAAGAGTTTGACCTAGTCATAGTAGAGATCTGGAGGATCTTCCTTCTTTTGCTTCTTTCCTTCTTCTTTCACCTCTTGAGTCAAGTGAGCTTCTTCCCTCTTCCTTTTGTTATTGTTGTCCTTCTTAAGCTTAGGGAAATTCCTTTTGTAATGTCCATATTCCTGGCATTCAAAGCATTGGATCTTGGACATGTTTTTGTTGTTTGTTCTTCGTGGACCAAACTTGCCAAGTTTACCCTTTCTTTTGACCATGGTAGCAAATGCTTGCTCCTTTGATCCCACATTTTCTTTTGCCTTAAGGCTGGTTTCCTCTGTTCTGCATAGAGACCACATTTCATTGAGAGTGATTGCTTCCTTCTTGGCATATATTCTTGATGTGAAGTTTCTCCACTCTTCAAGTAGAGCATTGAGTACTACAATTGTCATCTCTCTGTCAAACATGACTTCCCCAAGCTCTTGAAGTTGATCTCTCATTTAAGATATTTTCATGAAGTAGAGAGCTATTCCTTCCTTTGTTATTATCTTCATCTTGTATAATTCATTCCTCAGAGATATTACTTCTCCGGTTGTGGATATCGAGAATAACTCTACTAGCTTATCATAGATTTCTTTCGATGTCTCAAATTTGGAGACATAAGGAATGAGAGAATCTTTGATTGATTATATTAGAATCCTTTGAGCTCTTGTCTCATCCTTATTGTACTTGGCTAAGGCTTGAGTCCGTTCCTTAGCAGGGATAGTGATATTCCCTTTGACATGTTCTAGAGTTCATTCTCCTTGAGTAGTAGACCAGTCCTCTTCTTCCATGTAAGAAAGTTATTGGTTCCTACCAATTTATTGCTTTCCTTGCAAAAAGACATTGATATATATTCAGAAAGGGACATGTACTTGATAGGTTTTGAGGTGTAATGGATTTTCTTCCTCCTTGAAGACTTGATGACTTGTCTTCCCGAGATCTTGATGTTCTTCAAGTTGCCTTCTCCAAGTGGACTTGCTTGGTGATGATGTTTGCTTGAAGACTTGTAGCTTGATGTAGGTCTTGCTTCAATCTTCTCTTCTTTGCAGGTGCCTTTTATATAAGGCTCTTCTTCTAGATTTGCAGACCTCCTTGATGAATGATGGATCGTAGACCCTTCTTGTCCTTGAAGTGATTGAGACTTCTAGGCTTGATGCTTCAACTTTGTAGATGCTTCCCCTTGATGAGTGTTCTTGAGTTGCCCTATCCTTGATGTGTCACCATAGCTCTGATTCCATGTTGAAGAATCTAGGGCAAAGTAGTGTAGTGTGATTCTTCGTTACTCGATAACAATTTGTGGAGTCTTTTTATTTTTCTTGTTAGCTTATGCTTCTTCTTTCTTCTTATTAGTGCATATGTGTGTACTTCATCAAACTGCTATCAAAACATAAAAACAAGAACACAAGATGTTGGCTCTCTACCAGGGCCAAAACCTCTCCACTCTTGAGAGGAAAACCCTTTGTAAGTTTTCTCTTATTGAAGCTTCTATTGATTAATGCCAAACCCTACACCCTTGACAAGGAGATCCTCCAAGCACAAGTCAAGCCTTCACTCCTTTCTGCACCATATACTTCGACACTTCTTTCGACACTTCGTCCTCCTTCCTCTGGCACTTCGTTCTTCTTTCAACTTGTTAGTAACCTTGTTGCTCTTGCTCTAGAGAAGATACTATTGATGAGACCCTTCTTCTTATGATGGTTCCTTTCTTCTATCCACAAATCAAGTAACTTGGATAACTGTAATGTAGGGCTGTTATGACTGCATAAAGGGATCTGATTCTCACACGTGTGACTATTTTCTACCATAGAAAACATTTCCTTCTTCATTCGTTTGTGAGGGCTTCTCCTTCGCTCTTAGAGGGAGGCCTTGTAGACCTCAACTTTTAACCCAAACAATGATAAGGATTGAACTGAATTATTACTATTGTTGTAGCTCGCAGATAAACTTCTTCCTTCGCACGTGTGGCTGTATATGACCCTAAGAACAACCTTCCAATCTTCGATATTGTCTTCCCTTCCTCGTTGCACTAGAGGCTCCCTTACCTTCTTTCTCGACTTGTCTTCTTCGCTTATTTCAGAGCTTGCGTTGTCTTCTTTATGAGGGAGTGGACAACCTCTATATATAGAGGACTGTCCCTCCTCTAGGCTGACATGTAGGCCGACTATTTCACTGTTTTGTAGGCTGACTAGAAGAGTAGATTTCAGATAGTTTCATGGTGGTGCAACATGCTTGAAGGAGCTTCTTGATGGTGCCATGATGATGCCTTAGCTTAGGAGGAGACTTGACTTTGCTTGGAGGTATTCTCTTGACTTTAATACATATTTATACAAGGTGTAACATGCCTTTAAGGTCTTCAACCTTTTTCTTTTGACTATTTGATTTTCCTATAGCACTTTAAATAGTACTAGACCTATTTCAATGAGCAAGAAACTCATTGACAGATATTATAAAAATAATATTTCTTTTTTTGAATAAATACAAATATCAAAAGTACATTTATGAAGACCGAACCTAGTTACAATTCCTTCAACAAAATCTACACCCAAGATTAAATCTCTTCCTCTAAATTCTTGTGTGTAACTTTGAACACTCTGACCTTTAGCTTGTCTAAAATTTTGCCAATCCATAATTGCCTTTTGCATGTAAGCTAATGGATAAAATTGCCTTCTTAATGCAACTACAAAATCATTCCAAGAAGAGATAATTTTACCACTTTTCTTCAAGTCTTCTTGAGTTCTAGCCTCCCACTAAATGAGAGCTGCACTTTCCAAATGAAGAGAAGCAAGCTGGATCTTGGTCACATCATCCTTAATCCTTTGAATCCTACAATAGACTTCAATCTGACGAACCCAATTATCCAACTTTTCAACATTTACTTCCCCATTATACATAGGCAATTCAAACTTCACATCAAGCTTTAACAAAGGAGACTTAACATTTCCTTTTGGAGATCTTGGAGGAGTATGTGAAGGAGGTGAGGATGGAGGTAAAGATGGAGGTGAAGGAGGAGATGGAGGTGGAGGCTTGCTCCCATCACCACCATTACCTTTTGGTTGATTTGAACTCTCTCCATGCAACCTTATTTTCCTCTCTTCACATAAAACTTTCACCATTTAAGACATGTCATAGAAAGCCTTTCTGAAAACTCTCTCATCCTCAAACATCATCTCATATCCTTCTTCATGTGCCATGACTGGTGGAGTTTGAGGAGTTTGTGACCTCCTTGAACTGATTTGAGGATTTGGTTCTTCACGCACTCCTCCTCTTTTCACTTTTAACGTTGTAAGCATCATAAAACACTTGCAAACATAATCAAACCTTCAACATAACCATACTCTGATACCAAACTGGTCTGAAATTAAAAACTTGAAGGTTTCTTAAAAAATTGCAAACAAGTTTATGTCTTGTGGGCAATGGATCAAGTTGAAAAAGTACATAAACTTAATGTTTTTAAACTCAGTTTATAGAAATAAAACAGAGAAAAATGAACCATGAACAACAAGAAAAAATGACAATTTGATAACGGAGTTCACCCCTCCTGGGCTACGTCTCCGGGTCCAGCTTCCAATGTTGGGCCTTTTCAATTATATGCTCAAATCTGAAATTACATTAGTTTACAGTGCTCAAATTGCAAAAATAGTGCTGCCAATGGATTCAGAATGCTAAAAAACCCCCATCTAGGCTCTTCTTGAGCTCAAAAAGGTTAAAAAATGAGCAATATATGCCTCCTTGAACAAATTCTGCTAACTGTTCAACAAATATGCAAATCTGGCCAATCATCCTACGAATTCCGCTTTTCCACTGGCCGTCGAGCAACAAATTCGCCTGGGATCGACGGGATTCCTGTCGAAAAAGTTGCAAATTGTCGCCTAGTTAAAGGCGCCAATAACCCTTAAGTGCCAGGTTAGGGTCATATTGCTTCCATGTGGCTAGGGGTCGGGCTAACGCTCACCCCCGCCACTTTTCTCTCTCCTCTCTTGGCTTATGGTTATATGATAGGTCATGGGACCGGGGCCGACGTGGCCATGTGCCACCCGATCCGCCCCCTCTGTTGCTAGTTCTAGTCACATTACACCAATAAGATAGGGGATAGGGGATAGGGCCAAGTGCCATGCCCCTCCCGCCACCAGTCAACGGACAAGACTTTAAATAAAACTGTTGACTATAATATAATAAATTCAATTGCGTGGTCTGTTGGTTAAGCCATTAGTTTATTCAGATGAGGTCTTGTTTTCAACTCCAACGGGGTCAAACAATCACAACTAACCCATTTTGGCCTCTCTCAGAGTGCCACGTGGGATTGGGCCACGTGTCGCTCCGTGATTGGCCCATACCATGTATCCTCAACCAGTAAAAATGCACCAACCAGTCCTGTAGAGTACAGCCATGTGGCAGTATGAGATTGGTCTATACCGCTCATTGTGCATGCCCAGTCAGACGCTGATGTCAACATATGGTCTGCCCAATCAGTAGCCCAGTCAACCCTGCCGCTTGATTTTTTAGCTGTTTGGCCAAAACTTCAGAACACCATATCTTGAGCATACGATGTCGGTTTGAGGCGATTCAAGTGGCGTTGGATTCAGAACAATGAGCACTACAATCTGGAACTGGTTCCGGTTGATTTCGAGCACTTTCAATTTTGAGCATTTTTCTAATCCCCTGGATCACCATCTAGCGATTGGAGCAAAAATATCCTCATAGGCCACTCTCTCTTTCTCAGAGAACCATCTTGCCACAAACTTTGCTTTGTACTTCTCAATGCTGCCATCTATAGCGTGAGCCATCGCCTTGGTAGTCTCCACAATTCTTCCTTTTTTGAAAACTCCACTCAAGAGGCCATGGAAGAAAGAAATTACAAGGAAGCCAAAAATACAACCACAAGAGGGTGACCAAAAAACAAAGAAAATAGTAATAATTAAGGGAGAAAAATATGAAGTACTTATCTTTTGATTAAGGAAGAAACTGCTGAGGGTTGTAGGGAACAATCAACTCCCTCTTGATCCTTGCCTCCTTGCAGAAGTCAGTGAATTCCATCTGCAATTTCATTAAGCTTAGATTCCTTTGTCTTCTTCCGTGGTGGGTGATCATCTTCGTTAATACATCAATTGCTGATGCATGCTGATTTCCTTTCCTTTTCCTTGCATGAGCTACTAGGGCTTGCATTTCTTCATCTTGCGGATTTTGTAAGCTATTTCTAGACAACAATCAAGCCTCCTATTGGACACAACCAGTCCATAGCTTATCAAACTTGGGCAGTTTCTCTCGTGCACAAATTCCCTAAATAAATGGCTCCCATGAGAAAGGGAATCCATTGAGAGTCACTGTAACAAGCCCATCTCTGATCTAGGAGACTCTCATAAGATACGAGACAACAAAATTTGATCTAGTCATCATGGAGATGATTTCTCAAGGTTAGCTTCCTGTTAGTGTTGTTGTTCTCATTCTACCAGAGCATCATATACTTCCTCTTCAATGCAACAACATGAGGAATCAAGTGGTCCTTTATGGAATCTACCAAGATTCTCTTAGCCTTATACTTGACTTTCTCCTCAGCTCCTTTTGGTTCTAGAATGACTTCCTTCTGAAGATTTGTAGCACAATCCAACCGTCTTTCATTCTGAGACTTGATGCTACTTGGTAAGAGATCTAAAAACCAGTCAAGCTGTTGAACACTTGTCGCTTCGGCTGATTTCAATGGCTGCTCTTTCGACCTTGCTCTGATTCCATGTTGAATTTTCTACAAGGTAAGTAGTAGAAAACAATTTTCTAATCTAATAATTACTACCTAATGATCTTCAATCAATTTATCTCAGGCTATTGATATCATTGAACAATTATACACAGAAAATATCAACAACAAATGTAGTGGAAATGATAAATGCTACAGAAATAGAAAGACAAACATGCACAATAGAGACAATATTTTTACCCCGGGAAACCCAATAACTTTTCTTTAAGAGAAATTATTCATTAACAAGGTTTACAAATCAACATTTTGTCTAGAAATCTCTGCCAATAATCCAAGTCAATTAATGGTCAAACCTGGTCAAACCCATACTAGTCAACCTTGGTTAACTCTGTTAGAAATCAGGCCCTACGGCCCCTCTAACTCGGCTTCCTTCATGCTCAGCTCCTTGCTGTCCCCTTCCACACGAGAATAGTCCTTGCTCTTTGTTCGACTATCCAAGAGACCTCATAAAAATGAAGAAGAAACTTGCTTGGTGTTGAAAGTAAGATGTCACATCATCTATATATACTAGTCGAATGGGGGTAAATTAACCCAATGGACACACACTTCATGAGCTGGGCCGACTGGGTGCCTCAAAAATAAATTTTTATTTCAATTTTCTTAGGCTGACTTGGAGACCTCTTTGGCATGCGGGAATACCTCCCGATGCTACACAAAAATCAACAACATTAGCATTTAAGATTCAAATAATGATGAGAGGAATCACATCGTTGATGAAGAAGTGAGACAATGGTAATGTGTCAACATAGAGAAAAACCACGTGCACAAGGATGAACACCAAGATACAAGGAATGATGTGGACAACGAAATAAGAACAATGGGGCAGTCAATGCAAGATATGAGATGAATTGGTGTCATCATGCATTTTAGAATGTGGAGTGAGAGCAGCTATGGCTTCAAATGGCAGTAGTCATTAATCGTTTCAAAAAGTTACCAGATACCATTATGAACAGAACAACAGGCATAGAGGGATGTGTAGAATGAGATGTTAGAAGGAAAATACAGATAGCAGAACCTTGAAGAAAAGGAGGTTGAGATGGAATCGACAAGGATTAGAAGCCTTGTGTGTCATTGCCATGGCTCTCACCTTGTCAATGTGTTGAGTGTACTCTAAGGATGAAAGCTGTTTGCCATGGCCAAAGGCCTGACATGGTAGCAAGAGGATGTGAGGGAGACAGCTGAAGCCATTGCCAGTCAGCAAACACAGTTATAATATTTTAGTGGAAGAGATAGCATAGGAGAAAGCACTCAAGTGCGATGATATTTTGTAGTTGCACACAATGGGGCTTAACAAATTACTATGCCTAATTCTTGCATATTGATTTTGATGTCACCATGACTGGATACTGGAGCCTGCATGAGAAAATCTCGGTGCAAATAAGATTATGAGCATGGTTCTCTGTGTGTCTATGTCTTTGATAGGATGAGAATTATCTTTGCATTTGAATATTCGTGCATTTGTGTGTAAGAGGAATCTCAGTGGGAGAGTGCGCTGGACATTGTTGAGAGACAAACCTTGAGAGTATCTGAGGGTTATTATTTATGTGCTAACAGTTTGTTGCAGACCTGATTGGTACAGAATTACTGCCAGCAAGACACTGAAGTTGCAAGCCAAGCACAGTGCTGTGAGAGTTAATTTCGTTGAAGAAAAGGACATTGAGTTTTCTGGGCCCACCAAGGCCTGTTGTGTTTTCTGATTGAGGGACCTGCTGGTCCATCTGCATCATAATATCACTGTAATTTTAAAATGTTTGCAATTTTAGTGTAAATGTGTAACTACTACCTATACAGAAAATGTTACTGCCGAATATTGATCTTATTCAAATGATATGTTATGAAATAGGCGCCAATCCCTTGCAGTAGGCCTATCCCTATTTAAGGCCAACACCTTCTAGGAATGTCACAAGCTAATTTTCTACTTTTAATGCCTTCTTCGTGTTTTCCTCAGGGAGTATTGCCTCATTAAATATTAGAAGATCTGGACTTTCTCGCATTGCTCCTTTCTTATTACTATATCGACAGGGAATACGAATAACCCTAAGACATGTGACACATGTATTGAGTACTGAAAGACTATATTCATCTATTGCTTTCTGAAAACAACCTGGGATGCTAAGAGAAGTTTTACACAAGATTCCACCAAGCAACTCGCAACTCTGTTAAGATATTCCCATTTTTTCAACTAAGTCATGATGTACTTTCTGGATTTCACAAATTAATTTTGTAATTTAATTTATATAAGATTTCGTTTTGGAGATAAGAACCTCTACAAAGCGCAACATGGGTGATTTGCTTTGTAAATAAAGTTAGCCCTAAGATTCTTTTCAAGAAGGCAATATGTAAAAGAATTTACATGTTTGATGCTAGCTTCCTTTGCATCACCAATAGTCACCACAAGAACACAGGCCATCCTTGAAATGATGAAAGCGATTAGCATCTCTTACAGTAATCTCTCGCCTGGCAATTTGAGAAATAAATTTGATAGAAATATGGCAGTCATGACACACACGAATGTTCTTCACAATTTGAAGAGGTGCCCCTGTTACAGTGCTGATAAGCCCAAAAGCAATGGCCAGCTTCTCACTGTGGTGATATAGGTGGTATTCCTTATCCTCCTCCTCAACGTCATGCAATACATACTTCATGTCAGGCACATAGCCTGCATCTTTCATCTTCATAGCAAGCTTCTCCAAGGATTCATATATTTCTGACATTTGTGGATGTGATCTGTCCCCTGCAGTGAAGGTATGCACCTTGTTCTTAACCTCAATCCAGCTCCAACCTGGCTTCTTTTGTACTCCCCTATCTTTCATTAGCTTTCTCACCCTTGCTACATCATCCCACCTTCCAGTCTCGGCATAAATATTTGATAAAAGCACATATGTTGCAGGATTCAGTGGCTCCAACTCAAAAAGATATTCAGAGGCACACACTGCAAGTTTCACATTACCATGCACTCTGCAGGCACCAAGCAATGCCCCCCACACGTGGGCATCAGGCTCGAAAGGCATGTTGTTGATAAAGATCTCTGCCTCTTCCATGCGTCCAGAGCGGCCAAGAAGGTCTATCATGCAAGCATAGTGCTCTGCTCTTGGTGCGATGCAATAATCATGACTCATGGAACCAAAATAATGATAGCCTGCATCTACTAAGCCAGAATGACTGCATGCATTAAGGATGCCAACAAATGTAACATGGTCTGGTTTTCTGCCAGCCTGTAGCATCTGTTCATATAACTCAAGGGCCTTATTTCCATGCCCATGCTGAGCATAACCAACAATCATAGCAGTCCATGACACCCCATCTCGTTCAGGCATTCGTTCAAATGCCTGAAGTGCATCAGCAATGCTCCCACATTTTGCATACATTGTAATGACTGTGTTACCCACACATACATGTGACTCTAGTTGAACTTCGATGAGATGGGCATGGATTTGTTTACCTTGTTCAAGAGCTGCTAGGCTTGCACATGCACTTAGAACAGTGGCAAAAGTGAACTGATCCGGTCTGATGCTTCCCAATTGCATCTGGCAAAACAATTCCAATGCTTTCTCATCGTGCCCATTCTGTACATATCCTGCCATCATGGCAGTCCAGGAGACTACATTACATTGATGCATTTTGTCAAACACTTTATGTGCATCCTCCATGCTCCCACATTTGTTATATACATCAACAAGGGCACTCCCCACAAAGACATTGAACTCAAAACCACTTTTCTGAATGTGCAGATGAACCTGCGTGGCCTGGTCCAAAGAAGACATGGTCACACAGGTTTTAAGAATGCTAGCGAAAGTGAACTGGTTTGGCTTTGTCCCTGCCTGTAACATCTGTTTGAAGAGTTGTAGGGCTTCCTTGCCAAATCCATGTTGGGAATACCCTGTAATCATGGTAGTCCATGAGACAGTATCTCGTTCAGGCATTTCATCAAACAGAATGCGTGCAATGCCAATGCTTCCATGTTTGACATAGCCTTCTAACATCAAATTCCACGAGAACAGGTTTCGCAGAGGCATTATGTCAAACAAATAGCGAGCGCGTTCCAGATTCCCAGAATTTGCATATCCCGAGAGCAGAGAATTCCATGAGAATACAGTTCTCACAGGCATTTTGTCAAACACTAGGAGTGCATCGACAATACTCCCACATTTAGCATACAAATTGACGAGACTATTTTGTATGAAGAGTTGGGGTTGAAATCCAGTGACATTCATGTGCGCATGGATCAGCTTTCCCTCTACCAGGGATTTTGACTCGGCGTACCCCTGCAAGAGACGGGCATAGACGTTGGCGTCTGCCTTAAAGGCCATAACTCGCAATTTCGTTGTGTCTGTATTGAAACTATGGTTTCCCCTATGTTCACCAGGGATTTCACAAAGGGTATTACTGATGCCATGTTGCCCGGCACGGTGACGTTGATTCCAACGAGCATATTGAGGACGCTTGATCATGAATGTCTTCTGGATATATACATGTATATTGTTGTTATGCACCTCGTATATTCACGGTATGCAGTTTGCAATGTCCGGAAGAGGAGTGCGAGTTTTGGTGGATTCCAGAGAATTTCATATCTCTTAGTACCAAACTATCGGATGTAAAAAACGATGACATTAGCCTGATCTAGCATTAGAATTAAATCTGTCAATATCCAGCGATACTCTCAATCTCAGTAACGTTGGAAAGCTGTAAAAACAGGCATTATTGATACTCTCATTCACACTTCCAAACCAAGAACTGGCCCGGTTTGCATTGGCTGTATGGACAATAATTCAAGATGGAAAATTGGCAATAATAGATCGTGTTTAAGAAAGGGGCTGGATTTGGCTTCTTTTAAATTTGCATTCACCTGAATTTGGCGATTTCCATCGAAATTGTTTGCAACTGCGTTAAATAAAAGGGAGTTTCGCACCTGTTAATAAGATTTCCATCCAAATTGTTTGCAACTGGCTTAAATAAAAGGGAGTTTCGCACCTGTTAATAATAATATGTAGAGTTTTGTGAAACGGGGATCTACTGACGAAGGTTTGGATACGTGTAATTTGTTACTAACCCATTTTCTAATTGTTAGGAATATGAGATTACTCCCTCTCCCCAGTGCAGTACGATAATGGGCAGATATTTTCCTTTTCTTTTAGCGGGAAGCGAAAAGCTACATTGGTCATATTTAAGAATGAGACGAAAAGGTTAATTTTTTTTGGAAACTGTAAATATTAAAGGCATAAATGTAATCGTGACAAGCGTTCTTTAAACTGTTGAATCTTCCAGTATGATGGGAAATGGAATCTACAATGATTGAAAATTAAGTAAATTGAAAAGATCAAATCGTTGACCTGTTACTTCGGCAGGAATTTATTGGAATCGCAAGTTTGATAGCTAGTTTCTGCACAATGAAAATGTCCCAAAGGTTTTCGAGGGTGCTGAATTCAAATATGCAGTTAAAAAACCATTTTAACTGCAACAAATCAAGATTTAACCTCAATTTCTTCCGCCGGATTCCGTCACCGGAATCTCCAAAAAGTCGCATTATCTATAACGCGACTTTTTGAAAGCATTTCCGGCGGGTTTTTCCGGTCGAAATCCGACAGGAATTTATTGGAATCGCAAGTTTGATAGCTAGTTTCTGTACAATGAAAGCGTCCCAGGGGTTTTAGAGGGTGTTGAATCCAAATATGCAGTTAAAAAACCATTTTAACTGCAACAAATCAAGATTTAACCTCAATTTCTTCCGCCGGATTCCGTCACCAAAATCTCTAAAAAATCGCATTATAGACAACTCCATTTACAATTACATGTTAAATAAGGAAGGTCAAAGAACTAGCCGAGTTGTACTGTTTTTCTCACCAGGAGAAACTTATTACTTTCGTAGACCTCGTAGTGATCAGTATCTTCAAGTAGACCTCGAAGTGAACGGTATCTTCAAGTTGTTCAGTGGGAGAGCTGCCCTTCTCTGTATTCATTAACCCGGCAAATGCACAATGGAATTTTCAATCGAGTGTCCCACTTGGTGTCCAATAACCCCACGACAAGCTTAGGGGAAACACGATGAAGTGCCTTCGCAGTGTGTAATCCAGCAACACCTCAACGGGGTTAGGGAAACTATCATGGGAATATACATAACTCTGGAGGCTAGCAACCTCTATTAGGGAATAGTTTGAGGACAGTTCAGCCTTTTCTAAGAATGGGTTTTTGCGGGATGTTTAAAAGGCAATGAAGTGTCCCTATCAGCATATGATTATGGTGTATTGTAGTTTATTGTTACGAAAACTAATTCTCTGAACCAATGTGAGATAGGTTATAATATTTTTGCCATTTGCTGATAACAAGATTATATGATTATGTTTGGCCAAACATTATATTGTTTATGACAGTATTCGCAATGAGATGAAGTTTTGTGTCCTTCATTCTATAAGAAGTTGTATCAGTATAAGAACTCGTTCCATTGCTTTTAGTACTAGTACTTCTAATTGTTTTTCTTACAGCAATGCAGACAGAGATAGGTATGCTCATCTTCTGCACAAATGTGCCAACATTAAATCCCTGGCAGAGGGAAAGCAGATTCATACTCATCTCCTCAAGACAGCTCTTCAGCAAGACGTATTTCTAGGAAATCACCTCATAAACATGTATTCTAAGTGCGGGGTAATGGAGGAAGCATGCACTTTTTTTGGCAAAATGCAGAAGGCAAATGTCCTCTCTTGGAATACTATGATTTCAGGGTACACCAGTATGGGTTCCCTAACGGATGCAGAGCAACTGTTTGACAAAATGCCCGACCGAGACCTCGTTTCTTGGAATGCTATGTTGGCTGGATATTCACGGTATGGAGGCGGGGACAAAGCCTGGAGACTGTTTTATCAAATGAAGTTGGCGGGCACTACCCCGGATCAGTTCACCTACTCCACTGTTCTTACTTGGTGTGCTAACTCACCAACGTTTAAACAGGGCAAGCAGATCCATTCACAGGTTATACAAACTGGATTTGAATCAAATGTTTATGTGAGTAGTGCACTTGTTGATATGTATTCTAAATGCAGGAACATAGAGGATGCACACCAAGTATTCCAGGAAATGACTGAAAAAAACCTTGTCTCGTGGAATGCCATGATTGCAGGATTTGCCAGATGCGGAAGAATTCAAGACGCACGCCGAGTGTTCAACGAAATGCCTGTAAAGAGCGATGTCTCATGGAGTGCCATGATCGCAGGATATGCGCAGAATGGCAATGGTCGGCATGCCGTGGATTTGTTCTCTCAAATGCTTTGGACAAGCCTGAAACCAAATGAGTTTGCATATGCCAGCGTTGTCAATGCCTGTACAATGTTACCAATACAACTGGGTAAGCAAATCCATGCCTTGGTGATCAGAAGTGGATTTGATTCACATTTATCAGTTACCAATGCCCTTATCACTATGTACGGAAAGGAGGTGAATATAGCCGATGCATGCAAAGTGTTTGGAGAAATGCCTGAACGTAATGATGTTTCATGGAATGCTATGATTGCCGCATATGCCCAACAAAGGCTTGGCGAGGAAGCTCTCCAACTCTTCGGACAAATGTTAGTGCTGGGCATCAGAGTAGACGAGTTCACTATTGCTAGCATACTCAGTGTGTGTGCTTGCTTATTAGCACTGCAACTAGGCAAACAACTTCATGCCTACATTATTAAATCTGGCCTTGAGCCACATGACGGTAACGCTGTTGTTGACATGTATGCTAAATGTATGTGTCTTGAGGATGCACGCAAAGTATTTGACAGAATGAACAACGCCAATGTAATTTCGTGGAATGCAATGATTGTAGGCTGCAGTGTGAATGACCAGAGTGAAGAGGCCCTGAAGTTGTTTTGCCAAATGGAAAGGGAAGGCAGGCAGCCAGATGAAGTCACCTTTGCAGCTGTTATGAGTGCTTGTGCTAGTTTAGCGGCTCTGGAACTTGGCAAACAGATCCATGTGGACATATTTAGGACTGGAATGGATTCGTTTGTTTGTGTGTCTAATTCCCTTGTTACCATGTATGCTAAATGTGGGATATTAGATGATGCACGTAGGGTGTTTGATACAATGCTGGACAAAGATGTGGTTTCATGGAATGCAATAATTGCAGGATATGCCCAACATGGATATGGTAAGGCAGCCCAACAACTCTTTGAACAGATGTTACATGTGGGAATAAAACCTGATTGCATTAGCTTCACTGGTGTTCTTTCTGCATGCAGCTATGCAGGTTTGATAGATGAAGGTTACTATTACTTTAATTCCATGTCTCAAGACCATTCTATAATGCCGGAAATTGAGCACTATGCATGTATGATTGATCTTCTAGGACGGGCTGGACATCTTGAGGCAGCAAAGCTCTTCATTGACAAAATGCCATTTGAACCTGATGCTGTTTTGTGGGCAACTTTATTGAATGCCAGTAGAATTTATGGCAATGCAGAACTCGGACAGCATGCTGCCGAATGCCTGTATAAGTTGGAACCAAAGAACCCTTCAACATATATACTTCTTTCAAACATCTATGCTGTATCTGCCAGATGGGATGATGTTGCAAGGTTAAGAAAGATGATGAAAGACAAGGGTGTTAAGAAAGAACCAGGATGCAGCTGGATTGAAGTTGGGCATCAAGTGCATGCATTTATGGTAGGAGACAGATCACACCCACAAACAGAGGAGATCTATGCAACATTGGAGAGACTGGCTTGTCAAATGAGGGATGTTGGCTACATACCTGATACAAGTTTTGTTCTCCAGGGCATGGAGGAGCAATAAGAAGCATATTCTTTCTAACCACACTGAGAAGCCAACCGTTGATTTTGAGTTTATCAGCACGACCTTGGATAACTTGTCAAAATGTTGTCAATAAACTCGTGTGCAGCAATCTTTTCAATACTGCTAAGCTCATATCCATGATTAATGGACAACATACTGATGCCAGAGATGCCAATCAATCCCATTATTAGAAGGAATGACTTTGCTCTTCAAGAAATTATTGCTGACATCCAGTACACTAAACAATGAACAGAAACTGGTTATATTCAACAGAACTTGTAATTTGTAAATTAGTTAGCCAAGTAGCGTTCTATATTCTGGTTTGTTATGACTTTCATGTGTTTGAGAGGGATTATCATTCTCACAGAAAACCCAATAAAACCTTGACAGGGTCTCACGTAGACCATGCAAATGGGTGAATACAATATGAGGCAGTTTAAAGTATTTGTGGGCCAATCATATTGACATTGCCAATATCAACAAGACCCCCCTGTTAGCATGTTCCTGCCTTGAATATATTTATGAAGACATACTTGTATTGTAGAAATCACTATTTGGAAGATTGCCACTTACCCCTGCTTGAAAGGCAATACAATAAACCAATAACTACCATCAAGTTACTATTCAAAGAAAATTTACCAAAAACATCATATATCTTGGCTTCAATGAAGGGCAGAAAATACTTATAAAGTAGATGATATTTGTGCATAAAATATGTTCCAAGCTACCATACTCCAAATATCTATATATATTTGGAGCTTTAGTTGGTTGTGCTAAAATATTAGTGATTAAGCTTCGTGATCAGGGCTGCAAGGGAGCCCCCCCTCCTTCCGAATCCGCTCCCGAAGCGCGCTCTGCTCAGGAGAGACCTGGGAGCTCACTCCCTAAAAAAAATTGCGCTCCTTGGTTTGATGGAATGATGGAGGGAGGGATCGCTCCGGGAGCAACTTTTAAAGATGGGGACCGATCGCTCGTGCACCAAAGAAAGGCTCTGGCCACAAAAGAGAAAGCTGCGCGATTTTTTTGGGAGGGAGGGAAGGGGTCACAAGAAATAAAATGCCTCCTCCCCACCCACAATGTATCATTTGCATGATCAAGAGAGCAAGAGAGGGCTTTTGGAGTTTGAGTTGAGGAGGTGAGTGAGAGGAAAATTGAGAGGGTTGTTTGAGGAGCTTGCAATGGAGATTGGTGCTTGGGATTGAAGGCACCATTGGAGAGCCAAAGAGGTAGGGTCTAATCCCATTCTTTTTATTTTTCCTTGTAGCATTTGTGATTTTTATATTTTCATTGTTGAATAAAAGATGTTCTCTTCTCTCTTTCCCATTCCCATTCCTCCTTCATTTTATTGTAGGCAAGAAACTATAACTCCACCAAACATCATGGTTATATGGCTTGGCATTCTCTTGATGTTGGTTCCTTTTTTGTTATGATGGTGTTGGGGAGCAAAAGGAGTCATGAGGAGGATGAAGAAGTGGGTAGTGGTGGATTTGGAAACCCTAGAGAGGAGGAGTACCAAGAGGAAGAGGAGGAGGATAATGAGAGTGGAGATGATGAGGGCAAAAAAACCAAAGTAGATAAGATAAGATAATTATATTTATGTCCAACTAATGACCACAAAGTAGGTCAAAGGGACTGTTGAGTACACTGATGTATATACAAAGCGGGAGAACCAAACGGTCTCCTATAAAAGATACAATGCATGAAGTAAATCAACATCTGGCTCTAGTGGAGAAGATCCAGGACCTAATAGGTCTGAGGATCAGACCCATCTCTCCTAACATCTGAGGCTGAATGAATAACGTTGAAGAAACTCAATAATGTCTGTTGGCCCGATGAAGAGCCGATGGCAAGTGCAAACTGTCCACTAAATCGTGTCTTGGGGGGGTTCACACACCGCTGAACGCTGGAGGACCTAGTCTGTCTCCTAGGAACGGATCTGAGACGAAACTGCTGATGAGATCTTGTGTAGCAAGGTGAGGTCCCACGGATCCTCACTGATCTAGACTTTGGATATGTACTGGTATCAATCGATCTCTTGGTGCCCCTGTCTGAAGGTAGTACCCTAAAAAATGTCGTGATCCTCTGTGTGGGGTCTGGTCTGATGGGAGGCTGAAGAATATGCGCTCGGAACCTAAGAGCCTCCTACATATATAGGGCCAAACATCTCTGATCGGGGTACCTGAAAAAGTCGGCGAGGGTCCGAGAATCTCTGAACAAGCAATGAAACCTTCCTCTGATCTCGTAGTAGACAAGGCATCCAAGGATGAAGTGCACCTCGGTCTCCACTTCCTGTAAATGACATACCTGATAGAGTCTATCTAATCTATCCACTTGGTGGTCTGTCTCTACTTGAAGTCTATGAGAACCTACTCTGAACTGGTCTAGAGGAATGCGAATAGCATGCATCCAATGGTGAAACAATGAGCCCGTCTCTCAACTCCAAGAAGTGCTCAGCATAGAAGGCCATCTTTGGGCGCAACCCTCCTGGAGGATTGACCCAAGTGACCTGGACGAACTGCTTGTAGATGTCCTCCCTGATGATCTTGTTTAGCTCCTGTTTAGTAGGTAAAAGGTGACCGGGAGCATCTAAGGAATATCGGAAAGGAGGGAGACGATCCATCTGAATTCCCACTGACCAAGAGGTTTGAAACTCCTATAAACCAACATCTGGCTCAGCCTGAGGGGGTAGAACGGGCAATAGTCTCAGAAGAGCAATATGCCAAGTAAGGGTAACGGTCCCTACTCTTTATCGAGTCTGCCAAGCCCTGGACACGATGCAAGAATGAAACCAATCTGAAGACCGTCTCAAGCCGAAAGCGTTGAGCTCCAAACTCTGCTAGGATGATGTGCTGCGACACTGTCAGTTTGCACCTAATGATGCAGCGGAGAAGAAGAATCTGGACTCTCTCAGCTGAAGCCCAATCTGACTCAAGTAAAGATGGTCCCCAAATCTCTGAGCCATATAGAACAGTGGGACGAATCAAGGTGTCCATGAGGCTCATCTTGGACGAGATGTCCTGGAAGTGATGTCGAAAACACTGTCTCTCGAGAAGGGCTAAGGATCCATATCCTTTGTTGATTCGAGGCTGAAGCACTGGTCGCAAACTGAAGCGGGGACCTGAAAATTGCACCCCCAAGTAAGTATACGTGCTGGTGATCTCAATCTCCTCCCCTCTGAATAGAAAGTGAAGGTTTGAGGTTTTCTTCACCCCATTGAAGATCATAACCTTGGTTTTACCCAGGTTGACCGTCAACTGTCAATGGTCACAGAACAGAGCTAAGGCATCCAGCTGCCTCTGTAATCCTTCTGGGGATGAGGAGAGGAGGACCACGTCATCAACAAAGAGTAGAATAGATATCAGAACCTGGTGAAGAAGGCAACCATTAGTGTCCTGGATATGCTCGTGTAGAAATGCTTCCAACTCATCAATATAGACCAAATCCCCTTGTGGAAATATGTTACTAGGCTTTCAAGAAGGAAAGGGGGTGGAACCACTAAATTTACATGCCCCCATTGCAAAATCACTTTCACAGGTTCATACACCCGTGCCAGAAAGCATCTCTGTGGGAAAATGGCATGGGATGGAAATAAGCAAATAGGAATCAAAACTTGTGGAAGTGTGTCACAACAACAAAGAGCCAAATACATAAGGGAAGAGGAGGAAGCCCAATACAAATCTAAAAGATCAAAGGGTGACTTTGAACATGACACCACTAGCCCACAATCACATAGACTAAGAACTCCATCAACATCCACCCATGGTAGTGGATATGGAGGCACAAGCACAAACATCCCTTTAAGGTGTAGAACCATATCGAGTTTCCTTGATAAAGGGTGTAGGGATGAAATGGTTGGTGCCATCAATGATGCCCCTAAAGGATACAAGAGCGCTGGGTATGACAAAGCTAGAACTGTGGGACTTGATCATGAAAAAGCCAAAATAACACATGCTTTGGGTAAATTGACAAATTCTTGGAATCACTATGGCGTATTCTTTGTATCTGATGGCTGGACAAATGTAAAAGACAATCCATTTGTCAGGCCAAGAGGTAACTCCTCAAATGAATTGTGTTTAAGATTACTCATGGTCATATACATGAGGGAGTGACTCTTGGGCTTCACCTTCTGATGACTCTTTATTTTCCGTTATTTACTATTTACATTATTTACAAGTGTTCACCCAATCCCAATGATTATGTGTCAACGTTCCCCCCTTTAATTTGAAGGGATGTTGGTGAGTCCAAACATCGTTCTGAATCTTTCAAACTTTTATCTTCCAAGCATTTTGGTGAAGATGTTTGCAATCTGCTCATTAGTGGAATGTACTTGTTTTACCTACAAATCTTCCAGAATTTTCCTATGCCACACAATTTCTTTTGTTGCCTCAATTGCTGCCACATATTCTGCCTCTATTGTGGAATTTGGTGGAACTGATCGTTTGCGTGATCTCCAGGAGACAACTTCTGATCCAAGACTCATAACATAACCTGAAGTATATACCCCAGTTTCTTTGTCTCCATCGAACTCTGAATCAGAATAGCCAATCAAGCTGAAGTCGCCCACCTGTGTATACTAGAGTCCAAAGTCTTGGGTTCCCTTTAAGTATTTTAGAACTCTTTTTGTAGCAAACTAATATTCCTCACAAGGCTTTTGCATAAACCTGGAGAGGATTCCAATAACAAACGAAATGTCTGGTCTGGTAGTAACCAGGTAGTTGAGACTTCCTATAAGCTGTCTATACTTTGTTGTATCCTCAAATTCTTTTCCTTCAATGGATGTGAGCTTTAAGTTTTGTTCTGTTGGAGTAGTCAAAGGATTGCACTGAACCATGCCAAACCTGTTCAACAAATCTCCAATGTACTTCTTTTGAGAGAGGAATATAGACTTTGGATGTTGAGTTACTTCAATACCAAGATAGTAGTGAACATAGCCCAAGTCAGTCATTTCAAAACCTTTCCTCAATTCCTTCTTTATGGATGCAATGTAGCTCTCATTCTTCCCTTTCATCAAAATATCATCTACATATGCCACAAGATATACAATTGTTTTGCCAACTTTCTTAACAAACAAAGTTGCATCATCAAGATCATAATGTTTGAAGTTGAGCTTCAGAAGATGCTCAGTTAACTTTTCATTCCAGGTTCGCGGTGCTTGCTTGAGGCCATACAAGGATTTCACAAGTTTCATATTTTATGTTCATGTCCCTTCACAACAATTCCTTCAGGATGGGATATAGAAACATTCTCTTTTAGATCTCCATTCAAGAAAGTAGTTTTTACATCCATTTGATGGACTTTCCAACTGTTCTGAGCTATTAAGGCATAGTGTATGAATGGTAGCTCATTTTGCTGTGGGGGAAAAAGTCTCCTCATAATCGACCCCTTCCTTCTGTGCAAAACCTTTTGCCACAAGCCTGGCTTTGTGCTTGTCAAGTGAGCCATCGACTTTATACTTGTCCTTGTAGACCCACTTGTAGCCAATTGGTTTGGTTCCTAATGGAGGATCAACCAGCTTCCAAGTGCCATTCTTTATCAAGGCATCATACTCCTTTTGCATCACTTCTTTCCATTCATCATGAGAAGCGACATATTTGAAGGAAGTTGGATCAAAATCTGTAGACAAATTCAGTTCACAATCATAAGAAACATCCATATCAACAGGTGAATCATAATCATCTCCATTTTTCTTGGTTGAATTTCTTGTTCCTGTCTTTCAAACGTCATCAGGATGAACACTTTTAAGTGTCTTTGTCAGCCACTTTAGGGGACCTTTCTGAGATGGTCCAGGCTGCTCAGTTGATTGAGTTGGAACTGAATCAAGATTGAGTCTCCCAATTCTGTCAATCACATCACTCAAAGTATCATCAGTGGTTGGAGTTTCATGTGGGGGAGAGAGTGCTTTAGAAGAAAATTCCACAAATTGATCCAGAGTAGGAATCCCACCTTCAAGATGTGGAATATGATTGTCAAATTCTTGAAATGATTTTACATGTCTGAATCTATCTAAGCGATCAAGTTGTCGCTCAACAACATTGTCAGCTTTGGAAGATTAAAGAAAGATTACATATCTAGATACAACAAACTTTTTATTAAGTTCATCATAGAGACAGTATGCTTTGGAGGTATTTGAATACCCCAAGAAGATACACATACTACTCCTTGCACCAAGTTTGTTTTTATGTACCTTTGGTATCAATGCATAACAGGTGGAACCAAAGACCCTGAGATGCTTTATCGAAGGAATGTGGCCATACCACATTTCATAAGGAGTCTTGTTTCTAATAGCATTAGATGGACATCTATTCTTTACATATACATCACATAGAACTGCATCAACCCAAAACATCAATTTTACATTCTTGAAAAACATCATGGAACATACCATATTTAAGATTGTCCTATTCATTCTTTCAGCTACTCCGTTCTGTTGGGGATTATAAGGCACAATTGTTTGATGTTTGATCCCATGCTGGCAAAGATAGTTTTCAAATTCATTTGAAGTGTATTCTTTTCCATTATCAATGCGAATAGAGCCAATATGAGATTGTGCATCATTTTCAATCCATGTATGAAAGTTCTTGAATGCTTAAAAAGCATTAGATTTGTTCTTCAATAAATAAACCCAACAAATTCTGGTGTAGTCATCAATAAATGTTATCATATATTTATTTCCATTTGCAGAAGGAACAAACATTGGATCACATAAATTTGAATGAATGATTTCAAGTTTTCTATGTGCTCTGGAATGTGAATCATGAAAACACTGTTTACTATGCTTTCCTAGAATACAAACATCACATTGCTTAAGTTTCCTAGGAATTGTAGGCAAACCAGTAACACCATTTTTCTTCAATAAGTGAAGGCTGTCATAGTTCAAGTGTCCAAATCTAGCATGCCATAAAAGACTTGATGGAAATGTACCTTCATCATAATGAGAACTATATGAGAAATTTTGTGCACGAGCAGAGGTACCTTGCAGCTTGAGAAGTCTTTCTTCTTCTATCCCCGTCATGACAAGTGAGTGATCTGATGCTTTTCTCACCTCAACCTTGCCATCAAACATATGAATGGAGTGTCCTTGCTGGCGGATGTGGACCAAGGACAACAAGTTTCTCCTTAGCTGTGGGAGATATAAAACATCATGCAGAAGAAAGTCTGGAAGATCAGGGAATTTGAGCTTGATTGTGCCAAGCCTTGATGGCTTGAGTTTTGATTTGTCTGCAAAGTATACTGCTCCATCAACATTGTCAGAAAATTCTTCAAAAAAATCTCTTTTAAAAGTCATGTGGCAAGTTGCTCTTGAATCAAGCAGCCAATCATTTTTCCAAGAAGCAAGTAAAGCATTAAACATTTAGTCCAATATTACAATGTGCCACAACATAGTGAGCGGATTCAGGTGCTTTACCTTTCTCTTTGTCATTAGTTTTACCTTTGGCTTGATTTCTTTCCTGCTCAATTTTGTCCCAAGGCAACTTGCATGTGGATGCATCATGTGATCCATCTCTATTGCAATGTATGTAATGAAGATCGAACTTTTCTCCTTGAGAGTGTCTGCCCCCCCTGCCTTTGAAATTTCTTCTTCCTCTTCCTCTTCGACCACCTCTTCCTCTAGAAGAATCTTGAGCATGATTCTTCTCTCTATGTGCAAGACACACAACTTCTTCAGAAGACTAAGGAGCTGTCTTCTTCCCAAAAGCTTTCTCTCTCAGTAAATTTATTCACAAGGGAATCAAAGGTAATTTCTTTGAGGTTTCCATTTGCTTGCAATGACTCCAGATAATTTGAATATGTGAGATAAAGTGCCTTGACAAAAGTTATCAGAGGAATGTCTAGTTCAACATCAGTGACTTTGATATCATGCATAATAGATTTTACTTCTGATGCTAGAGCAAGAGGATCATCATATAGTAATTCAAGACTGAACAATTAATCATCATTTGGACAACTTCAAGTGCAGAGTGTGAGTCATAGAGTTCCTTCAACTTCTGTAAGGCTTCAAAATCATTTGAAAATGGTGAAATATGGCGACTGACCTCTTCATTCACAGATGCTGCAATCAAGGCATAGGCCTTGCTATTCTTGTTTTCCCAAATGGTGAATTTCTTGTCTGAGGTAGGCTTTGCAAGTTCATTATCTCCTTCTCCTACACAAAATCCTTTCCACAACTCATTGAAAATGAGAGTGTATTTGATCTTCCGAGACCACTCAGGATAGTTCTCCTTCCCGATAACTCTTTATTTTCCATTATTTACTATTTACATTATTTACAAGTGTTCACTCAATCCCAATGATTAGGTGTCAACACCATTGATATGTGTTCTTGGTGTGTTTGCTACTAGGGAAGTCTTTCTTTCAACACATGATTACTCAGAAAAGTTCAAGTCCATCACCATTGTAGAACCATTACTTCAAACAATTGAAAATATTGGGCCATATAATGTCATCCAAGTCATCACTGATAATGCTTCTAATTGTAAGGCAACATGAGCAATCATTGAGAGTAAATACCCCAATATATTTTGGTCTGTGTGTTTGGTTCACATAATAAACATTTTGATGCATGATATTATTAAGATCAAGGAATCTCAATACAAGTGGATTGGTTATTCGTACAAGAGAGGTAAGAGAATGATAAAATTTATTACCAATCATAGCAATAACCATAGGATTTCCCACAGTCACTCAAGGTTGGAGCTGTTGAAGCTTGGAAAGACTAGATTTACTAGCTATTACCTCAGCTTCAGGTGCCTTTTGAAGGTAAGAGAGTTATTGGCTAACATGGTATCAAGTCAACATTGGTAGGTATTAAAGGACAAGGCTCCAATTGTGCCTGACAAGGAAGGTTTTGAAGAGGTGGAGGAGACCGCTCTTGATGGTCTGTTTTGGGCACGTGTGAGGGATGTTTTGCAATGCACCAAACCCAATTATAACATGATTTGTTTTGCAGATACAGATGCACCATTGATTGGGGAAGTGTATGAGTAGATGGATAATATGTTGGGGAAAATAAAAGATATTGTTCAGCGAAAAGATCCCAACTTGTATGATCAAAATCACAATTTTGTGTGTGCATGGTGGAATAAACTTAATGTTCCACTACCTGCCTTGGCATATATCCGTATGCTTAAATACTACTCTCTATCTTGGTTGGGAAAACTTGCACTTGGGGGTGTGGTTAGGAGAAAACCCCATACAGATCCAGAGGTACAAAATGGGCATATAATAATGTTGGACAAGCTAGTCCCTAATAGAGAGGAGTGTGCTAGATTGCATGGAGAATTAGGGAAATACTTCACTAGCATTGGAGTGTTTGGTTTTTTGCATGCAATGGAAGATAGGGACAACTTGGATGATGTCACATGGTGGGACAAACTAAAATATACATACAAACAAACATAACAAAAATCATAACAAAACCTATAAATATACAAATATTATAAAAAAACACTTCATTAAAAAAATAAAAAATGATAAAAACATATATTTACACTTAAAAAAATTAAAAATAAAATCTATTTGCTATTTTTTCTGAAAGAAGCATTGATCATTATTTGGTTTCGTAGTTAGATTGATTTAAATTGAAAGTTAATTTCTAGCATATACAGTGCATGCACGCTTCACAAGATTTATGAAACCCACAGATTGGCAATTAAATGATAGGTAATTAATTTGCCTCAACAATGATACTTCGTGAAAGTTGAAACATTCATTTCATGTTAGATATTCTTTGTTATAGTTTGGTTACTTGGTAATGTTAATGGTTACAAGTACAACTTTAATGACCAATGATGACAAATGTATATATTGAATTTTAAAAGCTTGAAACTTTAAGATTGATGAATAATGAGATTCAATATGTTGTATATTACTAACTTGTGGATGTGGTTGATGAAGATTATAACTTCTAGATGATTGATGTTATATGGTTTAATCCATGGTTTTTTTTTTTTCGGTCATCGAATTCATCATTCTAAATGCTTTTGTTGACATATATGCATTAAAATATATAAAAACATATATTATATAAAAATTCGCTCTGATTCGCTCTCGACCTGGGAGCTTTTGAAAATGTTGCTCCCCGTTGCTGCTTCCTTCTTTCGTCCTTGCTTCTTACTTTCACTCTCGCTCCCAAGCAACGTTGTTCGTGATTTTTCCAGTGTTAGTTAATTTTCTTCTATCCATGCCAATATTATCTGTCATGGATAAAGCTTTATAAGCACTAGTTTCTTTTTTGGATAGAATAATTGTTTTGTAAAATCTTACACAGAAGTCATTAATATGAACAAGTTTGTCATCTTATAGTAATGTAGACTAGATTGTGAATGACGGTTATAAGTGAACTTTATGAATGAAATTCAAAAGACACAGAGCATTTATTCCTCATATACTACCCCCAAAATCTAAGAAAAATGGAGAAATCGGTCACCAATCCTTGCTTGAGGCATGGACAATAATCAAACCATCGAAACTTGATAAATTATCGACCAAACTAGATAGCGAGTAAGAAGTGTTAGAGAAGCAATTAGATGACTATTAACTTACCATTATAAATGAACTTTAAGAGCTAATAGTGAAAATGAATTTTAAGAGCCAGGAATGAAGAGATACAAAGTCTTATGAGGACCATGCATTTCTCGTAATCATACTTAGGCTTTAGTGTGGTTAATTACAAATTGGGGCTACTCTACCATCCACATTTCTAGGTCAGTTAGAAAATAATATTAATTTATATATTTTACTTTGATTTTAATTTAATTTTTTATTATTTATCTTTTTCTCCATAAGTTAAAGCTCTCCATTAATCAGAGAGAGTTACAATAGAAATTAGTCTATTGTTTGCCTCGACTTGCCACTGAGGAAATCGAGCCAAAGGAAAAACAAGCGAAAGGAAAAACAGTAGGACTTTTGTCCAAAAGGATAGTAATATACTAACATTTCAGGAAGATAATATATGTCCTCAAAACTATAATAAGGCTAAGGTATATCTTCCTAAGAGTTCATAGTGACAACTATCCATGAACATATATCTATTTGGACCACAAAAACTGACCTTTAGGACCTTGGTAGATGATAAGACATAATAGGAGGTGGAAACCCGAACGGGTTTAGGATTCACATGATTGTTAGGAGGGGTTGTACCCTTGCTCTGTAGAATGACAATCTCAATCCTTGCTAAGCGCTTATCCATTTCTAAGGATTGAAATTGGAGCTTGTCCAACGTTAACATGATCTCATCTTTAGCATCATTCCTCTCAAGGAGTACTTAACCCATAAGCAATTTCAATTGCCAATATAAGTCAATTGTGTGAAACTACTAATTTTGTCTACCCCTTGTGTTGCCAAGATTTAACACCCAACCAATAAAAATCGCAAATACTCTTGCTCATTAACAATCTCCTTCTTAGCTTATCTAATTTCCTGTTGAGTCTCGAGTTTTTTTTTGCATGTGATAGAGCCCGATTGCAGTGTTAGAATTTGTGACAATGGAGAGGGGTGGAAGGGGGGGTTGGGGTGGTCGGGATGGTGGTGTGGCCAGCCCACCCCATGCACACACATGCAAACAACTATTAGCACCTTTCAATTTCATGACAAGCTACTCTTCATTCGAGCACTATGGGTTGAGAGGCCTTGCTCTTCAGTTTTTCTGCTACACTCGCGACATACCCCCACTGTAGGTGGGACAATTCCTTTAGGAAGCAAGTAGTGAGGGGTTTGTATCTGGTTGCAAAGATTTTGGGTTGTGTGGAAAACTATGGGTTTCCTCTCTAGTGTGGAAGATGGCTTTTTTCCATGGCCATGAATTAGCATGCACGAGATTTTTTGGATCTAGATTTATACAGGAATGAAATGAAATAAATGTTTAAACACAAGCATAGAGCTACAATGAAAACTGGACTTCAATTCATTAATAACAAATACTGAAAAATTGTTTACATGCAAAATGGAAACAAACTAGCTCGGGCGATGGTACCTATCTTTGAGAAGATATTTGGGAGCTACATGCCTTCTGAACTGTGTTACAATGAAGTTCGAAGGCCTTTTTATTATTGAGAAACAATGGAAAACCCTAAACATCCAAAAACCTAACCCTAGGAGATGAAGCACCAAAAGTGTGTGGGCCTTGTTGGGGTTAATTGGTGCATCAACTTCCCGGGGTTGTAACTTTGGCATACGATCTCTTTTTGACTCGTACGATACCTCGTTAGAAATATCTATCAGAGGACTACAACTTTCAACTAAAAACCCCTAATCATAGGCCATTTAAAAAAAAAAATTGTTTAGGGCCTCAAAATGGCTCTAGAAGTTTAGGACATGAAAAACTACCAAAAATAGTAAACTGTGCTACAATTAAGGAAACCAAAAGAAACAATGGTGGGGGTCCAAGTGGAAACCAAAAAAACTTTGTTTTTGCTCCGCCCTTAGTAACCTGACTCAAAGACCAAGTGATATGAGAGAATCCCAACATAAACCTCCAATAAAAATTGGCAAGGCCCAAAAAGCTGCAAAGTTCTGTTAGAGTGGTCAGGGCTAACTAATCCTGAATGACTTGGATCTTAGACGGATCCACATGTACGTCTTGACTCTTAATATACTTGGATCCAAGTCTACTAAAATGGGTCTCAAAACAAAAATATACAACCAAAATCAACTTTGAAAGAACCAATAGGGTTCAAGATGATGATGTCAACCATGAGGGATGATTCACCATTTTTGGAGTTAAAAATGTAGATTAAAAAATATATATTTTCAACTTATCTCCCTGCGTTTTACTCAAATTTCAAGTGGGAACACTCGTTGGATGTGGAATTTAATTCATCATCCAAGGAGTACCCATGTTGCATACTTTCAATGGACCTGCTACAAGAAAAATGAGAAATACATGAAAAATGTGATTGCACTCACTAGGCACAAACGACATTTCGTCGCAATAACAACTACTCTAACCCAGACTACGCCTAACACTTCAACACCTAGTCAATTTTTCATTCAAGTGTTCTTTATGTTCAATTATGCAGCGGAAATAAACTTCAATCAATTCACTTTACTTCACTTACATTTACTTCATAAACGTGCGATAAACATCAACAACAATATAACAATGTGATATCACAAATATGACAGTAAACAAAAATCTACGATGGGAAGGGG
Source organism: Pinus tabuliformis (assembly GCA_031772625.1). Lineage (NCBI taxonomy): Eukaryota > Viridiplantae > Streptophyta > Pinopsida > Pinales > Pinaceae > Pinus > Pinus tabuliformis. The sequence continues at coordinate 251,444,276 of CM062820.1, read as the reverse complement.
CAACTCCACAAATTAGTCTGCTCCTGCTTTTATTAACTGTTCAAATAATGTACAACAATGATTTTACAATTACAATGGCGTGGCAGCTGCCTAGACCAAACTAGCAAACTTGTTCACCCAATCTCACAAGTCGTGCAGTAATGCCCTACACCTGCGACTTTCTTAGAAACCCCAAGTTCTTTGCCCCAAAATAGAACCAACAAAGTTTCCCAAGTCACTAGGATCGTTGTGCGAGCCCCACCTTGCCTACTACCTCCTTTGCTGCCTTTTCTGCGATGTTCGACCTCCCTAAGTTTCTGCAACATCGCAAACTCTCATGCCTTGCGATATCACAACCCCATTCACTCTGCGATATCACATACTCAACTTGTTCTGCAATTTCTTTGCTTGTCGTACTTGCTTTATGCCTCCTTGGTCGAATGCTTCTCTCCATTATATATGCATTCAATCCCTTCTATTTTAATGTGGGTCGACGACCCTTCCATTGCCAAGCCGACCTTTAAGTTTTATGGATGTTCCTTCACAGTTGGGTGCACCCCTGGGCTGGTGGGCCAACTTGCCTATGGGCGTGCGGGTGCCCCTTTACTAGGCGGGCACACACCTTGCTTGGGCGCTTCGCCTGCCTTGTCGCTCACGCTGTCGCCCGCTGGTCGCACATGCTACTCGTAATTGGTTGCTCGCTTGTCGTGTACTCCACATCTCTTCCTGGTCTCTCACCCGTCGCGCCCTACTTGCTGCCTTGCCCGTCGCATCACACTTGCTTGCCTGCTACGTCTTGGTGCCAATTGGTGTGGGCGCCCCTGTGGGCACGAGTCCATCAAGTTGACTGCCTCTATATTAATGCACGCTAAGATCCAAGTATTCTAAAATGGGTCTCAAAACAAAAATGTACAACCAAAATCAACTTTATAAGAACCAATAGGATTCAAGATGATGATGTCAACCATTGGAGATGATTCACCATTTTTGGAGTAAAAAAAGTAAAAAGATTAAAAAATATAAAAATATAAAAATAATTTTTAAAGTCATATTTTCAACTTATCTACCTTCGGTTTTATTCAAATTTCAAGTGGGAGCACTTGTTGGATGCGGAATTTAATTCCCCATCCAATGAGTACCCATGTTGCACACATTTGATGGAACTTGTTAATTTTAGGTATGTTCTATGCTTAGAGCAATTTATTTCAATTTTCATAGTTAACTCAACATCTTTTCCAGATTAGCAATCACATCAGCATTAAAGTAAACTGCAGATAGAACATAAACATAAATCGCAAAAGACAAGCCAAGACAAGAGGACACAAGATGTGGTGCTAGCTAGGGACAAACTCCAATGTGGGGAAACCCTTGATCAATCCTTCTTATATGTTCTTCAATATTTCAGCAGAGAGAGAGAGATAATACGTTTACAACATAAGTCAACACTTTAACTTATCTAGATAAGAGCATAGATCATCTCTAAGAAGATGATACATGAGATCAGTTAAAGACATGTTGCTTCAACTGATTCTCCAAGGTGACTCCTTCACCTATCGTTGTGCTGCATTTCGTCATCATGTTGCATCTCACCGTGCTGCATCATGCTGCACCCATCATCACTATGCTGCATCTCATCATGCTTCATTAATCATGACTATACCCATCACTGTACTGCATTATGTGCCATTGCTGCACTGTGTTGCCATACTGACCTATGTACTAGCTGCATCTTGCTTGCTTGTTGTCCCTAGCTTGTTTGTTGTCCCTAGCATGCTTGTTGTCCTTTACATGCTTGTTGTTGCATGCTAGCTGTCCCTTGCATGCTAGCTATAACATTGCATGCTTGGTGTATTTGTTGCTAAGTACCATATAACTGTCTCAATGTTAGTTAGTTGTCCCTTGCACGCTGCTCTCCTTCAGAGACAGATGCTCTGGCTATTTCGGCAATTTTGGCAATTTCGGCTGTTCCCAGCAGTTTCGGCAATTCCGGCTATTCCCGATAGTTATGGCAGTTCCGGCTTTTCCTGGAAGTTCCGTCAGTTCCCGACAGTTACGGATTCTGCCCTCTGCGTCTGCTTTCCTAGCTGTTCTGGCAGTTCCAACTGTTCCCGGCAGTTCCAGCTATTCCTGACAGTTCCGACAGTTCCGACAATTCGGGCTATTCCCGACAGTTCTGGCAATTCCAGCTATTCCCGACAGTTCTGGCAGTTCCGGTTTTTCCTGGCAGTTTCGGCAGTTCCGACAGTTTCGACAATTCTGACTATTCCTGACAGTTCCGACAATTCCGACAATTCCGGCTATTCCCAGCAGTTCTGGCAATTCCGACAATTTCGGCTATTCCCGGCAGTTCCAGCAGTTCCCGGCAGTTCCGACAGTGCTGGCTTTCCCGGCAGTTCCGGCTTTTCCCGGCAGTTCCGGCTATTCTTGGCAGTTGTGACATTTTCGGCAATTCCCAACAGTTCTGGCAGTTCCCGGCAGTTCCGACAATTCCGGCTATTCCCGACAGTTCTGGCAGTTCCGAATTTTCCCGACGGTTCCGACAGTTCCAACAATTTCGGCTATTCCCAGCAGTTCCGGCAATTCTGGAAATTTCGGCTATTCCCGACAGTTTCGGCAGTTCCGACAATTCCAGCTCTTCCCGGCAGTTCCGACAATTTCGGCTTTTCCCGACAGTTTTGGCTTCTGCCCTCTGGATTAGGGCAACGTTATCCCTTAGGATCTCTCCTCCTACTAAAACCCAAAGACAAGTAGAGAGGAAGAGATCCCAAGTGTGTTGAAATGACTTGAAAGCCACCTCTATTTATACTAAAACGTTGAGCACAAGTGGGGTTTATTTCGTTGTTCGCTGACCTTGACGAATTGTCCCATAACACAAATAAATTCATATCTCCATGAATACTTATCGGAACTTGATGATCTTTAGATCAACCCTACACCTCTCAATGAGAGGGATCTAAGAAAAATATCAGCTTCCATTAATAAGATGACCCACATGGAGTTTCGCCCTAGTTGCTAATTTTAACACTCCCTCTCAACTAGGGAGAACTCCATCCGCTGATCCATATGTCTGGCTGTACTATCTCTGCCATCAGTGCCCTGCACTGCTCTGCTCTGCTCTTCTGAACCATGAAGAAGAAGAATTGATTGAGAATGTCTCATACCATTCTCTACTGACCCGAAGTCAGTTTCATCTGAAGAGAGTGTGTCACATCACTCTTACTGGCCCGAAGTTAGCTTTATTGATCCCAGATCAATATCACAAGAGAGTGTCTCAAACCACTCATACTGGTCCCAGATCAATGGAGGTCATCCTAGCATAGGGAGTACGATAGATACATTGATGCATCCATCGATATTACTACTATGGTCCCTAATCCTATTTCCCTGCTCATTGATCAGATGAGAGGTACTTCCCATGAGTCCCAAACTGCATAGGTAGGAGGCCTTGACAGGAGAACTAATCATCATGTCCATAGGAGAACGAATCATCCTGCCCCATAGTCACCACGTGAGAACTAATCATCCCGACCCACAGGAGAACTAATCATCCCGTTTCACAATTGCCATGGGAGAACTAATCGTCCCAGCCCACATGAGAACTAATCATCCTGATCCATAGTTTCCATGGGAGAACTAATCATCCGGCCCACAGGAGAACTAATCTTCCTGTTCCACTATTGCCATGGGAGAACTAATCACCCCGGCCCATAGGAGAACTAATCATCCAGTTCCATAGTTGCCACGAGAGAACTAATCATCCCAACCCATAGGAGCACTAATCATCCTGTTCCATAGCCGACACGGGGTATCACAGGGGAAGGTTGAACCTGTCATCTTGTACATAGTGCATCACCAGGGGATGGTGAGTCGCCCTGTGGTCGTATGTTGCTCCAGTAAGTACCCCAGGCCCCCATAGCTCCCACAGCTCAATGCATGCAACATGCAGGACCTTTATAAGAAGGTCTCTCAAAGATTCCAAGTCATTTGGGAAAGTCACAAACTTGACCTTTCCCCGGGGCTTTGACAAAATGTCTGCGACCTGTACATCAGTCTCAATGCGATGGAGCCTCCTCACTCATCGACTTACCATATCCCAAATAAGGCAGTATCTGATGTCTATCTACTGGAGCAATCATCAAATACGGGATTCCTCAATAATCGAATTCCCCCTTTGTTTGTCACAGAGATCACAGTGGTATTCATCATGTGTATAAACAACTCACTTAAGAGCTTCTGCAACCATGCAACTTCGCACGAGATCATATGTGTAGCTATGTATTCGATCTCGGCGGTGCTTATAGCAACCGACTTCTGCTTCCTTCTCATCCATGATATCGAAGCAGAATCCAAAGAGAACCAACACTGAGAAGTGCTCTGGTGATCCTCCACACTGCCTGCCCAGTCAGCGTTCGAATAATCATGTAGTTTCATATTTACGACAGTGTATCTCAATCCATGAGAGATTGTGCCCCGAAGATATCTTAGAAGATTCTTGGCACCAATCCAGTGAGGCTCAACCAAATATGAGCTCACCATGCTAACTGCAAAACATATGTCCGGATGGAAGTTCACCAAGAACATCAACGCGAATGAGTTTATGAAACTCAGAGGCATTTCCCAAATCTGGTCCAACATCACTACCATATAACTTCTGAAAGTTAAGATCCTCGAGGTAGTCACATGCTTGCAGTTTATCATTCCACATTTGGAATCCAACTCCCTCTTACTTTTGCAAATGAGAGGGTCTGCACCTGTCAGAAATAGGTCGTCCTCATAAGGTGTTGGTATGAGAGGTCTATCATCCACAACCTTAAAACAATCGTTTGGATAAGCTTCACTCTTAGTGAATCTCGGCTTCATCTGACAACTATCAATCCTCTCATACTACGGCCGGGGAGTTTTGCTTCAAGCCATAAAGGGATTTCTTCCACCTGCATACGTGAGATTCCTGATCATCAATCTCAAACCCCTCGGGTTATTCCAAACCTGTGGACCTGCTACATGAGGGGAATGGTCCCCTTGTAATATTTTCCTTCGGTACATCTCAGACATGTACTTCCATGCTCTTTTTGAATTCAGGCATCCCTGTAACCATATGACTCACAGAACTTCGATGCTATGTGTCAATGAACATGGTCCCCAGTGGACTTCCTGCAACTTGATACAACCCTGAACTCAAAAACATCTTTGAAAATTCTATTTTCAAACACGTACCTTTCCATCGATGAGTGCCACCTTGTAACCTTTGAATTACATTGATGAAATGGACACTAGGTTCTTCTTGCGATCAGGTGCATAAAAGAGATTCTGTAAATGAATCGAGTTACCCTCATTCAATTGAGGGGTAACATTCCCTACACCCTTTCCGGGATAGGTGGCATCGGCTCCAAGTATAATCCCACGATTGTTTCCATCTCTACCAAATTAGAGAGTGCACCCTTCTATACGATGAAGTGCCTTGAAGCACTACCATCAATAAGCCAGATTCCCAAAGAATCTGAAGGAGAGGGCCAATACAAGATAACGCTTCTTTATCTAATAAAAAACAACATTTGATTCTTCATACCTGGGGTTCCTTGCTTTCTTTGAAGAGTCGACCATTTCCTTGATGACCTACATTACCTATCATTCCTTTGATCATTGAAGATGTCCTTGGAATGATTGTTATCTTCATCAAGAGATGTGTCTCTGCCATTTGGACACTCCTTCGCATAATGGCCGAACTTATTACAACCAAGGAATCTGCCTTTCCTTCTACTCTTAGATTCGGACTTCCAATTGAAGTGATCTTTAGGTAGGCCATCAGAAACTTCTGTTGCGCCATTTTGATAAGATTCTCTGCTTCGACTTCACCCTTGGTGAATTTGAAGAGGGATGAGGAATCCACTGATCCTTTTGTCCTTTACCAACTGTCTTTGGTGATTGCTCTTTCACTCTTGCTTGGGAATTGTCTTCACCTCAGCTTTGATACCATGTTAATTTTAGGTATGTTCTATGCTTCGAGAAATTTATTTCAATTTTCACAGTTAGCTCAATATCTTTTACAGATTAGCAATCACATCAGCATTAAAGTAAACTGCAAATAGAACATAAACATAAATCGCAAAAGACAAGAGGACACAAGATGTAGCACTAGCTAGGGACAAACCCCAATGTGGGGAAACCCTTGATCAATCCTTCTTATATGTTCTTCAATAGTTTAGTAGAGAGAGAGATATAGTACATTTACAACAGAAGTCAACATTTTGACTTATCTAGATAAGAGCATAGATCATCTCTAAGAAGATGATACATGAGATCAGTTGAAGACATGCTGCTTCAACTGATTCTCCAAGGTGACTCCTTCACCTATCGTTGTGCTGCATTTCGTCATCACGCTGCACCTCACCATGCTGCATCATGGTGCACCCATCATCACTATGTTGCATCTCATAATGCTTCATTAATCATGATTGTACCCATCACTGTACTGCATTATGTGCCATTGCTGCACCATGTTGCCATACTGACCTATGTGCTGGCTGCATCTTGCTTGCTTGTTGTCCCTTGCATGGTAGCTGTCCCTTGCATGCTAGCTGTAACATTGCATGTTTGGTGTATTTGCTGCTAAGTACCATACAACTGTCCCAATGTTAGTTAGTTGTCCCTTGCACGCTGCTCTCCTTCGGAGATAGATGCTCTGGCTGTTCCGGCAGTTTTGGAAATTTCCGCTGTTCCCAACAGTTCCGACAATTCCGGCTATTCTCGGCAATTACGACAGTTCCGATAGTTCCAGCTTTTCCCGGCAGTTTCGTCAGTTCACGACAGTTTCAACTATTCCCGGCAGTTCCGGCTATTCTCGGCAGTTTCGACAGTTCTGGCAATTCCGGCTATTCCTGGTAGTTCCGGCAGTTCTAGCAATCCGGCTATTCCCGGCAGTTCTCGCAGTTCCGACTTTTCCCCGCAGTTCCGACAGTTTCGGCAGTGCCGACAATTCCGGCTATTCCCGACAGTTCCGGCAGTTTTGGCAATTCCGGCTATTCCCGACAGTTCCGACAATTCCGACTATTCCCAGCAATTCCGACAGTTCCCGACATTTCTGACAGTTCTGGCTTTTCCCGACAGTTCCGGGAGTTCTGGCTATTCTAGCAGTTCCGACAGTTTCAACAATCTTGGTAGTTCCGGTAGTTCCTGGGAGTTCCCGGTAATTTCGACAATTCCGGTTATTCCCGACAATTCTTGCAGTTCCGGCTTTTCCCGACAGTTGCGGCAGTTCCCGACAGTTTTGACAATTTCGACAATTCCCGCTATTCCCGGCAGTTCCGGCAATTTCGGCTATTCCCGACAGTTTCAACTTTTCTCGGCAGTTCTGGCAGTTCCGGCTTCTGCCCTCTGGATTAGGGCAACATTATCCCTTAGGATCTCTTCTCCTATTAAAACCCAAAGACAAATAGAGAGGAAGAGATCCCAAGTATGTTGAAATGACTTGAAGGCCACCTCTATTTATACTAAAACATTGAGCACAAGTGGGGTTTATTTGGTTGCTGGTTGACCTTGACGAATTGTCCCATAACACAAATAAATTCATATCTCCATGAATACTTATCGGAATTGGATGATTTTTAGATCAATCCTACACCTCTCGATGAAAGGGATCCAAGAAAAATATCATCGTCCATTAATAAGATGACCCACATGGAGTTTGGCCCTAGTTGCCAATTTTAACAGACCTGCTATAAGAAAAATAGGGAATACATGAAAAACGTGATTGCACTCACGTTTTTTCATGTATTTTTCATTTTTCGTGTCATAGAGTCTATCAAAAGTATGCAACATGAGTATTCCTTGGATGGTGAATTAAATTCCACAACCAACGAGTGCTTCCACTCGAATTTTGAGTAAAATAGTTGAAAATACGAGTTGAAAAAATAGTTTTATCTTTTTTCCCTTTAAAATTTGATGATGTAATCTAAGCTTATTTTATCATTTCCACTATTATTTTATAATATTCCTTATGAAGCCCATTTTAGACCTCAAAATTTCTCTAATTCCAGTTGGAACCAATGCTTAAGATTAAGCTTTGGTCACTTCATCTAACTAATAATGTTATGTTTAGCCATTGTGCCATTGTCTTTTACTTTTTGTAGTTTAGTTTATATTAGTTGTCATGAACTTCATAGTGATAGTTGTCAACATTTCGAATTATCTAAACTCTTATACTGTGACCTCAGACATAGTATGAAGAGTGATAACTTTTATTTTATGAAAACATTTTTTGATCATATAATTCAGTTTATATATATATATAAAAGCTATTAGTCAAAATTTTGTTAGGCATAAAAAGAATTAAACACCTTTCTTATAAATAATATTTACAATTAAAAATAATATATATACATGTATGTATGTTTTTCACTTGTTTATTTATTTAATTAATAAATATTATTTTATTTTAAAAAGATAGATGTAAATTTTAGCTTAACATTTTATTAAAAAAAATTACATTTCTCCTTTATATTAAATTATAAAATAATAAATTATTTTATAAGTTATAAGAAAAGCTTAACCAATACTCTCTCTATTTTTAATTATCTTTATAAACAAATCATATATATATATGAATCGATATATGGAGATAGATATGTCCAAAGGAGCTCTGATGGGTTTCACGCGTCGCGATCGCAAGGGCCTAGGTTAACCTAGCCGCAGGAAAACGGGAGGCCTCACCGGAACGGACAACACTGAACAGGGATCGGGGTTTTGGTTCCGTCACCAGATATCGACTGCGGTTATCAACGGTTGACCGGTATGGAGGACCTCGAAGTTACGGAGCTGGTGGATTACTCCGAGGATCCACTAGAAGGGATTGGCATTTTTAGAAACCCTAACGAAGCACCCTCACCAGCTGTTGAGTTTACCGCCGCCCAGGACACCCTACCTGTGGTTTCTCTGCCGACTCCTCCCACTTCACCCGCTCTGGAAGCCCCGCCTCTTTCGCCAGGGACTGCCCTCCTCCTATCTTCATTATCATCCGACGCATTAGCCTTCGATCTGCTATCACCGCCAAGAATCGAACAACCCTCCGCTCCTGTCGAGATTAGGGCAGCAGCTGAAAATCCCACCGCACCTGTTGAGACTAGGGCAGCAGCTGAAAAACCCTCGCAAGAAGAAGGGATCAGGCCCTCGGGTAGTTTCAGCACTCCGGCTCTGAATGCACAGCCCACAAAACCCTCCCCTGGGGTCGGGGTCTCCAACCCTCTCGTAGATCATCCGACCGCTCCTCGCTCGAAGAAGAGATCGAAGTGCATCAGAGCGACGGTAAAAGACATTACAGTATCCTTCGGTGACCCCACTAATTTCGAGGAGACTATGGCGCTGGCTCGAACGGTTCTGGTTGGACATGTGCGGGGGCATACCTTCTCGGCGGAAAGATTGAAACTATGGGTGAAAGAAATTTGGGGCGCGCTATTCACTGAATTGCCGGACGTACAAGAGCTACCAAGGGGATGGTTCTCACTCCACTTCGCAAAAGAGGAACACACGAATACTGTACTGGCACATAGAAATGGCACCGGTGCTATTGAAGAGGTGGAGCCCTCTATTTGATCCGGAGCGCGAACAGATCGGAGCTAGCCCTCTCTGGGTGCGATTGCCGGGGCTGCCATTACAATACTGGACTGAGGAAGCATTCGTCAAGATTGGGAATGCGCTGGGAACGTATTTGGATCACGACCGATCCTACAAGGAGACCAACAAAAGAATCCTAGCTAGAATCCTGGTTCACCTGGACACCAGGGAGGGATTAGAAGAAAAAATGACTCTGAGATGGGGGAAATTTAGCAGATCGCAGATATTGGATTACGAAGGCGTCCCCTTCAGATGCAACCGATGTCACCAAGTCGGTCACTTGTTCAAGGACTGCCCTTTGAACAATAATCAGGAAGGATCTCCAAAACCTACACCTGTAGTCTCCAGCGGAGTCCCCCCAATTATTCCTCGTCCGCCCCAAAGCAGTGCGGGACCTCAAGGTGTACCAGAAAAATTGGACATGCGAAAGACTGCCCCGCCTTCGCCTCCGCTGACCAGGGCTCGGGCAGCAGCAGCGGCCGCGCAAGTGTCGGGTATCTCTCCTATCCCTCTCTCTAACTCATCTGGTATCTCTTATGCACAAGAAAATTCTATTGCATGCTCTATGGTTCAGTGTGTTATCCCCCCTCCTCCTCCGTCGACCTCCACAGCCCCGCCCTCATTGCCCTTTACATCTCCGCCCCCCTCGCCATCATCATCCCGATCGACCCCATCCCATCCATACTCCCTTCGCCCACGTTCCTCACATCTGGAGGTCTCTGAATCCCTCTCCGGGCTGGGTATTGTCCCTCTTGGCCCTGGTTTCCTTACTTCCAGGGGTCGCAAATCATATCTCAACAAAGCCATTAGGCACGCAGGCGCAGAAGTGGCAGCTGGGCGCCAAGCCACTATCGATGGGGTCCTTAGAGCATCAAAGCCCCCTAAGATTGGCCCCCCATGAAGTGCCTCTCCTTCAACTGTAGGGGCCTGGCTAGCTCCCCAAAAAAGCTAGCCCTCAAACGACTTTTTGAGGTCGAACTCCCCGATATCATTCTCCTACAAGAAACCCTTGGATCTGCGGAGTTTGCTACTCGAGCCCTATCTTCTGTAGGAGCTCGATGGAACTTCCTAGCTTCTGATGCCATGGGCAGATCGGGAGGCCTGGCGCTAGGATACAATCCCAACTCTATCAGACTGGACTCCTCATGGGGGGGTCATGGATACCTGGGAGCAGATATATTCTCTATTGAACTCGGCCTCTCCCTTCGCATTGTCAACATATATGGGCCTTGCCAACAGAGGGAAAATTTTTGGAGACATCTTCTCAGCTGTAACCTATTGTCACTTGACCACATCATCTTAGGAGGAGACCTGAACTTCTCCCTGGGATTCAGTGAGTCATGGGGTTCAGCGGCCCAGGTTGATCCCATCACAGATTTCATGAGGCGGTTATTGGATCAGCATGACTTCATTGATATCCCTCTGCAGAAGCCTCATCCTACGTGGAGAAATAGAAGGGTAGGATCGGCTGCTCTGGCCCGCAGGCTGGATAGATTCCTGCTGAAGGGCCCTCTGGTTCATCGACTGCACACATACAAACAGTGGGTAAGCAATGGGGGTATCTCAGACCACTCCCCTATTGTCCTGGAAATTCTGGGACCGCATCAGAAACCAAAAGCACCTTATAAGTTCAATCACTTGTGGCTACAGGACCCGAGCTTCTCAAATCTGATTACCGAATACTGGAGAGCACACCCCATTGATCGAGAATCCTCGATGGCAAGGGGATTCGTTAAAAACCTTATTGGGCTCAAGCATATAGTGATCAATTGGGCAAAAGAGAAGAAGAAAAGAGAAGATGTGCAGCTTAACAAGGTGGAAGAAGACTTGAATGCTCTTCTGGACGAGAGAAATCTGGGGTTCATATCACAGGAAGACAAGGCCCGCCTTGTGGAGCTGGAAAACCAGAAGAACATTATACTAAAGGGTAGGGAGGAAACTATCAGACTCCGCAGTAGAGCAACTTGGCTTAAAGCCGGAGATGAGAACACCAAATTCTTCCATAACTTTGCCAAAGGAAGGAAAGTGGCAAATACCATTTGGAACCTACCCCTCCCCGATGGGGGACTGGCGGATTCCTTTAATAAGCTCTCATATCTGGGTACTACACATTTCAGAGGTTTATACAAGAGCCCTGCAGGCACAAATCTGGCAGAAATCATCAATGTGGCCACACACTTCCCCAGATTTGTTGAGGAGGAGGACTCTAAAGATCTTGAAGCCCCCGTCACTATGGCTGAACTGGAAAGTACTATCAAATGGTTCCAAAAGGAAAAGAGCCCTGGACCGGATGGCTGGACTATAGAGTTCTACAGCGCTTTCTTTGATCTTTTGGGAGGAGATATTCTAAAGGTTGCTGAGGAAAGCAGGACTTCAGGTAGTCTCTACAATGCTATTAATTCTACTTTCATAGCCCTCATTCCTAAAATAGACAACCCATCCTCCTTTGATGACTTCCACCCCATATCCCTCTGCAATGTTCTCTATAAGATCATCTCCAAGATCATTGCCAATAGGATCAAGCCCATACTGTCCAGACATATCTCCCCTCAACAATTTTCATTTCTGGAAAACAGGCAGATCCATGAAGCCATTGGCTCGGCACAAGAGGCGATACATTCCATTTGGACTAAACACCTCAAGTGTATTCTGCTGAAGATAGACCTATCCAAGGCATTTGACCGAGTAAGCTGGCTATATATTAAGATGATCCTTATCCATATTGGCTTCCCCCCTACCTTAATCAATTGGATCATGGCATGCATCACCTCTCCCACTTTCAGTATCTTGATCAATGGATCCGCCTCACACTTCTTTCACTCCGAAAGGGGGCTGCGACAGGGCTGTCCCCTCTCGCCACTACTCTTTCTATTGGTCATAGAAGCTCTAAGCAGGCTTATCATCTCTGCAAAAAGGGAGGGGACTATCAGAGGCCTCAAAATCACGGATGAATGTTTCCTCACACACCTCCTATTTGTAGATGATGTCTTAATTCTATTGGATGGCAGCGTACAGGACTCATCTTCCTTCACTCGCATCCTTGATCTCTTCTCAAAAGCCACGGGTATGGAAGTGAATAGATCAAAGTCCACTATCACCATGGTTGGTACCTCAGCCAACGAATCTCTAGTGGCCAGACAGGCTTTTCCTTATACCACCCAGCCATTGGACAGAGGCCTTAAATATCTGGGATATTGGCTAAAACCGACATGTCAAAAGATTGTTGATTGGGTATGGCTAGTATCGAAGATAGAAAAAAGGCTATCATGCTGGAGCCACAGATATCTCTCCAGGGCTGGGAGACTAACCCTGATAAAATCCGTACTTGAAGCTACTCCGGTATTCTGGATGGCACTGGCTTGGATACCTCGGAACATTCTGGCAAAACTACAGCAGCTATGCAATAGATATTTATGGGCTGGCAACCAAGACAAGCGCATCTTTGCCTGGATTGGCTGGAACAAGATTGCCCTACCAAAGAAATGGGGAGGTTGGGGGTTAAAGGAGCTCCCTATCTTCGCAAAAGCTCTTGCAGGGAAAATGGGTTGGGCCCTACTGACGACCCAAAGTTTATGGACCAGCATTACATTCCATAAATACATCTGGCCCCTCAGCATCAACGATTGGGTTAGGCTCCCAGAGTGGAATAAAACTGGCATATCCTTGATATGGAAGGCCCTCTTACATTCACTGCCTCTCATAAGAGATAACCTGGTCTGGCGTATTAGAGAAGGGAACAGCGCAAGGATAGGACTTGACCCTTGGTCGGGAAGTGGTGGAAGGCATACACTTCCACAAGATCTGATTGTATACCTCTTAGCACAAAACATCAAGGTTATCTCACAGATTGCAGACCATGATCATTCGGACATCTTCCACCAAGCTTGGAAATCCGTGCTCCAATTAAACCTCCCTAGAAGATGGCATGCAGCCTGGGAAGAATACAGAGAAGCCTTGATCGAATCACACATTCGAATTACAGAGGGCCCGGATGAGCTAGTATGGAACCTGACAGAACACGGTTTATACACCCCCAAAGATGGTTACATACAGCTTATCGCCCACAAAAAACCTGAGGTCAATGCTAGTTGGTGGCAGAGTATATGGAAACAATCCGCATCTCCCCGATCAAAGCTCTTCAATTGGTGCATACTGCGGAATAAAATTCCCACCGGAGATCAGCTTATGAAAAGAGCTCAGCATGGCCCCACATGGTGCGTTCTATGTAAAGAGGACTCGGAATCTACAGACCACATATTCCTGAAATGCCGTTCGACACTGATCCTTTGGAAAAACCTCAAGCCATTCATAAACTACTCGGGCGATTGGGTCGGTACTGATCTCATTAACGCATGGTCTGAATGGGAAAAGAAAAACAAAGGTTCTAAAATTATCAACCTCCCCATCATTGTTAACTGGGCCATATGGAAAACAAGAAACAACGTGATATTTGATAACAAGCCAATACACTGGCCATTGCTTGAGGCCAGTATTATATCTGCCCTGAGGGAACTTCCCGACCCGCCCCCTCCTTCATCTCGTCAACCTGCCCCACCCCCTCCCATCGACCCAAGTACGCCTTGGGCATATTTCGATGGGGCTGCAAACATGCAAAGTTGTGGAGGAGGCATTATCCTACATGTATCAGAGAATCATCAATTCAGAATCAAGGCTGGTCTGGGTGCTGGCACCAATAACTTTGCAGAACACATCACTCTCCGCCACTTACTTCACTTTGCACTGAGGCACCACTGCACTAGCATCAATATTTTTGGGGATTCACAGATCATCATAAATTGGATTAATGGCACAACTGCTTGTCACATGCACTCTCTCAGCATTATATTACATGAAGCACTTGCTCTCAAATCAGCTTTTAACAATATTACTATCTCTCACATCTACAGGGAACATAGCAAAGGTGCCGACAAATTATCCAAGGAGGCAGCGCTGATGGATAAAGGCATTTGGGAGATAACAGAGGTCAAAGACCAGCAGGAACACAATTTTTTCCACCGTCCGTATATAGACCCGGGATATCCAACCTTGGGTCAGCAAACAGCATAATAGGAACCGCTTACATATGACAGCAGCACTTATACAGACTTATACTGAAATTTTTGGTTATATTTTTGGGATTGATAAATGATGAACAGGCTATAATAGAACAGTCAGCATACCCTGCGTGGTAATGCAACTAACAGCACAAACTGTTAAATACTTTGTAAAAAACAGACACATTCTCATGTAATTTTTGCTTATTAATGAAATATTTATGGATTTTTCCAGAGGAAAATATATATATATATATATATAAAATTTAACTTTCACTATAAAATTAGAATGTACATAATAATTAAATTTAATAACTAAACGTATAAGAAATGACTTTCCTTAATTGATAAAAGAAGGTAAATTAAATTTGGAAGGTAAATTAAATTTGGAGGTCGCGGGTTCGATCCTCCGCACCTCAAAAAATTTTCTTCTGAAAAATTACCATTTTAGATATTATTCATTTTAGCTTAACTTATATATTATAAAGAAATGATATATAATATTTTTTATTAATATCATATATATATATATATATATATATAATTTAGAATGTATATAATAATAAATTTAATGATTAAACATATGAGAAATGGCTTTTTTAATTCATAAAAGAAAAGAAAATATAAGTAACTAATAATTATTATTTAAAAGGTAATTCATATAAGAAAAATAAAATATAAGATTGAGTGATGATCATTCTTAATTCATAAACGAAAATAAAATATAAGTAATTAATGATGGTTCTTTTAAAAATAAAATATAAGAGTGAGTGATGATCATTCTTAATTCATAAAAGAAAATAAAATTTAAGTAACTAATAATGGTTCTTTCAGAAGATAATTCATATAAGAAAATAAAATATAAAAGTGAGGGATGTTCATTATGTTGGAAAGGGGAAAATGATTTAAGTTTATATTATTTAAATATAATAAATCAATCATTAAAATTTTATTTTTTTTGGTTAATTTTAATTAAAATTTAGTAGAATATTTTTAGATTTAAATTATTTAATTTGTAAAATTTAAATGTATTTTTTTGAAAATTTAAATGGTTTAATTTATTCTGCTGAATCTATTTATTAATTTAAAAATACATTTAAAACCACCAAAACATTATATTTAAAAAAAATGATTTTACTTAAGACACTTGTTAAATTACAAATTACGGTGCCCATAAATCAACTCAACTATATTTATATATATATATAAATGTAATAAATTAACCATGTTTATTTATATCAGAGTGAATAGTAAATATAAATAACAATATACAAAATTAATAATATATTCGTAATATTAGCACCACATTATTGTTAAAAATATATTTATGAATTTAAGTCGACACTTTATCTATACTAAGCCATTGCTAGCAAAGCTAACGTCAGTGAACCAGAATGATATATGGTTGAATGGCGGGAGATACAGTGGATCGATGCTTAAAAACCCATCGGCGTAATTTCTCCTCTACTCTACTGCTCTAATACGGAGGGCGCCATCATCCTTCAACAGGCAGCCATGTGCCTTGAAGAGGAAGAACGAGAAGATAAGATTAAAGAATCTGAAGCAGCCATGTCTGACGAAGTTTTATGTCCTGCGCAGTTATTTTACCGCGCGTTTTCTCCAGCAAGTCAAGATTCACAGTCAGGTATTCGTAGGGTTTCAAACGAAGACATGGGCAGAACATCACCAAAACAAGCTGAGAAGGCAAACCCTCCGCCATATTTCCAGAAGCTTGTTGGCATTCTGGGACTAGGTTCTGGAACTTCTGTTACCGAGGCAACCAATAATTTTGACAAACAGGCCTTAATCGCAATCCATAGCAAAGGTCTCAGGTATTTCACACAAGTAGCCATGGGAGAATATTTTTGTATGCATCACAGTGTTGAAGAAGAATCCCAACCCGTTCAAAATGTTCAAAATGAATGTAGAGATTTAGAGGCCGCACAAGAACTCGTTCCAGTGCATCTGAGAGATTTAATTGTTGGAAAGCTCAATGAATGCGCGGTTTGTTACGGAGAACTCTGCGTCGTTCCGTTCAAATTTGGGAAAATTCAGACTGTAATGAAAGAGGCCGATACTGAGGATGCCGTGGCTCTTGCTATTGTTTCTTCAGATCCCTTATCAATTAATCAAACTTTCGCCAGAAAAATTTATCCCAAGGGAACGAAGATTGTTCTCAAGGAACCTCGCCTGGTTAAAAGCAAGAATGGTTTCATATTCATTGATGTCGACAATCCTTCGTCCATTGAAAGGGTAGAGAATTTTCCTTCACCTTCAGATATGATCAGTGAAAAATTCAAGCAGTGGTTTGCCGATGGGGATCGCGCTCACAAAGAGAAAGAATGGAACGAATGTGTTCGAAACTACACCAGAGCCCTACTCTGCAGCACTTCCAGAAATACTGGCCATGAACAGAGGTTAAATGATGCATTCAAGATGCTCTCCGATAGATGCCGTGCGTACATTGAACTACAAAGATACACAGAAGCTTTGCAAGATGCAGAGAAATGTTGGCAGTTCTCAAAGTTGAATCGCTGGTGGCACTGGGAAAATATAAAGCCGCATATAATTTTATGCAGACTTGTTCCAAATCCATGAAGAAACCTAATGTGGTCTTTTTTCGGCAGATGTGCACGAAATATTATGACATTGGTGAATCCATTGTGGGAATTACGGGCAAATTAGAAATTCCCTTTCCTGAGCCAGATGCCGATTTCATTGGAGCGGTGGAGATCAAGATGACAAATAACGGATGCGGCAGGGGAATGTTTGCTACGGATTCTATTAAGGCCGGTGAGGTTTTACTCATCAGCAAGGCTTTAGCTGTATGCAATAAGCATTATTCTTCTGCCATGTTTGATCCCTTGAAAAATGGTTTGTTTCGAAATGTGGTAATGGCCATCAGTGCAAAAGGGGACCGGGCCCTGCAACATTTTCTTTCTCACGATCAAGAAAACTTCAAACCCAGAATCCCAAATATGTCGGAGTTCTTCGAGGAGGAGTCTGCAGGGGGGACCTGTTACACTCTGGAAACAACTTCACAGAACTCAAAGCGGAAAGTTCTGAAGGTGAATGTTCGTGAAATATGTCAGAAAATGTCTGGCATTCAAATCCTAAATATCATAAAACGCATAGCATTTGACGACCGTTCGCCGGCTGTCATGGAAGAATCGGTGGGGTTATCAAAGGCAATGAGCGGTTATAAGAAACAGAGGAGTTTCTTTGGGGTTTGGATACTGCCTTCCTTCATAAACCATTCCTGTACTCCCAACGCGTCAAGAATCAACGTAGGCCGCGATATTATGAGGATTCATGCGACCAGAGACATAAAGCCTGGAGAAGAGATCACCATCCCCTACTTCGAAGTTGCAGTTCCCTGCATTTACCGAAAGAGCCAGGAATGGGGATTCGATTGCCTCTGCGATCGATGCACGTTCGAGAGATGTACTATAGCTACAAATACAGATTGCAAATTATGTTCAGAAAGATTCATATCCGCGTTTTGCAAGGTCTCTTCATCCATGATACCTGCGGGGCGTCCTCTTCTGCTATGTGATCCCAACTTTGAGTTATGGTCTGGCTGCAAGCCCATCGATTTAGAACCCATGAGTGTCCTCGCTACCGACGTCGAATTGTTTTGTGAGGACGTTAATGCCGACGTCGAATTATTTTGTGAGGACATTAATGTCGATGATCAAGAAGGTCGATTGTGGCTAAGATATGCGTTCACGTTCTGTTACTTCGCGTTTCTGGTGGAGATGACGCTGGAATCGGGGAGAGGGAATCCTGCAGAACATGAGGATGACACGGGTAAAGCTTGCAGAAAAATTTTAATGGATTTGAGAGAAGCAATAGGTGGAACATGTCCTGGGGATCCTCGTTATTTACTGCTATGTCAAAAGATGGCCCAGGCTTGGAGAAATCTTGCAGTAGCAGCCAAGAATACAGGAAATACTGAAATTTATATGATGTCTAGCTATGTCAGAGAGAGGGCTGAGGAGCAGTCGAAGAAGGCTTGCATCTGCGTTTACGGACAGCAGAAGCCACATGTTGTAAAAGCCATAATGAGTAAATATTCCAATAAGGGAATCCTCTGATACTTTATTTGTTTATCATTTTGCAAACATTGATTCTTCATGTGTTTATCCAATTTGCATACATTGCATCGTTCTTCAATGAGAAGGCAGTTTGAATTGCTTTGTGTTCTGAAGTCTCCAATAAATTGAAATTCAATTTGGTGTTGCATTTTGTCTCCAGTAAGAAAAAAAAAGCTGGTTATTATTAGAAAGTATAAAAACCAGTGCATCATATCATGTTGCAAATATTATAAAAAAAATCCACCATAAGGGCATGAGTGTCATAAGAGATACAATGCGCAAACAGTAAACCAAAACATGCAAGGGTGGAGATTATCCTCCAAGTCCGCAGCCAAAACAAGTACCCAATTACCATCTGCCTGTATATGAAAGCCAAAAATAATAACCATAAAGGCTGTATCATAAGTCTGAGAAAAGTAAACATGGTAGAGCAAAAACCAAAAGCAAGTATGTTGTTGATGGAGACAGTACTGTGTGGGTACAAAAACAGAAAACATCATCTAGGGAGTAGCATGGTGCCAACATCCATAGTGTAGTTGCCCATCCTTAGTGTGATATGCATGTTTTTAGTAGAATCAGAGGGTTTTTAGTAGAATCAGAGATGCCTAGTTTTGACATGTCATTTGCAGTGGTGTTAAATTTTCGGTGAATATGTTGGAAAGTTATATTTCAAAATGGTGTTAAATTCTCGATGAATATGCTGGAAAGTTATATTTCGAAATGTTCTTTTAAGATATTCAATATTCCTAAACCAACCCTGTAAGTGTGGATGAGAGAATGCATTCCTGTTGCCTGGTCTGTTATTTTTCCTAAATAAATAAAGCTAAAAATGATAAGTGCTGAGTGCTAATGTCCAGATTCATATTGATTCAAAAATATTCAGTCTTTGTCATCACGATGTAACTTCGATTTGATGTAAGGATTGTTCTAGTTGTGTTTTGCTTAAATATATGGTTGTACGGGAAGAAATTCTAAGCTCACCTCTCTTTAACTTGGATTAAGCAATTGCTTACCGGTTTTTCTTAAACAATTGCTTACTGGTTTTTTTTGGCAACTACTCACGAAAATTTTCCTGCAGAAAATCGCAACACGAAGTTGCAATGTATAACTTTAATCGGAAAAGAAGCTCTGCAAATCTGTGCAAACGATTCAATCTTGGAAAAATCAAGAATCCCTCACTGATTCATATTAGTTTACATACTCAAAAGCAACACATTTCTGTAATCTCGTAATATTAATATTCACATGAAGTAGCAGACGCTTCAGACAAATGGATCGAATTCAAAGAGGTAAAATATGTTTCACCTGAATATGAGATGCCTGAGATTTTACAAAAACAGATACATGCAGAGTCATATGTTTCACCTGAATATGAGATGCCTGAGATTTTACAAAAACAGATACATGCAGAGTCCTTACTCTTCAGGCAATTAGCCTTTATCTCATTAGAATCAGGCAATGAGCCTTTACCTCATTTGAATCAACAGAGAAGGCAATGGAGAAATCTGCAGCATTAAAAAGGGATAAAAGAGTTTTTTATCTTTGAAATTTAAAGTTGGTTTCTTTTGGCAAATTTGAAAGTTCAAAGAAACTTGTTTCAACCAAATTTGAATAGTATAGGAGAGGTTTTTGTTTGGGATGTGTATATCTTTTTTATAGAAAAAAAATATTATTATTTTAGTGTGATGGGTCAGAATTGTGATTTTTATTATTAAAAATAGGGTTAATTTTTTGTCTGGGGTAGTTTAAATGGCGATGGC
The DNA here is from genome assembly GCA_031772625.1 of Pinus tabuliformis. Taxonomy (NCBI): domain Eukaryota; kingdom Viridiplantae; phylum Streptophyta; class Pinopsida; order Pinales; family Pinaceae; genus Pinus; species Pinus tabuliformis. Next base: position 251,423,780 of record CM062820.1, on the reverse strand, counting down.
CGTGAAATGAAGTCTCACGGAAGCCAAGATCTTGGGTTCGAATCTTGTGCTACTCTTCCCTGTAGCCTGGTAAATAATGGACATGTAAAACTTGAAAATAAGAGAGTCCTACCAATGTTACAAAATAAAAGAAGTAGGATTAATTTAAAGTTAAGTGAAGAATTTTATTTTAATTTTTAAAATCTAAATGTGTAAAAAAATCAAATCTACATTTTTTTTCCTCAAATTATCTTAAAAGTAAAATAATCTTTTATAAATTATTAAAATATTTTTTGATAAAAAAAACTATGTGAAATTAAATTGTTTTTTGGATTAATCACATTATTATTTTGAAAAATAATCTAATTAGAGTGCCGGGCATACAACCACATTAGATCTACTAACCTTCCTAGTCTTTTATGGTGTCAAAATTATAGTGAACGTTAACCACCACCATCATCATCATCATTTTAAATCACAAAAGTCTAGAAAAAATTTAATCAAATTTTTTCAAAACACTAGTTGTTTTTTTTTTAATTAGATAAATTAGATTTTTTAAAAACTAATATATAATAATATAATTTTTATTAATTAAATTATAAAAAATAGATTTTGAAATTAAATAGATTAGATTTTAGTTTGAAACTAATATATAATAATATAACTTTTACTTTTATTTTAAATAATATTATTTTTATTAATTAAATTATAAAAAATAATATTATCAACAAGTTAAAAAAAAATATTTTTAATTTTATTAATATAAGTTAAAAAGAATAAAAAAATAAATTCAAAAGGTATATTTTTACTCCAGAGGTGTTGGATAGATAATGATTAGGTGCTTAAGATATTTTTTGATTTGATTAGAGTGATATATTGGAAATGAGAAAGATGTAGTCCTGCCAAGCTTACAAAAAGATTATAGAAAAAAAAAAATCCTCTAAATTTTTTTGATTGAATAATATTTTCGCCAAAAATATCTTAACAATATACTTATTCACAGTCAATTTGAATAGATAAATTCTTTTTACTTTAAAATATGTTTATGAACAGATAAATTCTTTTTACTTTAAAATATGTTTATGTTGAGATAATTGAAATCATACAAACACATTTTTGTTTGGAACTGCATATCATGTTTGTTTTTCACAAATAACATTTTTAAAAATAAATTAATAATGAAATAAAATAATTTTCATTATTTAATTCGAAAGTCTGATCAACACAATATTCAAATTTTTCTCAATCAAAAAACTTTAAAAAACTTACGAAACATTAAGAAGACTATATGTGGATTTGCCTCAGGCTAAAAGTTTACCCGTATAAAGTTCAACGAACGGTCATTTAAAAACCTTGTCACCAAAATTCAGTGCGAATAATATAAAGTTCAATGAACGGTCATTTAAGAAACCTTGTCACCAAAATTCTACCAAAGTTTGTTCAAATTCTAGGCGTAGAGTTTTGGAGACTCGAAGTATATTCAATTTTGTAGGAGAGGTAATTTTAATTTTAATTTTAATATAGGGAAGCAAAATTTCTCCACTCTATGGTTTCGAAAGTTTCACGATAAAACGTGTCAACTAATGAAGGGTGTGAAGACCTACTTCAAATCCTCATTAGTAGTCTGAATAATGATTAAGTTCTTTTAATGCATTCAAATACTATATATAATCGACAGTAAACCAAACATTTACCTTAAGATCCCTAATTAACATGGTTTTTTGCATTATGCATAAAAGAGAGCAAATCCTCATTAGTAGTCTGAATAATGATTAAGTTCTTTTAATGCATTCAAATACTATATATAATCGACAGTAAACCAAACATTTACCTTAAGATCCCTAATTAACATGGTTTTTTGCATTATGCATAAAAGAGAGCAGGAAGGGAATGAAAATAGGGTTTAAAAGGATCAAAAGTGTGTATATGACAACAAAAATGTCTTGATGATGAACCTCAAAATTTTCTGCTATGTTATTTCTATCAAAAAGACTTTTCTTAACAAAAATGTCGTTAATTCCAATCTCTTCACACAAAAATGAACCATATATGATAAAGTCAAATTCATCCACTAGGTGCTCCCTATACAAAATAAACCAAAACTAAAGTGACCCTCCTTGCTTTCATGTAACTTCTTCTTCTTCTTCTCTCTTTTTTTTTTTTTTTCTCATATCTGCATGTAAAAATTATGTCTATAACATTTTCTAGTTAAATTTTAACGTTTCTTGTTTTCCTTGATCAATTCTTCAATTTCCCTCCTTAGCTCTTCATTTATAGCCTTCAAAACATTTTTTTGTTCTTGACATACCTGTCAAGAACTCCGAACTCTTTAAATTTTGACATCAAATTCTCAATCCTCTTATCCTTTTTCTTAGATTTATGAGTTGGAGGTTCCACTAGTATAACAGAAGACATGACAATGTTATATGATTCATGAAAATTAGTAGCATAGTCAAAGTCTTTAAATGGCGGGTTTAGAAAGTCACGAGGAACAACAATCTTAAATATCAAGTCTTCTCTGTTTTTGGCTTCTTGGGAAGAGATAATACTAATTCCTCCTTTTGAACAATACTAGGATTTGTAATGGTTTGACCTAAGGAGAAAAACTTGCACAATTATGGAAATCCACCATAATTATGAGGCAAGGGTGAAGTGTGGGGTTCACATGGAGATGGGGAATCAAACTTATTCCTCAAATGTGGAGGGGATGGTAGACATGGCTCACAAAAAGGAGTTGTGTCATTAGGTGAGTTTGGAAGGCTTTTACAACGCCCAAGGGAAGATAGAAGAACAACCTGTTTTGATATGGATGACTTGCCTTCTGCCATGCTACTAGTTATCCCCATTAGTGGATTGAAAGGTGGTGGCTTCATCTTATTTGTTTTATTTGAGTCCTTTATACAAGGACCTATTGGAGCACCAAATTTTTCAACATTATTACCATCTCTAGACTTCTCCTGATTCATATTAGGAATTTCTTCAACTACCCTGTCAACCACATCTTTGGGTGCCTCCTAAAGCACATGAAGAAGACTACCAAATTGATTTCTTGTTAAAAAATCCTCCCAATTATCTTCTCTTTTCCTTATCTCCTCCAAATTGATTTTAATAATACCATTATGATATAGTCGATGCTTAGCATTTCTAGGGATTTTTTGAACACCCTTAGCCATGCATCCCAAACTCTTATGTAGAAAGTCAGGAAAATTAATAAGCTCAATGGATTCAAAATGCAACAAAAAGAAGACATGGTATAAATGTAATGGCATACCTATCCTCATAGGTCACAACCTTTTGCAGCACATAAAGCAAATTTCCCCACTTCTCCACGATGTGGCATCATGGCACCTCCTTTTTCTAGTTTTCCTTAATCTCTAGTGTAGTCATAAATCAACCCAAACTCCCTGTCCACCTATTTGTTTTTAAACCATCAATTACCCTATTGAGGGAGTTTGGTGGCTTGGGCCATAGAGTCCTTAATCACCACCATGACTAAATCGCCAACATTGGCCACCTTTCCATCAAACCTTCAAGTGAAGGCCATCATGATGGCATCATCATGACCCTGCAATTTTTTAAGGAAGGGGAGCCATTCTACATCCTTCAAATTTGATTTACTAGCATTGTACTCAAGAGTCCTCCAAGGTTTCTAGCGACCATGTCCCTTGCCTCACATTCCCAATTTTTCCTATCAGGGTTACGTTAAAGCTTTGGCATTCAGAGTTCCATAGTTAGTGGGAATGAGGGTGACTCGGGACAAGAAATATGGAAATGCAAGGGAATCAACTAACATACAAGGAAAAGAACAAGTGATATATACAACAGAATGGAGTGATATGTGAAATAGAGTAGGATCGTATGCATGTGACAATGTATCATACAAGGGTGGAATAATTCCTCAATAAGAGATACTGAATGGTCAAAAGATGGTGAGGCATGACAAAATTGCAGGCATGTAGACTAATAATATCCCATTACAAAGAGGCCATGTTAGAAAAATATAATCATTATATGATAGAGAAACTTGTTTGAATGATTGCATAAAAAAACGAAGGAAAATAATGTATCTATAGATATGGGACTAAGGTTTTAGATTGATGATATTACTTAGGTTTTGAATACAAGAAAACAACTTATAACATGATAGGATTACCTTAGGTTACCTTTGTACCAGAGCTTCTTGTGATATCACATAGGAGCAAACTTGATTTCTATGTGACCAATAAGATGTTGTACTAACTATGAAGAAAAATATGTGGATTGGAAGTCAGCTTTAGCTATTGTAATCTGACAATTCTGAAAATAAGAGATTCATTTTGTTGACAAGACCTTCAGAGAAATCAAAAGACAAGAATACAAATCCTTTCTCACGCCTTTGAACGCTGAATAACCTTGAAATTTGTAAACTGACTTATTAAACATTCACATAGGTGGTCCTGTAACTTATGTAGAGGTCTTGTAACCAGAACTACTAGCACTGTGCAAACTTGAAGATCTATGGAATTTTCAAGGTTGTTGTTGTTTTCCTTTCATAATTTTATAGATCCATGCCTTGAGAAGAGTCAATCAATTTTAGTTTCTAAACAAATCCAAGGGCCAAACAATAGAAAATGTTAAAGAATAAAATGACAAAATGACTCTTGTGCAATGATCTGCTTCACTTTGCCACTCATTAAGAGAAATTTTGAGGTCTAAAATGGGCCTCCTAAGGAATATTATAAAATAATAGTGGAAATAATAAAATAAGATTAGATGACATCATCAAATATTAGAGGGAAAAAAAGAAAAGAAAAATATTTTTTCTACTCATATTTTCAACTTATCTCCCTACGATTTTACTCAAATTTCGAACGGGAGCACTTTTTGGATGCAAAATTCAATTCCTCATCCAAGGAGTACCCATGCTACATACTTTTGATGGACCCTGCTACACGAAAAATGAGAAATACATGAAAAACATGATTACAATCACGTTTCTGATGTATATCTCATTTTTTGTGCAGTAGGGTCCATCGAAAGCATGCAACATGGATACTACTTGGATGAGGAATTGAATTCCGCATCCAATGAGTGCTCCCATTCGAAATTTGAGTAAAAACATAGGGAGATAAGTTGAAAAAGTAGTTTTTTTTTTTACTCCAAAAATGGTGAATCATCCCCAATGGTTGACGTCATCATCTTGAATCCTATTGGTTCTTATAAAGTTGATTTTGGTTGTACATTTTTGTTTTGAGGCCCATTTTAGACCTCAAAATTTCTCTAAAGATCTTTATTGATGTTGATAATATTGAGCAAAAATGGTAATGGAGATAATGTTGTTAATGAGAATTATGATGATAATGGTGTTGAGAGTAATAATGGTGCTAGTTTTTATGGTAGTTATGAGATACTGGAAGTGATAATAATGTTGGTGTTGATGACAAAGATGATGATGCTGAGAGTGGTGTTGATGCTGGTGTTGATAAAAAATAACTATAAAAGGAGGGTCATGTGCTAGCTGCTATGTTTAAATCGACAAAGTGGTCATTTCAAGCTCTGTATCCAGGAGTTTTTCATGGACCTATCTCTCATGAATTAGGTGTTGTCATCGAGGCTAGACATAGAAAAGAAACCCTTTTTTGAAATAGACCACTTTCTAATTAACAATTAACACTTCCTTTTTTATTAAATACATACATTTTTTTAATGAAGATCTACCCACTAGTTACCTGGTTTTGAGGCAGATTTTTAGCCTAGTTGCACTAACAAGCTGGTTTTCACAATTGAACCATATTTTTATTTAATATATATATCTCTCTCTCTCTCTCTCTCTATATATATATATATATATATATATATATATACTACTTGATAATTAACAGTTAACACTTCCTTTTTATTAAATACACAAATTTTAAGGAAAATATACCCACTAGTTACCTAGTTTTCAAGCAGATTTTTGGTCCAATTGCACTAAAAAGTAGGTTCGGGGTATACTGGTGGGCTCCAGTATTGTAGCAATAATGCTACAACTCCTGGAGCTCCCTATCTCTAATTTTATCAACCCGGTAGTTCGTACAAACTTGGAAGCGACGGTGCTGTATGCACAAGTACTAGCTCTTGTCGCAGCTGTCACTTGGTCAGCTGGCACAAGTCCGCTAGGGCTCAAGCCAACTTCTATAGGCTCACAGAAGAAGCTTTATGAATGATGGACGAAAGCTAACTCAAAGGAGACTAGTCTATTTGCAAAAAGAAACTGAAAGCCAACGAAGCATGGAAACCCTAGTAAACCCTAATTTGACTAGCTAGACCCTAACTATGCAAAACTGTGAATGAAACAACTACCAATAATGCCATTACTTGCAGTGAACTGAAATACATGCATCTAAGCTACTTGCATCTGAAAAGACATGTTTTTGTATTTTTTCATTAAGTGGTTGGATTTGTTGTGATGATGCTTTTGATTAGGGTTTGGTTGTGCAGGAGCGGTTGGAATGGAAGGAAAGCATGGGCAAGGTCAGGATGGCTAGGGGAGGTCCCAGAGGGTCTCTAGCATCGATCCCCAGAAGTCTACCACGTTCGGATGCTCAACAACCGAGTTTGCAGACTTCTACAGGAAGTCTGCAGGGGATCCTACAGGAAACTCAGAGGTTTCTATAGGAAGTCTGTGCAATTCTACAGGATGTTTGGCCGTGGAGGTTTTGGGAGATGGTGAAGTGTTGGAGTGGTGTGGGAGGATAGGTGAGATGGAGATGTAGCTGGCGATGGCTCAGGAGCAGAAAAATCAGATGGAGGAAGAGTGCATGCAGTGGTTTGATGGTTGGAAGGATGGGATCAACGAAAGTGTAAGTAAATGGAGCTAAGTTATCAATGGATGAGTTGGAGGGTAAATGAACTGGACAGAGGCCGAATGGGTGACTTGAGGAGAGATCAAGAAGAAGAAGAAGAAAGTGGAATGATATGGAGCAGCGTAAATGAAACAAATGACTTATGCACCAAAAACGAGAATTCACTAACCTATGATAACTGTGCCATGAAACCTATGAACAACAATGGAAAACCAAGAAATGAAACTCGTGCATGGAAGTGAAATGTAGAAGTATGGTTCAATGTCAAAAGTGCATGGATGGATCTTCAACGAAAATGTCTATGTTGCAGCTTGCATGGAAGTGAGAAGAACTGCGTTTCTTTTTGGTGGTTGGTTATGGACTGCACCCCAATCCCTAACAGAGATGGCAGTGAGCCTTTACAACCTTTTTCTGGAGCTCCAATAGATTATATCTATCCTCTTCTAACCTAAGCAACTGGAAACAAATTCACCATAAACTAATCCTATCTAAGCTCATGAAAAAGACTAAGTTAACAAACTGTAAATTCGAATTGCATGGTAAAGTAAAAAACTCAAAGTGCTGGAACGAAATGCAACAACATTACAACACCGAGGAGATCTATTGCTCTCAGGTTGGGCCCTAACCTGAGAGCTATAGCTCCCTTAGAAAACTCAGAATGAGATCAAAATCTGCCTTCTTTATTCATAATCTGATATCATGCCAAAACTGGCTTACAAAAGGAACAAACACCGAGCTGTAGCTCGTACTTCCAAATTACAAGAGCAATACAAAAGTTCAAAAAAGCTCCTATCCAAGGCTACGGCCTCAGTATTTATGCAAAATGATCATCCAACAGGTGTCCTTGATTTGAGGAGCTCGGCTGTCCAACTGAAGTTTAAACTGCTGATCCTGTAGGACAGTCATAACTGCTGTTCCTGTAGAACAGTTATAACTGCTGTTCCTGTAGAACAGTTGGCTGCCTCTAAGCTCGGTGGGGAGATGGATTGGAGCTCGGAGCTATGGTGGGAATCACGAGGAAAGTCCCCAAGACTGTGGACATCCTCTCCTAAAAACCAGCAGTGCCACCTCACTGTCTCCTTGTCTCCTTTCACGTGGTCTTTTCTTCCTTTTAATGCCAAAAACCTGAAAGCATCATGCATTAGTCACGTAGATAAAATGTCTACCCTTCTTCCTACAAACAACACGAATAAACTAAGAAATGCATGCATAAGCAAAAAAAGATGAATGGTTTGAGCAAAGCAAGTAGGCCAAATGAGCCCAAATTATACCAAAAATTGGGGCTCATCATATACCATCAAAAATAGAACTAGAGAGACGATCACATCGTACAACACACCCTTGGGCTTTATTTTATATCTATTATCTAATTCTAAGACCATGGGTGTGGGATGAAGATTTGATAGTTGTAAATGTTCCATGGTTTGTCTCTTCATTACATTAATTATAGCTCATAGATCTATAAAGACATTAGGAACAAGGTATTATTGATGTAAATTGAGACAGCTGGATTGCCAGAATTCATACATTTATCCATGAGGGTCCTTCCTGACATCAAATTAGTTGTTCTCCCAACAAACTAAATAGTTTGTGGCCCAATCTTCTTCCTCCATGGTTTCTTAAGGAAAAGCTTCCCTAATGGTTTTTTTGTAGATTGGAATATATTTAATGGCTTGCAGTAGGGGCAATTTAATACAAACATTTCTTAACTTAGAAACAAGGTCAAACTTAGGGTGGATAATAATATTTTCTAAATTTAGCCTTTCCAGGTAAGGTGGCTCAATAGATGATGACAAAGACTCTAAATTTGGAGAAATTTGTTTATTTGATGAATCACCTATTTGATTGGGAGTTTCCTCCCTCATTTCTTCCTCAATGATAATAGGTGAGTCTTTTCTTTTATTAAGGGTCTTTCCCAACCTCATTTAGATTTCTTGCAACCCAACCAGAGTGATCAAATATGTAGGAAGGGAGATAATTCAACATTAAAAACTTGCTAATTTGTCTTGTTATTTGGGTTAGCAATTGGCTGAGCAGACAATTGTGTAGGTCATGGAGATTGGGTAAGAGTTGGTTGTGGCAACTGCAATTGTTGTGGTGTTGTTAATTAAGGTTGTAGAGATTGGGAAAAGGGAGGATATGGCTATGAAAATGTGTAACATATTGTTTTTGTGGTAGTAAGGGGTAGGAAAAAGTAAGCACATTTTTATAAGGAGGTGCTTGCCATCTTTGTTGCCATGGATAATTTTGAACTTGTCGTGGAACATATGTTTGCCAAGGCATATGAGGGATCATAAATTGAGATACATGTTATTTTCCAGAAAGAATGATTATATTACTAAGGCTTATGAACATAAGTTATACCTGAAGTTCCATTTTTCCAAGGCTTCTTAGGTGCCAATGAATTTAATTGTGCTACTGCTTTGTTTTCTCCTTGATAAATTGCTTTAAGTCGAAGTAAAGATGGGCACCATTATGTTTCATTTACCCACAAAAATAACATATATATCAATAGAATCTAATGGTAATTATGGGAAAGAGTGTTTCTTCCTACATTTAGGACAAAAAATGGAAAGTGTTGCTCTTTTTTCTTCTTTCTTTTTCTTAAATTGTAATGTATCTAATTGTAGTTTGAAAATTTCAAGCAGATCACTTTTAAATTTTTTCTAATAAATTTCCTAACTCATTCTTAGTCACACCAATCATTTTAGATTTGGTGTTTTTAGGAAGAGTATCCCTAAAGCCTCTACCATATCTTGCTTGACTACAAGAATACTTCTCGCACATGTCACAAATTTTATCAAAAGGAAACTGTGAAATATCTCTAGAACCCATCAATTTTAGTACATTTATAGATTCATGCAAAACACATTGTAAGAAAATAGTCCTAATGGTGTTAGGATTGAGTTTGTGTTGTTTATATCATTTGAGTTTATACAAGAACCACACAAGATAATCTTCAAGGCATTGTAAGTCAATCTTACCGGATTTCTACAACAAATAATTTGTTTTTGTAAATGCTCATTCATTTATATATTTGTAGGATAGATGTGTGCTATTAGGGATATGTATTTTGTTTGACATGACCCCAAGATGGTTAATTTCGCCTGGTTGAGCAAGAAAATACATGCATAGCTCAAGTCAACGCATGGTCAATGCAGCTGGTTCACTGGCTAAAATGTAGATTTATGAAGGAATTCTGCCCATATCTGAGAATTCAAAATTTTTCCATGGTTATGGCCATGGGATAGGTTGAATCCAATCTATAAGAGTGTTTAGAATAGAAATTGATTAATCAAGAAGATATTTATCTGTAGTTGGTTTTATTTTTCATGTATAAATGACAAACTAGTGAAGCTTGCAAAATAATCTTTAGATTTCAAACTTTCAGATTTCTATTGTTATCTTCATATTAATAAAATTCATTGCTAAATATCTACTTCAAACTTCATTTTCATCAATATATGCAGTCCTTTTGAGCTTAAGTCGCTGATAGTCTTTTGGTGTACAAGCTAAGGCATGGAGCCTCCCCATTGTCTATGTGTGTGCACTCATTTTCCATACTATTCATAGCTATGGATGTTGGTACATGTCTTTGTGTGTTTCTTTTTCATTTTTACTCCTACATATACAAGCAAAGTTATATTTTCATGAAAATTCAATTGCCTTTTCCATATATTCATTATTATGCTTTTCTTGTTTATAATTGTTCATAATTCCCTGTCTGAACTATAAGCTTTGCTACTTCATTAATTATCATAGTTTAATTGTTATTTATGGATAAATTAGGTCTCTCTTTCCATAAATTATTCAATGTTTTTGAGAAACTAGCTTATTGATAGTTTGGGTAAAAGATAATTGGGAGAGTTTATTTATCAAGAAAAGGTCTTAATGCATGCATAATCTATCAAACTAGACTTGCATCAAGCATTGTAGGTCTCTCTTTCCATAGATTAGTGAATGCTTTGAGAAACAAGCTTATTGAGATATTGGGTAAAATATTAGGAGAGTCTATCTATTAAGAAAAGGCCCTAATGCATGCACAATCCATCAAACTAGACTTGCATCAAGTATTATTTCTATTCCTAGGAATTTTCCTTTCATTTTAACACTTGAAATTAGACCATGATGATAAGAGTACAAGACTGAGGAGTCATCCATTGTAAGTTTTTAAACCCAAAGAAACTACAACTTGGGACACTAGTGCATGCTCGATCAACCAAGTGATTTTAAGTAAGTTGTGTACTTTTACTTTCAAGAAGTGTGAGTAGTTTAGATGAGTAAGATTAGTTCCTTTCAACAAGTTTGGATTGTTAGATTATAGTTTTGTTTCATGCTTTCTTTATTTTATTAGTTTAAAGTTTTATAATCTAATTTCTAAATTGCCTACTAGTTAACTTTAGTAAATTCTATTTTTATTAAGATAAATAATAATTTTTCATTTATTTAACATGAGAATAAATCTAAGCCTAATTCCCTAATTTACTAAAATAACATGTCCTAATTTATTCTAATAAACTAGTTTGACATAATCTACACATTAGTGTTTGAGAATTTGGGGATGCGCCAAGTATTAGGACCATTGAAAATTAAATGAATACACTTACATAAGCTAGAAAATATCAACAACCCTATTCCCAACTAAATGAAGTGCTAGGGAAACTAGAAAGGGAGAAACACCTATTACTAGCCTATGAAAAGGCTTGTTAGAGAGTGATAAGTAGATTTAAAGGGCTCCATGATGGAGACCATAACACTTCATTTTTTTATTATAAGAAAGCAATAGCCTAAGAAGATTACAACACTAATCACTATGGGGAACTCTAGGAATATTTTGACAACATAATTTTAGTCGTAGTAGACCACTTCAATGAACTATACACATAACCTATGCATGAAATATTAGAGAATTGTTTAGGTAAAAAATGGGCCTAAAAAATGTGCTATTGACATCAAATTTAAAAGAACCAATAAGATCAAAGAGGATGATGTTAACCATAAGGGTAAGTGATTTTGAATGAAAATAAATTAAACTACTTATTAGAATCATATTTAGACTTATCTCCTTATATTTTTCCTCAAATTTCATGTGTAGGCACTCATTGGATGTGCAATTAAATTATGCGTTGAATGAGTATCCAATTTACATATATTTGTTAGGCCCACCAAGAGATAAACTTGAAGTAGTTGAAACAAAATTTTTCATGTATTTAAGGTTATCATATGAAAACTCTATCAAGAATACGGAGAGTGGATACTCATTGAATGCATAATATAATTCGAGATCAAACAAGTTCCTACACTTGAAACTGAGTAAACGTACATATAAGAAGATAAGTCAAAATATTGTTTTTTTCCTTTCACAATTACATGAAAAACATGTGTTTTTTTTGAAAAGAAACATGTTTTTTTTCATGTTTTTCAAGATTCTGTCATAGTGGTTCTATCAAAAGTATGAGAAATGGGTACTCATAAGATGCATAACTTAACTCTACATCCAACAAATGCATATGCTTGAAATTTGAGTAAACCTATAAGGAGATAAGCGAAAAACGTGATTAAATAAAGTAACTACTGATTAATCTCTCACTTACAAAGAATATTTGCTCGATCCTTCCATGTTCCTTCTTCTCATCTCCTCTAATAATAGAGATTTCACACATTATTAAGACTCATTGTGGTCATATTACTCCAGATAGCTATGACTAGACTATCCCATGAGTTTGGCAAAGAACACAATAGACTCATACACTTTTCTTCTTCTATAAAATAGATATCTACTCTCAATAGCTAATTTATCACATTATTTAACAAGAATTTTAGAAACACCAAATATAGAAGATGAATTTGAATCATACTCGTCACTTTTCTTTTGAGTTTCTCCCAATCCTTCATCGAAATGCTAGTTGGAGGTGTTTCAAGATGCACAATGATTCACTGTTCTTGATCTATGAATATGTACTCCATTTTAATCTTCCAAAGCTCAAATTTTGGCCATTAAACTTCTCAACTTAATTATTGTACTATTATGCATCCTTCTTTATCTTGAAGTTATGTCTCAAGGCTCCCACTCATACAGGCTTATCTCTGATCTAATCAAGAATGACATTATTGAGCACATTTAGGTTCAATATCCATAACCTTTTAAAGTAGAGACACCTCTCTGCAACCAAAATGATATCTAATACCATATATTAGGTTTAAGGTACCCCATTCACACTTTAAATACAAAATTCCATATACAAAGTAAACTAGACATATAATCAAGACTAGAAAATTAACATAAACCTTTAAAGATCGCGAGAGAACTTAAAGATAAAAAATGAATAATGGAATACCATAAAGAATTACACATCACATAGAGATTTTACCCTTCAAAACTTTAATTAGGAAATCCAACCGCTTTTAAGCTTTATCTCTCTTATATTCTCAACCAAATATTACAACTAGTTTACAATGAATGTCAACCTTGTTCCACACTGAAGACCATCGTGTTAATACATCGCTCGATCTCTATTGTTTGTGATTATATCATCATCATCACATTAGCCTTACACCATGCTCTATTTATAGGCACAAAAACCCTAATTCAAAGTATTTTGAATCAGTACACGAGGTTGGATATCATTGGATAAAATCCTAGGAATCTTGGGATTCACAATTTTGACTAGTTATGGTTGTAGTTGATTCTCCTTCAACCACCTATTGACCATAAATCTAAGTCACCATGAACATATGCTCAATTGCAATCCATTTGGTTGCTCCATTCAATTATTTTGTTTTTTTGGTTGCTGGACTACTCATCAAATTCGAATGAAGTACTTTTCTTGAGTTGATTATCGACCTATCTACTTGATCTTCAACTTTCTATTCGTAGTCAACTATTCCCAACCAGAATTACCTGCAAAGATTCCAACTCCTCAACATCTACATCCCACCTAGTGACCAAATATTCCATAGAGAGTATGTGTGTCAAGTTGTTCAAGGCTTCGATCATAACGTTTGAGCTTATGAAACTTAATTTAGGCCCTAAGGCCCTTATTCTTCTCCTTTGACCATGGTAAATGTTTTAAGAACCATTTCTAGTGTACAAAATGTACCAATGGCATCCATATTCCCAACCAAATGTGGGAGATCCCGCTACTATTTTAGTTGGAGTAAACCACTTCAAGTAGCTATATGCACAACCTACACATGAGATATTAAATAAATTTTGAGGGAAAAAATGGGTGTCAAAACAAAAAATGTGAAATTGAAATCAACTTTAAAATAACCAATTTAATATTCAAGAGGATGATCTTAATCATAAGGGTAAATAATTTTTAGTGCAGATAAATTAAACTATTTTTTAAAATCATATTTTAACTTGTATCATAATTTTATTCAAATTTCAAGTATAGGAACTCGTTGGATGCGAAATTAAATTATGCATTCAACGATATCCAATCTACATATATTTGATAGACCCACTTGGAGATAAACTTGAAATAGTTGAAACACATTTTTTTACATGTATTTCAAGTTTATCACATGACAAATTTACCAAGAAAATGCAGAGTGGGTAACGATTGAATGCATAATTTAATTCTAGATCCAATGAGTGCCTACACTTGAAATTGAGTAAATCTATAAGAAGATAAGTCAAAATACATATTTTTTTACTTCAAAAATACATGAAAAACATGTGTTTTTTTGGGGTTAAAAACACGTTTTTTAATTTTTTCGAGATTATCTCATAGTGGTTCTATCAAAAGTATGAAAAATGGGGACTCCTAAGATGTAGAATTTAACTCTACATCCAACAAATTCCTACACTTCAAATTTGAGTAAACCTATAAGGATATAATGTTAATAAGTAGTTTTCTTTATTTCCCTTTGAAAATACATCTCTTATTTTTTTAGATAATTTTCCTTTTCCTCAATCTACTGATCAACTTTCATTGGAAAAGCATCTTTGGTTGATCCTTCCATGTTAATTCATCTCATCGCCTCTAATAGTAGAGATGCCACCACATCATTAAGAGTTGATGTGGTCATATTAATCTTAATAGCTACAACTAGACTATCCCATGAATATCACAGATACACTTATTCCTCTATAATATAGATATGCACACTTAATCACTAACTGATCACAATATTGAATACATGGATGTGTTTTGTGAACAAATCACCCTCTTTCATTCTCAGAAGGTAAAGTTTCTTCTAAACAAACAACTTGTTTACTTGTGATTTCAATTGTTATAATTTTCTGATCTTATCCCATATTTTCTTTGTATTTTCTTTCCTTGAGACATTCAACAACTCCAAATCTATAAGACAAGGTTAAATCATACTCCTCACATTTATTTTGAGTTTCTCCCAATCCTCCATTGGCATGCCAGTCAAAGTTGTTCCAAAATATAGAATGATCCATTATTCTAAATATATGAGGAGATACTGCATTTTAATCTTCCAAAGCTCTGGCCATTAAACTTATCAATCTGAATTATTTTATTGTTATCCACCTTTTTTTATCTTGAAGGTCTACCTTAAGAATCCCACTCAAATAGTCTTATCTCCGATCTAATCAAGGGTGATTTTCTTGAACATATCCTGGTCAAAGATCCATAACATTTGATAGTAGAGGCATCCATCTGTAGCTAAACTGAGCTCTAATACCATATATTTGGCTTAAGGCATATGATTTACATATTAAATACAAAATTTCCAAATACAAAGTCATCTAGACTATAAACTAGACTAGAATCTCAATTAACATAAACCTTTAAATATCATGAGAGAACTTAAAGATCATAAAATAAAGAATGGAATACCATTAATAATTACACAAAACAAAAATATTTTCCATGGAAGATTAATCAATAAAACCAACCAACCTATGAGCTTCATCACCCTTATATTCTCAATTGAACATTACAACCAATTTACAATCAACGTTGACCTTGGTCCACACCGAAGACCAATGCATTCATACATCACTAAATCTCCATTGATTGTGATTTTCTCATCATCATCTCATCAATAGTACTTCATGCTCTATTTATAGGCACACAAATATTTATTCAAAGCATCTCAAATTAATAAAAGCGACTAAAGATCATTGGATAATATACTAGGAATCTCAAGATTAATAACTATTTTTCAACTATTTCTTGTTATATATGAGTCTTTTTCAACCTCTTGTCGACCATCAATCTAATTCAACATGCACTTATAGCCAATTTCAATCCCTAGGGCTACTATGGTTGATTACTTTATTTTTTCGGCTGCTCGATTAGTCGATTAGGGTAATTTCTCTCCACTTGATCGTCGACCTATTGAATCAATTATTGAATTGCTATCACTAGTTTATTGCTCCCAACTAGAATTACTTGCATTGAGTACAAGACCTCATTTCAACATGTACATCCTACCCCAAGACCAAATATTCCATAGATAGGTTGTGTGTCAAGTTGTTCAAGGATTTGATCATAAATTTTGATATTATGAATCTTAATTTAGGCCCTAAGGAACTTATTTCCCTCCTTTGACCATAGTAAATGTATTAAGAGCCACTTATAATATGCAATATGTGCTAATGGCGTCCATTTTCCAAACCAAAGGAAAACTTTCCTCTATAGAGGTATTATGTGGTGGTTCAACAACTACTTCACTAACTTGATCTAAAGAAGAGTTAAATAGGTTCTTAACAACTTTTGTTCCTTCCCTCACCATTATCTAGTCCCTAAGTTCCATATGGTGTGTAAAAATTCAAATGGAACCCATATCTTACGCAAAGGTCAAATATTTTTTAGCAAGGATCAGTAAAGTGGTTCTCAACCTCCTTCATGGTGCTTGAGCCCATGAAGCTTTGATTAGGTATCAAGGCCATTATTTTCCTTTCTTGACCATGATAGAGGCTCTAGGAACGATTCTTGATGTAAATTGTGCCCCTATTCATAACGGCAGATGAAGGATTGCCTATAAAAGTCTTGTGCAGTAGGCATATGCCTCCTTCATAATGTTTGAGCATGAAAATATTTTGATAGGGCCTAGAATCATTTTATATTCATTCTTTGACCATTGTCAAAGAAAAAAATTGTATACACGGTTCATAAAAACATCATAATGTCATTTGCATCTAATCCAAAGGTTGAACATCCATTAAAAATGATCTAAGTGATGATTTGAGGCATCATTCATGGCACTTGAGCCAAAGAAGTTTTCACTTAGAGCCTAACGACCTTGTTTTCCTCCTCCATTCATGGTACAATACTTGAGATTCATTTTTGTTGTGGTAAACCTATAAATGCCACCCATATTCATAACGAGATGCTAAGGATTGTCTATAAAAGGCCTTTGATTTGAGGAATTCTTCATATTTTTGAACCCAAGAAGATTTAAATAAGGCCTAAATAGCTAATATTCCTTCCCTAACCATAGTTAAGGACCTAATACCCAATTGTGGTACATATAACCTTATGAGCTTGTTGACAATGCTGGACCCACCAACATGTCAGGGGATCTCCCCAGTAAGAAGTCCCAACTAGACCTCAGACCATTTGGAGTATGAGTCCCAGCAGTGGGTAGTAAAGCTATGCCTTGACTATGATAGCATGTAGAGGTAAGCAAGATATCCTTGTCAGAAGCAAGTGTGTTACCTTGCAGCGAGTCAGGAGAGATTCATGGGGAGGTTCTGACACACGGAGGGGGAAAAGAGGTGTGTCCCTTAGAAGCCTATAATAGTACACAACCTGAAAGGAACACACGAGCTGAATGACATCACAAACTAGAAAGCAGAATAGTTGACAATCCAAAGTGATGAGTTAAACCAACAACACGCTTCAATAAGATTCATACAATCACATACAAAATAGTCCATACATCAATGCGTAAGTAAAACTACATACATTGCTAAAGTAACCAGAATAGTTGAACTACAATAACAACATATGCATGAAATATGATGGCTTTGTTATATTATATAAAGTGAAAGTTCCATCCATACATACAACCATGACAACCACTAGCCCCAAAAGTGGAACGCTACAGTCATCACCGCCTGCTCCTCCAAAGAGATGTGCTCTCTCTGCACTATGGAGAAGCCAAGGCTCATCACAATACTCTCCAAGCACTCTCTAAGAAATGCTTAGAAAATGCTTGGCTCCCAAAATCCCGTTCTATGAGTTATGAGGTTCTATTTATAACAAAGGGTGGGGTGACCCTTGACATTCCCCTTCATGATTCTTGGACTACCCTCATGACTCTTTACATTACATGTGACTATTTGTATTCCACTAATGACACTTTGAATTTCACTTTACATCATGTTTAAAAAATGATACATTTTCCACATGATCCGTAAATTTCCGTGGATATTCCATTGGACAGTTCGTCATAACAGATATGATAATATTATATTAAAAATATGAGATTCTACACTATTACAGTTTCATTTAATTTCTAGATTTGTAGATTTTACTGTAATTAGTGCATGCATGCGAATATAAATTATGTAGAAAAGTAGGGAATGAATAAAACAAGCTCACACACATATAAGACACAAGATATGCTATTTGGGAAAGGCTTTCGGGAGAAAACCCAGCTGGAAGGTGAGGCTGCTTTGCTCTCATTCTCTGTTTGGAAATATGGATGTAGATACAAAGAAGTAATGTCTGTGGCCCGTGGGCTACTACAGTGCATAGATCCTCTCTGTGTGCTCTACCTCCTATCTCTCTTGGCTATATTTTCTCATCTATGGAACAGATGCTCTCGAAATAATGGAATGCCTCTTCCTCCTAGTGGCCCAGTTATAACATAGCCTGATAGCCTACTAGTGGTTAAGTTTGACTACATCAATTTTAACTAGAGTTACAAAACAGGCTCTTCTAGAGTATTCTACATAAAAAACACGTGTCTAGCCCCTTTTCCATGAATAATGGGGGCTGACGCGACATCCTCCTAAACTATAGGTGTGAAAACAGAAGGTCAACTTCTGAGTGGCATAACTTTTAGATATAGACTCCGATTGGCGCGATTCTTGCGCTATTGTAAATATTTTTGTGTGTAGAATAGCATGAAAAGGTGTGGCACTTAAGAGACAAAATTTTAACCCCAAAAAACATCATTTTATGCCTCAAAATGCTCCGGGAAGGTTTCAAACCCTGTTTTGCCAATCTGGGTCCCACTAGTAAAAATGGTCCCGTGAGTTGATTCCTCCTCTTTTTCCACTCCAAATGCATCGGGATGGATGAAAAACAATATAATGATCTAATTTGGATCACCACATATACCCATGTGGGACAAAATTGGCTGGAGTCAGCCAAAAAAGACAACACTAAGACTCAGAGGGCTGTGGAAAGACCATCTCATCAACCTTCTCTCTGTGATCATCGGTGACGCACTGATGCCATGATTAATAGTGCGCAATGGTGTCAGTGTGCTCTTTGATGAAGTCCTTCTGTAAACTAACTGTTGCCTCCATTGCTTCTGGGTATACTGATTTGGAACCTCGATCCAACTCATCCTGTAACATGTGTAGCTTAGTTCTGAGCAAGGCCAAACTGATGACGTACATCCACATGTTATCTACGTTGACTTGAAAATATGCATTGGTGGCCATGAGCATCAACTGATCGAAGTACACATCGAGCTCCAGTCTGACTTGGTTCTTCTCTTTGGCCTCAATGAGCATACCAATCGATGAGGTGCCATACTTTCTTACCACAACATCCAAACTCTTGTACAACTGTGCATACGAAGCCTCAATACTAGTGATGAGCGGTGGGAGTTACTCATAGTTCCGGATCTGAATCCAGATTTGTGCTTTGTCCAGTTCCACCTATGGCTTAATCATCTTGTGCTGAAGCGAGGCTCCCTTGTACCTCATTGTCCATGTTTGTACATGATCAACTGCGACATGTATGTCTGCGAGTGTTCGCGCTATCTTGGTGCAGTGCTGCTGATGACCATGTAGATGGACAACTGCCTTGTGCACGGTGACAAACCTATCATACAGTCTCTGCATGACTGTCTCAAGAGCCGATACTTCAACAAGTATGGCCATATTCATCTCTGCTCTAGTAGATCTTGTTGATTGTTCCTCTCTCTGCTTGGCTGCTTGCAACTCCTTAGCCATGCACTCGTTTTTTGCTATCAAGAACCTAAAACTTGAGCTGGTGGCTTTGGCATAAGCCTTTGTAGCATCGACCAAGGTAGATGGATGTCTCGGTACATTTGACGCAATCACTCGTTCTTCTAAGTGTGTAGGTGATGCATTCTCATCTGGGGTGCACGCTCTACGTGCTTGTAAAACTTTGTGTTGCGACTCATCAAAGGTTATGTTGTACATCCCTGTTCCCAGATGGTCCTAAAGGAGAATGGTATCCCCTTTTTCACTCGAGACTTGCTCTGCTTTTGGAATCGGTGAAGCCTGTGGAGTGACCTTGGTTGCTATTGGCATGAGGTTAGTATCCTGATCCTATTTTGACTGCTCCACCTCCATGTCCATCTGTTCTACTATATGTTCATCATGTAGAGCAAGTTCCTATTCTTGAGGCTTCTCACCCTGTTCCTCATCTACTGCTGGTTCAGAGTATTCAACCTATATTGGTGTGGCTCGCGTTGTTTGTGCACCTTGCACTTCCTTCGGTTCCTGTTCCTGTTCCTATTCATGCTCCTATTGCGCTTCCTTCTCTCTTCTGCGTAGCTCTTGTTCTTCCCTGAGCTTCTGCTGGACTTCCTGCAACATCCTCTCAATATCTTCCAACCTTTTCTTCCCTCTCTTTCTCTACGCTATCCTCCTGTCGCGTTGTCGCCTCTTCACATCTATCTCCAAAGTTAATTTTTCCATAAGTGGGTCTTCCTTAAACTTGTAGCTTTGCTCCATCTCTGTGCCTTTGGAAATATTCCTATTCCCTTTGTCTTACACAGGTTTTCTACTTGCTGTTGGTGTTGTTGCTGCTCCCTATGGTGCTGCTAGCCACTCCACTGCAATGCTGACTGGCTCATTGAGCCTAGATGAGTTGTCAATATCTCCATGGCTCTTCCTCTATCCAATGACACACCCTATGGATCCAAGGATAGTACAATCTCGCACAGTGGTCCCTATATAAACCATGTGGGTCATACGGGTTGAAACTCTTGGTGCCAAACTTAAAATTCTTGAAGTCTTCCACTTCAACATCTGCTTCTTTCAAACTCCTAATCACATACAACCCAATTCACACAGGAAGCGTGGGCCATGGTGCCTTCTTCTTCTTGTGCAATCCAACTGAAAACCTTGTCGAGATGTGGTATGCAACCTCCTACATGACCAACTTGTCCGTGGCGAACCTCAACAACACATGTAGAGCTTTCTCTGCACTGTACATCCTAATGAAGGTTCCCTCGGGTGAGGCGTACCAATCTGCAATGTTTAGAAATGCCTCCATTGCTGCTTGGGACATGTAGGGTGGATCTTGTTCAAAGATCATCGTGTATAAAGGGGCGATGAAATGGTCACATATTCTAGCCATGAATCCTCGGTAGCTGCAATCTAAGAGAAACTTGCAATATATGTTCACAACACTTTTTGAAGGTGTCCATGCCCAACCCATGCCAGGAAACTATTAATGGGCACATATTGCATCGAGCAAGTATGCAAACATGAATAACTTTTCTTTCTTATCTTTGGACAGACTCCGAGCATTGGATAGATGCACTTTCAACTAGAGATCCAACATGTCGGACCAGTTGAATGGTTTTCCTTCACTTGCCAGCTGATCTAACATAGCAACCCAACTCTGTGGGAAGGTTTATGTACTCCCTTGTCCATACAAGCGACATGCGAAGATGACCAAGAAATGATATGCCTTCCTAAGTGTCTTCATCCTGTATATCTGGTTGGGTGCCGTCCTGAACTTTGCTGGCTCCTTTACCCAACACTTCAAGATATCTCTTGTGTTCGTGCTGCCGTTGGGAGTGTAAAACGGTGCATCCATCCTGCTCACTAGGAATGGAAAATGATATATCTCTTGATAATCCTTCATCCTGAAGGAACAAAGTATTTATCCACTAGCACCACTCAGTATCATTGTCTCAGGATCAGTGTGTGAGACAATCCAGTGGATCACATCTGCGCAAGGGAACACGAGAAACCTGCATGCAACCTTGTATAGTCATGACTTATGGATGTTCACATAGACCTGTCGATCCTCCAGATTTTCCTCAAAGATGCCTGAGAAGATGGTGTTGATGTCTTTCCATGTGATCTTGATGTCCTTCTCGATGAACATGTGTGTGTTTGTGTACACGGGCAAGCTCATTGACCCATGTTCAACCACATCCCCAGTACTTCTTTTGACTATGTCTTTTGATCATGCTCTCTTAGAAACCATTGTACCTGTACTATTGAGAGACTGATGAATACCTGTGGTACCTGGAGACAAAGCAGCACTCATGGAAAGAAAATTTCAGTTGAAAACCAAAACCAACTTGAGGACTGACATGAAGCACACGTGGTTGAATGGTTGGGAAAATTGTGTAGTTTTATCTCGGAGAGGCTCAAAGACTGACAGATGGAACTGCGCAGAGCACAGTCCAGGCTGGCTGATTGTCTGCTAAAACTACGTAGAGCATAGTCCAACTTGGCGTGTTGAGGACTGGAACTACGCAATGCATAGTTTCAGTCAGCATGATTGCTACCTAGGAAAGTGCACTACGCAATCCCAGGGGCCAACTAGGGCACTGTCTCCCAAAACTGCGTGGAGCACAGCTTGGGAATCTAGTGGGAGGCAATTTCTACGCAATTCCTAGGAGCAAGGCAGAGCCTTCCACTCCATAAATACACAGTGCAAGTCGGGCAAGGCAAGGTCCGGGCCAAGGTAGCTTAGACCTGCTGACAGGTGACTGAAAATCAGTAAGGACTGAATACATGTGCAAATATGGTGCAAATATGAGTGAAATAAACATGCATGTGATTCAATCAAGTGCAGGAATTAGTCAATCGACAAAACTAATAAGCTCAAGAAGCGAGTCGCCGAAACGATGAATGTAAGTGAAAAAATAATGTTATGCGTGAGACACTAAGGAAAGACAATGGAAAACTTGAAATAACACTTCTAAAAGCTAAAATACATTGAAACACCATCGGTCGTTCAATAAAACCAAGGAAACAACACTCATACAAGCCAAAAACTAAAAAACGGTAAAAGACATGGAAAGCAAAACTTACCCAGAAAAGCTGCGCCGACTATGCCAAAGGTTCCTTAATGCCTTGGGAATGTCGGAGCTCTAAGATCGAATGTGGAGAATGAGCTCTGAGGTGTCATTTAAATAGATTTGGAAAAATTAGGGTTTATGATACGCATGCCACAAATCTAGGAAAAGGCGACACTTGGCAGGAAGTTTCTAAAAACAGTTTTTCATGTAACTCATGATCCTAAAAATAGATCCCTAAAATCTAGGGATGCTTTTTTCACTTTTTTCTTTTTTCTTTTTTGGGAAAATTTGCTCGACATGCAAGGAAGGATTTCATAGTTCTGGAGGGAACTAGACAACCTATCGACATACGTGACAAATAGTCAGTGAGGGAAAAGTTCTGCTTTGTTTATGGACTGAGAGGCATGGGCTAACTAGCCAGATCTGCACAATTTTCCAGGGTAGTGATCTTGGGCTGATTTGCACATTTTCGGAAAGAAAAGAAACTAGCCAGTTCTACGCAATTCTGGCAAACAATGCAGCTAGCCTGGGCTTCTCTGCGCATTTTTAGATGGCAGTGCAACTGGGCCAATTTCTGCATAATTTTGGATGGCAGTACAGCTGGCTGAAACTGCACAATTTTCTAGAGCAATGTCAGCTGGCCTGCTCTACGCAATTTCTAGAGCAAGGTTACCTGGTGTTCTCTGTGCATTTTCTAAGTGCAGGGTAGCTGCTGGGCTGCTCTGCGCATTTATGGAGGGGAAGACAAGTTGCCCTCCAGATTTTCATAGTTTTGCCCGACAATCAGTTGACCGGATGTGAACCAAGTGCTGGGTGTGCTTGTGGTTGACCGACGGGACAAGTGAGTTGTACACAAGCTATGAAACGACATATGAACTCTAATAAACACAAGTACCTGATTAGTGCAGGATAGTTGCAATGATTTTGAGGAGGGAGGATCCAAAACGAAGCGAAGGAAAAATTTTGGAGGGTGGTTGTAGTTGCTACAACATTGGCGACACACTGGTAGAACTCTAGCTCTCTGTATGGACCTTGTTCATGAAAAGTGATTCTAACTCCTCCGGAAGTATTGTTCGATTCTTTGATCATCATGGCTTCAACACTAAGCTTGAGTTAAATATATAGTCCCTTACCATTCTCTTAATCAATCAGCACACGTTCCAAGCCAAGTCAAGTCAGTTGTTTTGATTGGGGATGAGGGGTATATTGGTACACAAGTAATAAATATGTCAGAGTCTTATTTTCATCTCTGATGTTGCTCCCATGCCAACAGGTCTGGACAGTAGCTTGACGGAGTCACGCAGGGACACAAACATCGCTCTGCCGCTAGCGAGCCTGGTCAGTACCCCAATAGAGTTACTTACATCACCTCTCTGCATAGGAAGCCTTTCTCTTCTTTCTCCTTATTTATCGGGTCAATGACCATATGGTAGATATACCAAGTTACCCTTGCAAACCTCAAGATGTGATTACTATAAGAGATCAACAAAGATTGAGAGCTATCATTAAGAAGAATATAGATCTGTTCCAGAGGGATAAATTGCCAAATCATTTGACTTTTCATTCCTTACAATATAAAGGATTCATCAATCAAATAATAGATAGTAAATGGATCAATTTGAAGATTAATGAATTGCTGGTCATAGAGTATTATTCCCGTCAAGCTTGAATCGAGAATGAAATGAAAGAGAGGGGTGGGTTGGTTGCTAGGCATCTAGAAATTATGTTCTGCTCCCTTCTTTTTCCCTTCCTTTTTCATTTTTCATTTTTCTTATTTTTCAAAGAACTATGCATAAGCACTTATTTATTTCAGAGGCGGAAGAGGGATCCCGACTTATTGAGAACAGAAGAGGTTGTCCCTTCAGAGAAGTATTTTATATATACCTCTGACACTACTTGTTAAGGTTTTCCCCGTCACATTACTCTACTTGAATGAGTTGAAAAGGGTTAACCCAAAAGAACTGATTAGAGTAGGTGGTACTAGTTAAAGTGAAAGTGTTGTGTTTTCAACAAGACTCACTCTGAGAAAAATGTATTTTCCATCAGGGTATCATCGACTGAAGAAAACAAGCTCTTTCATAAAGAGAGAGGACAATAGATAACCAAGTGTTAATAACTATAAAAGTCCTCTTGTACTTTACCTTTCTCGTCTCGAGAGCCACACATAGTTTCATGTGAAACTAAACCTATGGGTGAAAAGAAAACAAACAAAAAGCAAAAGACAGAAGTAAATGAAAGCAAAGAAAGAAAAAAAAGTAATCAAACAAGAAACATGAACAAAGTAAAAAAAGCAAGCATGCAAACCAATAAAAACAAGAAAGCAAACACTACCCCTACTCCTAATCTAAACAGTGCATGGGCGGACTCATGTGAAGTGATATTTCCAATGCAGCCATTGATGCATTGGTTGACCCATGTTGGTGAAGGCTTGGTCTATAAGAATGATAAACGTGCAAACCAACAAACATGAAGGATATAACCACGAAGGCCAACATGGTATGAGTTTAAAAATATCCACAAAAAATAAAAGAATAAAAGCGCAAGTCAAGCAATCTGTGGATGTATCATGGTCATGCTTCACACTACGTGCAGATGACAAACATGTACACTCTTTTGGCCGTGACATAGGATAAAACACGAGAAATAAAGACAACTTATGCTTAGCAAGAGTGCTTGCTGTGTAGGATTACTCCAATGCATGAGAGATGGGATCATGTGATTCAGGTGGAGGATGTGAATTTTGTAAAATAGATTGATCTTCAATGCAAACAAGTGAGTGATGAGGAGCCTTGGGTGTTGTTAGTTTCAGTCTCTGCAGCCTTCCTCCAGTGATCAAACATGCTCTTACAAAGTGATTTTAAAGTGTCAAGGTCAAATTTTGTCATTTCAGTGAGTCTTCAAGCAAAATTTGGTCACTAGGTACTAGGTCTAGGGTTTGCTTTTACTCCTGTCAAAGTTGTCCAAATGTCAGTCCATGTCACCGTTCAGCTAAGTGTACCATCATTCAGAGGGTTTTCATTATCATGTCAAGTTCCACTAGGTCATTTTACACCTTATTCATGCTTCAGTTGCGCCTAGGTAAGGTCATTTCCCTCTCCTAGGGTTTTGAAGGCAATTTCTCTTGGACGGTCAAATCATCGGTAAAACTTGTATCCTGATGTTCATACACCTTCCCCTATCCTTAAAGTACCTTATCAAACACTTCCCATCACTGAGATCCCCCAAATTCCTCATTTTCACACAAACCCTAGTTTCTTGCTACAACCTAGCAATTTTCTAGGTTGGACCTGTGTTTTGCCTTTTTGGACCCCTTCCCCTCACTCAATCTTTGAAATTCCACTTTCCCCTGCTTCTTAACATCCCTCCCTACTTCCAAAAATTTTCCCAAGAATTTAGAAGCCGCTTATCCCCTTCATTTCGACAAATCCCTTGTTCCACACATCGGGATAGGTTTCACTCAAATGATGTTTCTGAGAAATAAAAGATGAATTTCTGAAAACTGAGAGAGTTTTTTTTCCAAAACATGCCAAGGAAGAAAAAACTCCTTCACTTTTTACACAGGTGTCATGGTTTTGGAGAAATGTCAAAAATACAATCGCCTCAGGAGAATTGATGCACCTCTGAAGTGACCTTGGGAAAATCAAGTTTTCTCCTAGATTGGTTGGCCAAATGACTTTTTTGATGAGCCAAATGATAACTAGACACAAAGAGATTTCCAATGAGCTATCATGAGCTCAATTGGGAGTTGAGGAAGGCATTCAAAAGTTGACTGTAACAACACTCTGCCTTTAGGCAACCTCATTTGGCATATTTTTTTTTTTTAACTAAAACGGTTGTGAATTTTATTTATATGTTAAGAACAGAGAGGGTCTTTGCCGAGGCAGCCCTACATACATGGCTGTAATCCTACTTTTGCTGCCTTTGGGATATGGCAGTTTCACAAATTATGGAAAAGACTTTCCCCATTTACATTTAAGATCCCTTTCATGAGAGTGCTACCTAAGTTCGCCATGCGATCTGCTTCCTTGTTGGAATTTCTGAGAATATGATAAAATTTATATGAATCAAAGCTCTGAAGAACCATCTTCAGTCTGTCCATGATTTTGTTGAGTCCAGCATTGTTGAAATATTCCTCCTTGATTAGTTTTTTAATTAAAATTTCTGAGTCTCCAAAGACTTGAATATCTTTGGCTCTTTTCTCTCTGGCAATGTGGCAGGCCTTAAGCAGCCCCAGAATCTCCGCTTGATTGTTTGTTTTCTCACCAAGACCCCAGGCAAAAGAAACAGTGGAGAGCCCTTCCATGAAGTAGATGATCCCACCAGCGCCTGCGGCTCCGGGATTCCCTTTGGACGCTCCATCAAAGAAAATAGTAGTTAGATTTTGGGCCCTCCACCAGCTTTGAAAGATGTCATCAGTCTCTCTTTTTCTCCATTCCGGGTTTGCTTTCAGGGGTGAGATTCTGTACTTTTGGGGATGTGGCTCCAAGGCAAGCCACCTCTTTTCTTCCGGCCTGAGCAAGGGGTCTTCCTTGAAATATTGCTGCTGAGCCGCTTCCAATAGAAGGGCCTTAGCTTTTGCAGCAACTTGGGTCGGGGAGTGCTGCATATCTTTGAATATCTGCTGATTTCTAGTTAACCACAATTGCCAGCATACAAATTTGGGCAACGCTATCCAAACTTTGTGCCAAAAGGACTTGGGAGGGGTACTTATGGGGTAGCTGGCACTCCATGTCGCAAATAGATCTGAGACAGAGGTTTGCTGAGGGAAAGAGATCTGGAAATCATGGAGAAGAAGCCCCCATACCTCCTTGGCAAAATCGCAGTCCAGAAACAAGTGCTGGGCAGTTTCTAGATGACATCTGCAGAGAGCACATCTGTGAGGCCCTTCAATCTTCCTTTTTTCCAGATTGTCCCCTGTCAATAACTTGTTGTGTACCAAGGTCCAGAAGAAAAAATTTATTTTTGGGAGAGCTAACGGCTCCCAAACCTGCTTCCAAAAGGCGGGAGTATGGTGGCTGTTCCTAGATCCCTGAAGAGTCCTATATCCCTCTGCTGAGGTGTATACTCCAGACTTTCCCCATCCCCATCTATCCTTCTTGAATCTGCTGACAGGAGTGGCATCTTCGAGCAGGTCCTCAAGCTGAATCGATTGGTCTCTTAGGCGCTCTGGGACTCCATGGAAATCCCATCTTATCCATTCTCCACGGTTGTCCCAGCTTGCCAGATCATAAACTCTATTTACTCCTGCTCGTTCAAGCCAATTTCTGAGCTCAGCGATATCTTCTCTTTCCGCCAGCGGTTCTTTTCCCATAATTCGGTCTTTCCATAAGTGAGTGGACTTGCCATTTCCGGGAATTCTGTACATGTGTTTTTTAAAGAACTCGCTGCTCTTACAACAGAGCCTCCATACCTGCGAACAGGACGCTGTAGACTGCAGTTGCATTTTGCTGAGCGCTTCTTTATCTGTATATTTTGAGTGTAAAATTATGCTGATTGGATGGGAGGGATCGTTGATTATTTTCCACAATAGTTTGCCGCCCAGCGATTTGTTAACAAGGGAGGGGTCCCGAATTTGAAGTCCACCCTCATCAATTGGCCTCTTAACCGTGTCCCAATTAACTAAGTGCATATTTTTATCGTTGCCTTTCCCGCCTTGCCATAGGAAATTCCTGAGAAGGGTAGCAATCTGATCCGTGACATGTCTGGGGGCAAGGAGAAACGCTGCCTGATAAATGGGCAGAGCTGACAACTGAGATTTAATTAGAATGGTTTTGCCGCCTTTTGTTAACCAGTATCCTCCCCAGGCAGCAATTTTGGATTTGATTTTGCTGATAATGTGAGTCCATAGAGACCTCTTGTTCACCCCTGAGGAAATGGGAAGACCAAGATATCTGAAGCTGTCCCATTTGGCATGACCTTTGAACCCAAGGATCTTCGATATATTGGTGATCTCTTGCTGTTCAGTGTTCCAACTGTAGATTTCGCTTTTGCTCTCATTGATAAGAGCACCAGTCACCCTGCAATAACTTTTCAGCACATTGTCGAAAGCTTTTGCTATTCTGGTGGAAACGCCTCCAAGGAGCAGAGAATCGTCCGCGAAGAGGGCATGGTTTAGAGGAGTTGCTACATTAGAAGGTTTGAGCCCCGGGAGGGAGCCAACGGTTTTTTCAGCTGCTAGCTTTCTACTGAGAGAGTCAGCCATGAGGATATACAGGAAGGGAGAGAGAGGGCATCCCTGCCTGATACCTCTCTGAGCTTGGAAGAAGTTGGTTGGACGACCGTTGATGAGGGGGGCAATCCACGGGGATTCTATGCATGCTTTAATGAGCTGGACAAAATGCTGAGAGAAACCAAAAGAAAGCAGAACTTTGCATAGGAACAAGCGATTTACTCTATCGAATGCATTCGCCATATCGAGTTTGATCAACATACCTTTCTCACCCCGCTGTTTGCTTGAATGGATGGTCTCCTGAACTTGGATGACGTTGTCCATAATATATCTGCCTTCCACGAATCCGCCTTGAGTGCTGGAAATCAACTTTTTGAGCAGAGGCTTGAGTCGATTTGCTAGGAGTTTGGCTATGATTTTGTAAGAAGCATTACACAGCGAGATAGGCCTGAATCTTGCAAAGGTGTCTGGATTGGTTTCCTTGGGGATTAAAGCTAGATAGGTGGAGTTGATGCCTCCTCCTATCTTTGCTTTTCTCATAAAACCTCTAATCATTTTAAGGAGATCAGTTTTGATAACTTCCCAACAGGATTGATAAAAATGGATTGTGAATCCGTCAGGCCCAGGGGCCTTATCGGCTTCCATTGACCAGATTACTTTGATAACCTCCTCATTTGTAATGGGTCTGCATAGGGCTGTGTTTTCATCTGCGTTAACAAGGAGGGGAATATTGGATAGAAAGTCAGAGACTTCCTCTTCATTGCCTTGGATTCCATTGTTGTATAGATTCCTGAAGTGGGCTTCAGCAGCGCCTTTCACCTGGTCGAAGCCTTTGCAGACTTGTCCCTCCAAGGTTTTAATTTCCGCTATATGGTTCCGGGACAGTCTAGCTCTGTATTGTCTGTGGAAGTAAGAAGTGTTCTGGTCCCCTGCCTTTAACCATAAACTTCTAGACTTTAATCTCCAGTATTCTTCTTCAGTTCGGAAGGATTGGTAGGTGGATCGTTGTGCTTTAACTTCCTCGTCCAAAAGTTCTGCTGTAATATCTTTATTCTCCATTTCCGTTTGCATTGAGTGCAGCCTCTGAACTGCCTCTTTTCTTTGGTTGGTTGGATTGGGGTCTGGCTTTTTTATCCACTCCTTCAACGCATATTTCGTAGCCTTCAACTTCTGTTCCCAGATGTAGCTAGGGGAGCCTGTGATGGGTTTGACCCATGCAGCTTTCACTGTCTCAATAAAGCCCACTTTCTCGATCCATAGAGGGCTGAATCGAAAGGGAATGGGGCCCAGATCTTCTTCATCTTCCAATAGAAGCTGTATTGGCTTATGATCAGAAGTCAATTTGGGCAGGATTTTTGTGATGGCGATCTTTTTGTTCAACAAAAGGGCGCTTTGGACCAGAAATCTGTCCAGCCGGGCAGAGATATGTTCCGGCCCAGCACGATTATTTGACCATGTATACAACCCATGGACTGGAGGGAAGTCTAAGAGGTCCCAGTTCTGAACGAGCTCCTCCACCGTGGCCAGCATGGAGTCTCTGGTGCTGGAACCTCCCCTCTTCTCTTTTGGCTTCAGGACTATATTTAAATCTCCTGCTATGATAATATTATTTGGGGAATGCTGTTCTAGATAAGATGATAAAGAGTACCAACATTCTCTTTTTTCTGCATAATTTACCGGAACATACAGATTGAAGAGAGAGACAATCAACTTACTAACTTTGTGCGTCAATTCAGTGTATATCCAATGCTGAGTTTCTTGAAAATTATTGAGCTGGAATGTGCTATCTGACCAAAGAGTAGCCAATCCTCCGGAGGTGCCCCTTGCGCTGACTGCCTTGCCTGTATTTTTATTCCACTTTAGCCTGCTGATATCTAGAAGGGAATGCCCTTCAATCTTGGTCTCTTGGAGCATGAGGATGTCTGAGGGTTCAACTTTAAGAAGATCCTTGACTGCTTCTAGTTTTGCAGGGCTCCCCAGTCCTCTGCAATTCCAAGAGACGAACTTCATTATTTACTTAGTGGAGGGGTGGGACCTCCCTTGGAAGGTCTCGGCCTGATGTTTCACCCAATGGACATTTCTATTGTGGCTTGGCTCCCTTGGGTTTTAAGTCTTTCGGCCTCTTCTTCTCTCATTTCTTTACGGGATTTTCTTCCAGCTCTTTTAGTAGGGCGCTCATAGACTTCATCCTCCGAAGATCCTGAGCTTTCTATTGTTTTTTTCCTTGTAACTTCTGCATATGAGGGGTTGGATGGGCTGCCCTGTGAGGCTTCGGTCTACTTTTCTTTCTCACCTTCTTTGCATGGAGGGGTGCTTTCTACATGCACCAGGTTTTCTTGCTCCGGATCTGTTGGGTTGATCTGTGTGCTTGCTGTCCCTTGTACGTTTGCTTCATCTTCTTGGTTGGGCTTGGAACTGCTTGGCATCCCTGTCATCTTTCCTTTGCTAGGACCTTTTTTTGGGTGTGTTGTTTTCTGGACTAGAGTCCATTGTTCCTCTTTTTGTTTGTCTGGTTGCTCTTCTGCCTTCTTCTTGCAATACTTCGCGAAGTGTCCATGCTCGTGGCAATGTCTGCATTTGAACGGAAGCTGTTCGTAGTCCAGTTCTTGGACATGCACCCAGCCTGCAACTGTTAGTTTGATTGCTTCTGGTAACCCCTCCTCCAGATCGACTTCAACACATATTCGAGCGCATGAATACTGATCTTTTCTTGCAGCTTTGTCGATGTATTTACCCAGCGCATTGCCGATATTTTCAAGGGATTTTTGATTCCAGCAGTGGAGAGGCAGATGGGGAAGTCTCACCCATACCGGAACTACGGAGGGGACATCCTGGGAAGGATCGAAGTCTGGGGACCATTTATTCAGATACAGACCCTGCGGTCCCATAAAATATGGGCCATTTCTGAAGATTAAGCTTCTGTCTTCCGGGTTTTCAAACACAAAGACAAAGTATCCTTTCCCAACAAAGTAGCTTTTCACACCCTCTTTGATCAGGGGGCTCCAGTTTCTTTGAGTCCAATCTTCTACTGACTTTGGAGAAGGCCAGAGGCCCGTGAACTGGCCGATGAGGCCTCTCTCTGCCAGATTCAATGCTGCTTTACACGTCTCTTCTTCAGAGAGGGCCACTGAGGGGATCTTATCCATCCTCTTGATAAACTTTTGCTGGGCCACCGATGGGGCTCTCTTCGGGCATGCTTCAACCAGTGCTTGGAACGCCAAAACCTCCGAAGGAGGAGAGGGCAAACCCCCGTTGGAATCCATGATCTCTGAGGGGCGCCTCAGGACTGAGCGCAGGGGCGCAGCAGCCACAAGGGCGCGGGATGAGCTCTCTGCAGTCAGTAGGTAAGAAGTCAGACCCTCCGCGGCAGTCAGAGGGCCGAGGTGGCCAGCGGCCTCAGGCGCAGGAGGAGAGCGTCGGCTAGGTCAGAGCCACAGCGCGAAAAAAAAACAGTTTTTATGGGATTTTCATTTGGCACATTTTGACCAGTCTTGGGAGATTTGATTTTTGACAGGGAAAATGAACTCCAAATTGAAAAATTTTGGTTGGGTTGGAAATTAGACTCAAATACCTTTCCAACGAGCTATCTTGTGCCTAATTTGGACACCAGGAAGGCCTCCAAAAGTCACCTAGAAAAGGGCGCGACGCACATAGAGAGTGCGGCGCACTGGGAGAAAATTTCCAGTGTAAATTTACACTGGCGCGGCGCACATGGAAGGCGCAGCACATAAAGCTGCCAAGGCTGATTTTGCTCATAATTTGCAACCAATTGCTTTCAATCCCTTGAATTTTCCAGGTGGGGTCAATCTCTCAGTGTTTCATCCATTTTTATGTTAGTATGATGATAGTTCATGGTGGCTTATGGTTGCACAAAAACTCTTAAACCCTACCACCTAAAAACACCAAAGCCATTGTTGCTAGGGTTGCAAAATTGTGATGTTGATGCCAAGGCTCCTTTTTCACCTCTCATATTTTCCCTCCTCTCCATTTTTCCCTATCCTCCCTTTCTCATTTTTCCTACTATCCCTACCCTAAAACACTACCAAACCTTATTCTCTTTCCCCTCCTCTTATTTGTCAAATATACACCCCAAAACCCTACCTTATCAAAACCCCAAAACCCTACCCTATCAAATCCCCAAACCCTCCTATATATCCCTAAACAAAACTTCTCCCCATGACCCCTATTCCCATCATATTATCCCCCTCCTAACACTCCATTTTTTCATTGCTCCCCTTGGGGGCAGATATCACAAACAACACCTAGCTTCACACCATCATCAAAGGGCAACCTAAATACAGTACACACAGTAGTCATGGCATCACAACATTCATCAGAGTATGAGATGGAGACACAAAGTGACTCATCCTCGGAAGAGCAGGCTCCCAGGAGACATCGCAAGAGTGGCAAACATGTTAGGGATGAGCCCACTACCCTCACTGAATTACAAGCATGCCCTCTTGCCATGTCATGTTTCCAGCACCTAGCATGTTTTGAATTTTGTCAAAGGGTGGCTAATGTTAGAGTTCATCATGAGTTGGCCCATATTTTTGTGCTTCACCTACATTGAGGTCAGTCTATCTTGGCCGAGGTCATCTTCACATTGACACCCAAAACTATCTCAGTGGCAACAGGCATACCAAATGTTGGAGAACAATGGCATAAGAAGAAGAAGGTGGATAGGCAACACTATGAGCCTTACATTAAGGCTAGATTCTTAAGTCAGATCACAAGAGTCTTTCCATTCAGATATTTGAAAGATGAGTATGCTCCACTCATGAAATTGATTATGAAGTACTTCAGTTGTGAGGTATGAGTGCAAAGGCCCGGATAAGGAGCTTGAAGGCAAAATTGAGCAAAGCAACAAAAGAGGCAAAAGAGGCAAAAGAGAAAGATTGGCTTCGAATCTTGGCTGAAGCTTCTGTGGCCCAGCATAGTGCCTCTTATATAACCTCCAGCCCAAATTTCAAGAAATTTGGGGCAATTTTGGTCACATGGTAATTTTTTGGTCGAAACACAGGTTTTTTCTCCCAGTGGCGCGGCACTTAGAATTGGGAGCTCCAAATTGGAAATGGCTTGCTTTTTTGGATTCAGAATGCAAAATCATGACTACTAGTGCTTGGACAAGAAATTTGGGCATGATTTGAGTCTCCAGGAGATCAAAAACACCCAAAAAATGACCTCTCTGCCCCTATTTTGACACACAGGAAGCAATCCTGGGAGAATGAAGATTTGGAGGGGCAAATGAGCACCAAATTCAGAAATTACACTTGGGTTGGAAAGTAGACAGGACAGGCTTTCCAACAAGAACACTTGGGAACATTTTAGACTCCTACAAGTGCCTCAAAACAGGCTCCAAAGTGGCGCGGAACATATAGAAAATGGCGTGGCGCATATAAGAAAAAAGGCCAATTTCACCTCCGTTTTGCGAAATTTTGATTCGCAACTTTTCCAAGTGGGCCTGCTCATATACATTTCACTTTTTCGGCACCTAAGGTGGCATTTAAAGTATTTTCACTCCAGATTGGCTTCTATCCAAGTGGCAAAGGAAGGCCAACGGTCACCCAAGCCATTTGTCATATTTGTAACGCTGCACCTGTAGCTAATGGTTGGCTTTCCACCTCCATTTTGTAATGATTCGAGTAACTCCCCAACCCTTGGGCGTTCTATCTCTTCATGGCACATTCTATATATTGTATGCAAACTATTCGCAAAGGGTTGGTTGGCTGGTAATTTCTATGAGACTGTGGGAGAGAAACTCAGTTCTGCATTATATATTTTGACAGAGGATTAATGAAAGACAGTGGCTCTGTTTCATGAGATTCAAGTGGTTGTGAGTGTAGCAAATATGTCTCTTATGTTTCATATGTATTTCGTAATGTTTCACAGTTCATTTCATATTCATTTCCAGTGAAATTTTCTAAGTTAGATAAGGTAGAATTCAATTTTATTGCTCTGCCTGTGGGAAAATTTCATGTTCAGTGTTCTTCTTCTGTTGAAAAGGATTCATGTACTTATGCCCTTTTCACCCTCCTAAGAAATTCCTCCATTCTGCGTTATTTCAAACTAAATTGCTAGACTTTCCGCTTGTCTTGCCTCACGAAGTAATCTGTGCCTTTGTATTAAATTCTCTGCTCATTGCTGTCTGTTGGTCCCATACCATCCCAGAAACTCAGTCATTCATAAAAAATTGTTTCTTGTATCCATATTCACTTACTAGCCTAAGATCAATATTTCACTGTAAGTCATCTCAGACCGTTTCGTTTATCTATTCATTGAGCATGACTCGGAGAGAGCCCTCTCCTGTTCTAGTAGTTCTAGCTACCAGACTGAGCGTGGTTTGTGGTTACCCTAAACTTTGCCTTCCTTCAGCCTAAGGCAGATTTAGGTGCTAACAGGTGTTTCAATAGATTTCTGATCTGAAGTGAAGTCAACCTCAAGACAACAAGGACCTGACATAACCATCAGCTTGGGCTGAAGTGCCTCGACATCTTGTGGGGTTTCCACTTCGTCAACAGGTAGATCATCAAAGGTGGGTGGTTTAGAAAGATCAACAACGAATGAATCAACATCATGATCGAATGATGGAGAAAAGAGATCACGAAAACCACGATCAGAAAATTTGATATGTTCATTGACATCCTCATGATCTGATGAACCATACAAAGGGGTTGATGAGAAGAAAGAATGTTCACCCTTTGCATTTTCGGAAATGACAGATGAAATGTTGAGTGGATTTGTAACCACAGATGTGTCATATCCGTTATGAAATGACATATTGAAATTCAGTGTATTCAGTGAATGATCGGAAGTAGATGCATCCGGGAATGTATTCTCACACGGAAAATCAACAATGGCAGAATGACCAAGGATGTCAGGAAAAAGTGGATGAGGTGCAGACAAAAGGAGGCCATCCTTCACCGCAGGTTCTTCTTCAGATTCCCATACATACTCATCATAAATGATAGTTTAGGTTGGCTACTCAAGACCAACTTCATTAACAACTTGATCCTCATGAACAACAAGTGTGGAGTTCAGAACGTGATAACACAACACAGTACAATCCAGAGGATCAACAGAATGTGGGGATGGAGGTTAAGGAAATAAGTCCATGTGACAACCAATAGTCTTGTCAGCCAAATCTGCGCAGAGATCAAGAGAAGGTGGGGTGGTAGGATGGGCAGTTGCACAGACAGATGTGCACCTTCTCCTTCCTCACACTGTGGGGCCAGAGTCGTTTGACGAGATGAGGATGGACAATCACTTGTGACAACAACTGTGTTCGCCTTGGATTTAGTAGCTCTAACACCGAGGTATGCTAGGGTTGGTTGAATGATTCTAAGATATGTGGATTCTCAGATATGTGAAGAAGATACTGAAATATTTCATTGAGAAATTCCCAATCAATTTCATCCTTTGGGAATTGAAATGCGAGATTACAAAAGCGATACTAGAATTGCACCACAGATTCATTAGGAGCTTTCTGTAATTGGATAATTTTTTTAATAAGTGTTTGACGGTCAAAATTATGGAAACATAACTCTAAAACAAGGTGACCAAATGAGTGAATAGATTTTTCGGGCAGTGTGTTAAGCCATTGCAATGGGTTCCCATGAAGCGTGAATGCGAACAACATGCAGATCACATAATCCTCATGGGATTTGATGTTTTCACATAGATTGGAAAAGGAAAGACTATGCCTATCCCAAGTTGTTCCGCCTTCACCTTCATATGTGTTCTGTGACAAGAGATTCCAGAACTCCTCCAAGATTTCAAAGTCATCTCCATAAGACAAACATCTCAGAGGACAAAGTGTAACATAAGACATGATAGATGTGTGAAGATTCAAAACATATTTTGAGGACTCAACTTGTCATCTGGCCCTCCTTCTAGCACCATAAATGTTGATGGTGTTGGACCCGCCAACATGTCAGGGGATCTCCCTAGTAAGAAGTCCCAACTAGACCTCAGACCGTTTGGAGTAGGAGTCCCAGCAGTGGGTAGTAAAGCTATGCCCTAATTGCGATATATCGCAGAGGTAAGCAAGATATCCTTGTTGAAAGCAAGTGTGTGACATTGCAGTGAGTAAGGAGAGATGCATGGGGAGGTTCTAACATAGAGGGGGAAAATATGTGTGTCCCTTAGAAGCCTGTAATAGTACGCATACTGAAAGGAACACACAAGCTGAATGACATAAAAAACTGGGAAGCATAATAGTTGACAATCCAAAGTGATGAATTAAACCAACAACACGCTTCAATAAGATTCATACAATCACATACAGAATAGTCTAAACATAAATATGTAAGTAAAAATACATACATTGCTAAAGTAACCAAAATAGTCGACATACAATAACAACATATGAATGAAACTTGTTGGCTCTGTTATGTTATATAAAGTGAAATTTCCATCCATACATACAACCATGACATCCACTAGCGACAATAGTGGAATGTTATAGTCAACACCGCCTTCTCCTCCAAAGAGATTTGCTCGCTCTACACTGTGGAGAAGCCAAGGCTCATCACAATACTCTCCAAGCCCTCTCTAAGCAATTCCTAGCAAAATCTTGGCTCCCAAAAGCATGTTCTATGAGTTATGGGGTTCTATTTATAACAAAGGGTGGGGTAACTCTTGGACTACATTCATGACTCTTTACATTACATATGACTGTTTGTATTCCACTCAGGACACTTGGAATTTCACTTTACATCATGTTTGCAAAAATGATACATTTTCCACATATACCCATGTGTGACAAAATTGGCTTGAGTCAGCCAGACAAGACAACACTAAGACTCAAATAGCTATGGAAAGACCATCTCATCGACCTTCTCTCCATGATCCTCGGTGATGAACTGATGCCATGCTTAATAGTGCACAATGGTGTCAGTGTACTCTTTGATGAAGTCCTTTTGGAAATGAACTCTTACCTCCATTGCTTCTAGGTATACTGATTTGGAACCTCTGTCCAACTCATCCTGTAACATGCGCAACTTAGTCCTAAGCAAGGTGGGAGCGATGATGTACATCCACATGTTATCTGCACTGACTTGCAAATCTACGCTGGTGGTTGTGAGCATCAACTGATTGAAGTACGCATCGAGCTCCAGTCTGACTTGGTTCTTCTCTTTGGCCTTGGTGAGTGTACTAATCGATAGGGTGCCATACTTTCTTACCACGACATCCAAACTCCTGTACAACCGTGCATACAAAGCCTTAATATTAGTGATGAGCGACAAGAGTTCCTCATAGTTCTGGATCTGACTCTGGATGCGTGCTTTATCCAACTCCACCTGTATCTTCATCATCTTGTGCAAGTGAAGTGGGGCTCCCTTGTACCTCATTGTGAATGTATGTACATGATCAACTATGACATGTATGTCTGCGAGTGTTCACGCTATCTTGGTGCAACATTGCTGATGACCATGTAGGTGGACAACTACCTTGTGCACGGTGACAAACCTGTCATATAGTCTCCACATGACTGT
The DNA here is from genome assembly GCA_031772625.1 of Pinus tabuliformis. Lineage (NCBI taxonomy): Eukaryota > Viridiplantae > Streptophyta > Pinopsida > Pinales > Pinaceae > Pinus > Pinus tabuliformis. The sequence goes on along the minus strand of CM062820.1, from coordinate 251,385,129 downwards.
CTCAAGAGCCAATACTTCAACAAATATGGCCATCTTCATCTCTAATATGGAGGATCATGTTGATTGTTCCTCTCTCTACTTGGATACTTGCAACTCCTTAGTCATGCACTCATTTTTTTCTATCAAGAACCTAACACTCAAGTTGGTGGCTTTGACATAAGCCTTTGTAGCATCATCCAAGGCAGTTGGATGTATCTGTACATCTGAAAAAATCACCCATTCTTCTAAGTGTTCAGGTGATGCATGCTCATCCAGGGTGCGCACTCTACATGCTTGTACAATTCTGTGCTGTGACTCATCAAAGGTTGTGTTGTACATCCCTGTTCCCAGATGGTCCTCAAGGAGAATTGTATCCCCTTGTTCACTTGGGACTTTCTTTGTTGTTGGAGTTGGTGAAGCCTGTGGAGTGACCTCGATTTCTATTGGCATGAGGTCGGTATCCTAATCCTATTATGGCTACTCCACCTCCATGCCCATATGTTATACTATCTGTTCATCCTGTAGAGTAAGTTCCTATTCCTATAACTTCTCACCCTGTTCCTCATCTGCTACTGTTTCAGAGTCTTCAACCTATATTGGTGCGACTTGCACTATCTAGGTGCCGTGCACTTCCTCCTCTTCCTATTCCTATTCCTATTCATGCTCATGTTGCGCTTCCTTCTCTCTTCTGTGTAGCTCTTGTTCTTCCCTGAGATTCTGTTGGACTTCCTGCAACATCCTCTTAGTATCTTCCAACCTTTGCTTCTCTCTCTTTCTTTGCGCTATCCTCCTGTTGCGCTATCGCCTATTCACATCTATCTCCAAAGCTACCTTTTCCACAAGTGGGTCTTCCTTAAACTTGTAGCTTTTCTACATCTCTGTGCCTTTGACAATCTTCCTCTTGCCTTTGTCTTGCACATGTTTGTTGCTTGCTGTTGTTGTTTCTCCCTATGGTGTTGCTACCTTGAGTGCTGCTAGCCACTCCACTGCAATGCTGACTGGTTCATTGATCCTAGAGGAGTTGTAACAATATCTCCATGGGTCTTCCTCTGGCCAATGACACGCCTTGTGCATCCAAGGATAGTGTTGGACTGCCAAATTAGCATACACTTTCACTCCATTTTCACCTTTATCCTCATTTTTCCACCTCATTTCATCACATTATCATTATATTTCCATTACCATATGGGTTCATATATTCATTTTCCAAAGTTATTTATTTTTAGTATTTAAAGTGAATTTATGATTAAAAAGCTAGAAAAATAACATGTATTTGCTTATACCTAAAAGTGGCTTGAGTTTGTTGACATGTGTAGGTGATTTGGAAGGTTCCAAGACACTGTTATGTGGCATCCAAGACTCAAATTCGAATTCTCTTGAAGATTTTGGAGGAGATTTGGGATAGGGGTCAAGCATATCTCATGGAGAAAAATCATGGATAAAGGAATATGTGTCTCATATTGGTTGTAACCATATGAGGGATTAGTGGGTCTCCATTAATGAGTTAGTTGCTTATGTTTTTGTATAAATAGGAGTACCTACTCCATTCCAAGAGAGGACTCTTGGAGCATGTATCCTAACTTATGATGCAATAGAACAAAGTTTTCCTTCTACAATTTTAGATATAAATTGTCTTAATGTAGTATATGAATTTATGGAATAGCTTGTCACATTGTTCTTAAGAGAATTGAACTCACTCTAAAAGGATCAAAGAAACATTTCATTTCATTATAGATTTTATTTTCATTTAATTACTTAGATGTTTGAAGATTTTTCATTATTAATGAATGAATTTTAATTTAAATCTTATCAGCATATGAAAGGAAAAACAAGGGTCTAAGTTAGGCTCTCTTCCATTTGATATGAGTAATAATTGAAATTCATTCTCTTTTTCTAGTTTCAAGTGATTTTCTGAATTTTTAGTTTTCCAACAATGGCATTAATGATGAATGAATTTGTAATGAAGAACAACAAAGACCTCCTTAGTTAGGAGCCTCTTATATTATTTGCTTATGCATCTTAAGCTATTGTCCATTAGTGATTTTTTATTTCTGTTCATAAAGTAGTATTCTAGAAGAAGGACAAATCTGGTTCTCCTAAGTTAGGAGCCACTTCTCCTGCTTATTACATAATGAATTAGAAATTACTTAGTTAATTTTTTTATTTTTTTTGGGTAGGCAAGCACCCACGGGGGATTTGAACCAATGACCTATCGCAAGGAGTGCCTTAATAGTACACCCATTCACTGTCAATCCAAAGCCCCATGGGCACTTAGTTAAATTTTATATTTGTAATATGCACTTCTAATTAGTTTATAATTGCATTCCCCCTTTAGTTTCTATAACTTATCTTCTAAATTTGATTATAGTTGCATCTAAGGTCCCATATATTTTGGTTTGCTTCTAAGTTTTATGAAACCCCTGGGTTGACAATTAAATAATAGGGATTTAACAGACAATTAAATCACCCAACATTTTGGCGCCGTTGCCGAGGAAGCAAACTTAGATGTAACTAAGTTAGGAGGATTGTTTAGGAAACATTTTCTTTTAAGGTCATTTTCATTTGGGGTTAGATGCATTTAGGCATTTTTCATTTAAGTTTATTTGCATTTGCATATAGAAAACATAGAACATTAAAATCAAGAACCCCCATTCATTAAAAAAAAAAAAAAAAAAATCCAATTGCAAAAACAAGATCTAAAGAGCTTCGTGCTATGACAGTTGAAGAAAATAAAAAAACTAAAGATCACATTCAAATTTGGTTTCAACTAGTCAGTCTTCATGATCGTGTCCAAGAACTCAATAGGGTTTACTTTTCAAACTTGGATATGAGTCTACTCATGATCTTGTTGCGCAAATGGATGCATTGGAAATTCTCTTATACTTAAGAGAATGTTTGATTTCTTTTTCAATAGAATAGGACTAACAAATAAAAAAACAAGTTTTTGCGATTTTTAGGATAAATTTGCAATTTTGTGGTGCAGTAAGAACCACCCATTTACTAACCCTTGGCAGGAAAAAATTGCAATAAAACAAACGGTTGTGAACAAAGGGCACAAGCGAAGATTGAAGAGCGATAATTTCAGGTGTGAGATCGATTCTTTTCATTTTATTTTCTGCATCCAAAAAAAATAAAAATTGATTAATGAAATCTTGAGTATGCTCTCCTCCTGCGCTTTGTGTGACCTGGAGGATCAGAAAAAGAATTTTCATGTTAGTATATTTTTTGTTAAAAAAAAAAAAAAAATCTCTTTCATTATTTGTTTCTTTAAAAAAAAACAAAAGAGATTTGCTTATTTAAACAAATTTGAAAAAAAAAAAAAAAAACCAAAACAACATTAAAAAAACAAAGAAATAATAAAAATAAATAAAAACACAAAACAAAAATGAGAATAAAGTAAACAAATAAAAAATTCGTGGAAGCCAAGGAAACAAATTGCTGCAACTGTTATGTGTGATTTTGAAAAAATGAAAGATAGCTATGCATTCTCCTTTAAGAAAAAAAATAAAATAAAAAAATAAATAAATTTCACCTCACAGTTATCTGAGCAGAGGCCAAATTCGCATAGGTTAAAAATGTCATTTTTTAGAATTCATTTTGTGACCAAATGAGAACGAATATCAAAAATCTAAAACATGGGGTTTTTCTCAGAATGGGGTGAATTATGTTTAGCGCGAGAGATTTTCTCAAAATTTGTAACAGTTTGAGAGATTTTCAGGGTTCTTTGGAGCCTTATTTTCCAGGTTGCATGAGAGAAAAACGGTTTTCAATTAAATGCAACCAGCAGCCAAGGCCACGACCATCCAATGGCCCAGCCATAGAGCCATGGCTAGCCACCCAACAGTGTTGCCAAGCTGCAGAGAAAAAAAATCAATCAATAAATTTAAAAAAAAAATGATAAATTTTTTTTTTTTAATAATTAAATAAAAAAATATTAATTATTAAAAAAATCTTACTGCATAAATTTTCAGAAATGATATTTTCTCCATGCTTACAACCTGCAACATATATATATATATATATATATATATATATATATATATATATATCACAAACATTTCCCAAGCTTTTATAGAATAAAAATTGGTTAAAAAAATCCACTTTTTGGGCAAAAGGATGAGTTCAAAAGATATGAAAAATGATTTGGCAAATATTTTGGAATCCCATTTTTCTAAAAGTCTTGGAAATGATGAATTCAAAACATATGAAAAATGATTTGGCAAATATTTTGGAATCATGTTTTTCCTAAAAAGCTTAGATTTAGATTGGCCACTTGTCAAGTTGTTGTTTCAATTTTCATTTTTAGAATAATTAAAATTTACAAAATTCCATTAAATTCATAAATGTGACTTGTGATCTATTGGCAAGTCATTCAAATTGCATAATGGAGGTCATGAGTTCCAATCTTGTGGGGATTTTAATTTGTTAATTATTCTACAATTTTGACAAAACATGAATTAAACAACAATTTTGCCACCACATGGCAGTAGAACATTGGCCAATATTGCACATTCATCGCCATATCATCAATCAACATGTAACATCATCCATTTGCCATGTCACCCAATCCCACATCACTATTACACAGTCATCCTTCATTTTCCAGCTCATTTTTCAACATTGAAAATGGATCAAGAAGAAGAACGATAAGGGTGCTTCATCTACAGGATTATTGTTTTGCAAAATGCCTTGAAGAGAATCCTGTAGACATGCGTTTTCGTTTCATAAAGTATTTTTATATGATCATGTTTCTTTGAGTCTTGCAGGTACAGAAGCCAACGACATCACAAACTGGAAAATTTTATGTCATGGCTCAGCCAAAGAAGATAGACAAGATTTTTAGATGCAGGAAGGGCACAATCCTGCAACTGAGAAACCTTATGACAATCTTCATTGTTTCACCCAAATTTCAAATAAGCACAACTTTCTCATACGACATCAGATTTCGACGATTCAAGTGTCGTTGGAAATATCTCGACGAGATCTACATAATGAGAAAGATATCATCAGAATTTGAAACATTTAAAGAATGAAGAAATTGCTGACAAGATATAACAGGTAAAATGAGGCACTAGTTTCGACACATGTATAAATTCTTTTGGTTTTTCTTTCATGAATTTGTTTTATTAGTACCAATTCTTAGTTTTTTTTTGTAAATGTCATAAATAGAGAGATTGATCACCTCTCTCTTATGATAAACTTACATTTCATTACAGAAAAAAGTACTAAGTTTTTGCAGGTTCCAGGAAGATAAATAAATGACCACAAGCAAACATTGTCTTTTAAAGACCCCATTTCAAGCATGAGGACATGCTTTTGGGTAAGCCAAGGGGGAGAATGTCATCATATCTATCAAATCATTGAAAAGCCTCTCAAAGATCACATTTCTTTCACAAGAAAATGATCAAAGCAACAACAAAGATGAAACATCAATGCATGAGCACATGATGTCAGATCAGATCCATCACTTGCAAGCCTTTCAGATGCCAGTGTCTCCATTGCATCCATGCTTCTTCAGTCAATAAAACATTCGCCTCATTTCCCTTTACATTCATCATTGTATTCCTCCTTTTTTAGTAAATAAAACCTTCATTGCATTCTCACTTTTTCAGTCAATAAATTTTCCTTCACAGTCATTTTCCTGCCTCACTTTCACTAACCTGTAACCCATCAATAAAAACATTCAGCTCCTCTACAAAGTTGATTCATTCCATTTCCTTTTCATTTTTCCAAATAAACCTTGATCCATTGCAAAATTTCTCATCCATAATCCTTCAAAATTATTGTTTCATGCTCGAGTTAGATGATGGAGGATTCCTTAAGGCCTCCCTTCTAACAAGTCTTGGCCTATCGACATCAGCACATTATCTAGGTTCAAGGCTAGAGTCCTTAGTAGTACCTTGAGGCTTGTATGCCTTAATGACAGGCTCTCTCGCCAACAATCATGGGAATACACCAATGTCCCTTGATCATTGGATCTTGCAAGTGGCTCGACATCAGCTCATCTATTCGCCCTTCACAAGATGTACTTAGGTACCTTGGCACTCATTGACATTAATGGTGAGTTGCCTCGCATTGGTTAACGACATGCATCAATGGTTGGTAATCCAATGACTTCTCTTCATGCTCGACATCGACACATTTATTTGCATGATTAGAATTGTACCATCGGGTGTTGTAACGATTGAAGACTATATCATTTTAATAGTTTGCAACAGATCAATTTGTTATAGCAGCAATAAAGATTCAAACCTTGTCATCAACAAAGAGAACACAAAAGAAGATCCAAATTCCTTTGTTTACATACTCCATGATCCAACAGCATCAACAGCCACACTCTTCAGCATCCACAACTCATGTACATTGAGGGTAAGTGAAGGTATGTGGTTTTCTAATTTTTAGTCATGCAATTCCTTAAAATTCTTAAAATTGTAACTTTGGAAAGTTCCTCACTTCCTTTTTCACATTGTCATATCTCTAGTTGGAGGGGGAATTCATGTTCATACCTCATATTCACATTTCACAATATATATCACATTCATATTCCATTATCACCTTTCATATGTCATATATGTCCTTTATACACATGTCATCCTAACCAACATACTTTTCCAAACAACTACTATTGCAGTGTGATTCAAAACGTTACATTTTTTGCAAATGATGATCATAGAATGAATGGTTGATTAAATGTTTTCTAAGTCTTTTGATGCAACACAAAAATAAAAAAAGTATTGTTGCACAAGAACCAATATTAATAAAAGTTGGTTGCCACACAAGAACCAACCAAAGTAATATGTTGCAATCAAATAATTTTCAAAAGGACACTTTGAAAAAGGAACAAAGTTATCAAATTATTATGCGAAGATGAAAGAAGAATTAACATCAACCAAAGTTCATATAAAAGGAAGACAATTCAAAAGATCAAATCATGATTAAAGTAAATCAATGCAATAGATTACATGAGGACATGCAATAACTTAAGTTGGGGGGTATGTTGGGCCGCCAAATTAACATACACTTTCACTCCATTTTCACCTTTATCGTCATTTTGTCACCTTATTTCATCACATTATCACTATATTTCAATTACCATATGGGTTCATATTTTCATTTTCCAAAGTTATTTATTTTGTGTATTTAAAGTGAATTTATGATTATAAGTTAGAAAAATAACATGTATTTGCTTATACGTAAAAGTGGCTTGAGTTTGGTGACATGTGTAGGTGATTTGGAAGGTTCCAAGACACTCTTATGTAGCATCCAAGACTCAAATTCTAATTCTCTTGAAGATTTGAAGGGGATTTGGGATAAGGGGCAAGCATATCTCATGGAGAAAAATCATGGATAAATGAATATGTGTCTCATATTGGTTGTAACCATATGAGGGATTCGTGGATCTCCATTAATGAGTTAGTTGCTTATGTTTTTGTATAAATAGGAGTACCTCTTGGAGCATGTATCCTAACTTATGATGGAATATAATAAAGCTTTCTTTATACAATTTGAGATATAAATTGTCCTAATGTAGTATATGAATTTATGGAATAGTTTGTTACTTTGTTCTTAAGAGAATTGAGCTCACTCTAAAAGGATCAAAGAAACATTTTATTTCATTATAGATTTATTTCATTATAGATTTTATTTTCATTTAATTACTTAGATGTTTGAAGATTTTTCATTATTAATGAATGAATTTTAGTTTAAATCTTATCAGCATATGAAAAGACAAACAAGGGTCTAAGTTAGGTTATCTTCCATTTGATATGAGTAATAATTGAAATTCATTCTCTTTTTCTAGTTTCAAGTGATTTTTTGAATTTCTATTTTTCCAAGAATGGCATTAATGATGAATGAATTTGTAATGAAAAACAACAAGGACCTCCTTAGTTAGGAGCCTCTTATATAATTTGTTTATGCATCTTAAGCTATTGTCCATTAATGATTTTTGATTTCTGTTCATGAAGTAGTATTCTAGAAGAAGGACAAATCTGGTTCTCCTAAGTTAGGAGCCACTTCTCCTGCTTATTACATAATGAATTAGAAATTACTTAGTTAAATTTTATATTTGTAATATGCACTTCTAATTAGTTTATAATTTCATTCCATTTAGTTTCCATAACTTATCTTCTAAAGCTGATTATAGTTGCATCTAAGGTCCCATATATTTGATTTGCTTCTAATTTTTACAAAACCCCTGGGTTGACAATTAAATAATAGGGATTTAACAGACAATAAAATCACCCAACATATAGTACACTCTCACACAATGGTCCCTACATCAACCATGTGGGTCGTACGGGTTGCAACTCCTGGTGTCAAACTTAAACTTCTTGAAGTCTTCCATTTCGACATCTACTTCTTTCAAACTCCCGATTGCGTACAACCCAATTAACAGAGGAAGCGTGGGTCATGGCGCCTTCTTCTTCATGTGAAATCCAGCCGATAACCCTGTCAAGATGTGTTATGCAACCTCCTGCATGACCAAATTTTTAGTGGTGAACCTCAGCAACACATGAAAAGCTTTCTCTGTGTTGTACATCTTGATGAAGGTTCCCTCGGGTGAGGCACACCAATCTGCAATGTTACGCAACACCTCCATTTTTTCCTGGGATGTGTAGGGTGTATCTTGTTCAAAGATCATCGTGTACACAGGGGCGATGAAATGGTCACATATTCTAGTCATGACTCCTCGATAGCTACAATCTGAGAGCAACTTGCAATATATGTTCACATCACTTTCTGAAGGTGTCCATGCCCAACCCATGCCAGGAAACTGTTGACGGGCACATATTGCATCGAGCAAGTATGTAGACATGAAGAAATTTGCTTGCTGATATTTGGGTGGACTCCGAGCATTGGATAGATGCACTTTCAACTAGAGAGCCAACATGTCAGACCAACTAAACGGTTTTCCTTCACTTGCCAACTAATCCAAGATAGAAACCCAACTCTACGGGAAGGTTTTTGTACTCCCTTGGCCATAAAAGAGGCATGCGAAGATGGCTAAGAATATATATGTCTTCCTAAGTTTCTTCCTCCTCTATATCTGGTTGGGTGTTGTCCTGAACTTTGATGGCTCCTTTACCCAATGCTTCAATATATCTCTTGTATTCGTGCTGCCATTGGGAGTGTAAAACGGTGTATCCATCCTGCTCACTGGGAATGGCAAATGATATATCTCCTTATAATCCTCTATCTTGAAGGAAGCAAGCCTTGCTCCAGTGGCACTACTCTATATCATTGTCTTAGGATCAGTGTGTGAGACAAACATCCAGTGGATCACCTTTGCGTAAGGGAACACGGGAAACCTGCACGAAACCTTGTATAGTCCTGACTTATGGATGTTCACATAAACCTGTCGATCCTCTAGATCTTCCTCAAAGTTGTCTGAAAATATGGTGTTTATGTCTTGCCATGTGATCTTGATGTCCTTCTCGATGAACATGTGCGTGTCTATTTACAAGGGAAGGATCATTGACCCATGTTCAACCATGCCCACAATACTACTTTCGACTATGTATTTTGATCCTTCTCTCTTGGAAGCCATTGTACATGTACTGCTGAGAGACTAATGAACACCTATGGTACCTGGAGATAGAGAAACACTCATGGAAAGAAAATGTCAGTTGAAAACCAAAAGAAACTTGAGGACTGACATGCAACACACCTAGTTGACTGCTTGGGAAAATTGAACAGTTTTGTCTTGGAGAGGCTCAAAGACTGATAGCTGGAACTGTGCAAAGATCAGTCCATCTTGGCATGCTGAGGACTGGAACTACACAATGCCCAATTTCAGCCAGCATGACTGCTGTTCATGAAAGCGCACTATGCAATCTCGGGGGCCAACTAGGGCATTGTCTCCCAAAACTGCGAAGAGCATAGTCTGGGAAGCGATTGGGAGGCAAGTTTGGTGCAATTCCTGGGAGTAAGGCAGAGCCTTCCACCCCAGATATACGTAGTGCAAGACGGGCAAGGAAAGGTCTGGACCAAGGTAGCTCAAACCTGCTGACGGGCGACTGAAAATCACTAAGGATTGAATGCATGCAAAATATGGTGCAGATATAAGTGAAATAAACATGCATTCAATTAAATCAAGTGCAGGAATCAGTCAATCGACAAAACCAAGAAGCTCAAGAAGCAAGTTGTCGAAATGACGACTGTGAGTGCGGAAACAATGATATGCATGTGACACTAAGGAAAGGTAATGAAAAACTTGAAACAACACTTCTACAAGCTAAAATACATTGAAATTCCAGTGGTCGTTCAATAAAACCAAGGAAACAACACTCATACAAGCCAAAAACTAAAAAGCGACAGAAAAAGAGGCAAAATACATGAAAAGAAAAACTTTCCCGGAAACGCTACATCGACTGTGCCGAAGGTTCATAGATACCTTGGGAATGCCAGAGCTCCTAGATCGAATGTGAAGAATGAGCTATGAGGCGTCGTTTAAATAGATTTGGTGAAATCAGGGTTTATGACGCGCATGCCACAAATCTAGGAAAAGGCAACACTTGGCACAAAGTTTCTAAAAATAGTTTTGCATGTAACTCCTACTACTAAAAATAGATCCCTAAAATATAGGAATGATTTTTCGCTTTTTTCTTTTTTCTTTTTTGGGAAAAGCTGCCCAACATGCAAGGAAGGATTGCGCATTTCTGGAGGGAACAGAACAGCCTATCGACACATGCGACAAACAATCATTGAGGGAAACTTTTTACGTTGTTTTTGGATGGAGAGGCCTGGGCTGAATAGCCAGCTCTTTACGATTTTCCAGAGCAGTGATGCTGGGATACTCTACGCATTTCTCGAGAGTAAAGAAATTATCTAGTTCTACGCAATTCCAAAGAACAGTGCAACTGGCCTATGTTGCTCTGTGCATTTCTGGATGAGAGTGCAATTGGGCCAGTTTCTGCGCAATTCTGGATGGCAGTACAACTGGCTAAAACTTCACAATATCCCAGAGCAGTGTCGACTGACCTACTCTAGAGCAAGGTTGCCTGGCCTGCTCTGTGCTCCTTTTTAGTGTAGGACAGTTGCTGGGCTGCTCTATGCATTTCTGGAGGGGAAGACAAGATGCCCTCCAGATTTGCGCAGTTTTGCCCGACAGTTGGTTGACCAGATGTGAACCGAGTGCTGGGTGTACTTGTGTTTGATCGACGAGACAATTGAGTTGTACACAAGTTGTAAAATGATAGATGAACTCTAATAAACACAAGTACCTTATCAGTGCAGGATAGCTGCGATGATTTCAAGGAGCGAGGCTCCAAAACGAAGCGAAGGAAAATTTTTGGAGGGTGGTTGTAGCCGCTACAATAGAACCCAAGAATATTAAAATAACCTAAACAACTTATGTTCCATCCCTAAGCATAGTTAAGGCCCCAATACCCAACTATGGTGCACAAAACCTCCTAATGGTTCCCATATCCCAAGTAAAGATCAAAAAGTAAATTTATCCAAATAGAACATGTGCCAAAATGTATACAATAAGAAGAAGCAACAAAATGTATATATTCGTAATAATAAAAAATCTATCTTCATAATAATATGAGGTTGAAAAGATCAAACACACTTGCTATGAAAGGGACTTTTTTTATAATGAACATGTGTTCCAAGGAGAGTGGTGCTAATAGACACATTTGGATTAAAAATATTAATGTTGAATGACTGTTGAAGGTGCCAAAGCTGAAGAAGATAAGATGTAGATGCACAAAAATGAAAAAATCAAACAATAATCAACATTCGTCCTTCATGAAATAAAATAAAATGCTTGTTGAGATTGATGAAGATAGAGAACATTTGATGTAGATGCATGAAAGGGAAAAATAATGATAGTGATCAATGTAAGTGTTTGAATTTTCCTTCACCTTCATATCTAATTGGTACGATAAATGCAAAATTAGAATAGTGGCTTGGTGATGGGGATCATGCTGACGAAAAAGATTGGAATGAATGTGTTCAAAGTTACACCAAAACCCTACTCCGCAACCCTTCTAGAAATTCATGACATGAATAGAGGTTGAAACATGCATTCAAGATGGTCTCTGATAGATGTCGTGCATACATTAAACTACAATGATACATAGAAGCATTGCAAGATGCAAAAAAATGCTGGTAGGTAGAGCCTTCAAGCAAAATCTCTAATGTTCTCAAAGTTGAATCTTTGGTGGCGTTGGGAAAATATAAAGTTGCATATAATTTTATTCAGACTTTTTCCAAATCCATGAAGCAACATTATGTAGCCATTTTTCACTAGATTTGCATGAAATATTATGACATTGGTGAATCCATAGTGGGAATTACAAGCAAGTTAGAAATTCCCTCTTTTGAACCAAATGCCAATTTCATTGGGGTGATGTGTTAAAATAGGTAATTACTACCGCATGAAAAATAATATAGAGAAAGAGCCTAAGTTATTTTGAGTTCAGTGCAAATTTAGACAAGTCAAGTTAGTGTGAGTTTCCATGAAGTAGAGAGTCTGAGTGAGCTTCAGTTATGATGTTAGTTAGAAAGAATAAATACACCATATTGGGTTTGGTTGTAATCAATCAAGTTTGTGTTTAAAAGAGTAATTGACCAACAACTCACATTTTTTGTGTGTATTTTGTGCGTTTCTCTTCTTCTTTTCCATCAGATTGATATCAGAGTGAGTTTTCAATAAGCTTAGGAAGTGCTAATATCTCCACAAATAAAAAAATGTAGTTTGTGTAAAGAGATGATAGTAACGCACCCAAGCCAAGGATTAAACACCTTATATCTTAGGAGAGGCTCGGGGGTAGTCGCACTACACTTCTCCAAGTTAACGAATTTTACATTAATGAAACCTCCCTACATAGAGAGATGTGTTACTGATAACGCAGGTCGTCCTTATCGTAAGGTGCACTAGTTTGTTTAAGGTGTGTTAGCCTAGACGAAGACTGTAATGCACGTGGGAAAGTTTAAAGATTCACAAGGTTGAAAGGGATTCATAAAGACATTCAAATAGTGATTCATAAAGGTGAAAGTTGAAAGGGATTCATAAAGTTGAAAAGGATTTTATTAAAGGGTTTAAATGCATGACATGTTTTTAAAGTTTTTCTTTGAATTAGTGCTCTAAAATAATTTTTTTAAGGAAAGTTTATAAAGTGAAGTTTTTTTTGTATAAGAATAAATAAAAGAAGGTTTTTTGAGTCATATTTGGTTAATCAAGAATTTTTTTTGGGATATTCAGAAAAAAGGGAATGGCTTCAATGAGCTTCTAGTGGCAGTTTCCACTATTCTCAGGGAAAAATTATAATATGTGGACTATTAATATGGAGACTATGTTACAGGATCAAGGCATTTAGGATTACATCAAGACTAGATATGTTGAACCTGCAAATCATGCAACATAACAAGATCTCACAAATGCACAAAAGGACCAATTGAGGTTAAACAAAAAGAATAATGCACATGTATTGCAACTTATCCAACAAGCAGTAGATCCAACTATATTCCAAAAAATCATGACCATGAATTCGACGAAGACAACTGTTAAAAATTTTGATGTTCTATTCTGCAACAATTACTTATTCCAAAACCTCTTTCTTCTAAAATATTAATTAAGTAATTTTATATAGAACATATACCATATAAACCATATCCGAAATAGAGGACAACCAAAAACACAAGTAGACACAGAGAATTTAGGTCCAATGACCAGGGAAAAATCCACAAGGGGAAAATCCAACCGGCTTCTTCTTCTATTAGAATCAAATGTTCAACAAAGATACAAAGTACAATGAGAGATCAAGAGAATGAGTAAGTTCACCCAAATCTGAGCAATTTGTATCATGAAGATCACTGGTAGCAACAAAAAATGCACAAAATGAATTAACCTTCCCCTCAATTGAATCAACACTGAAACATTGAAGCACTGTATCAACCTTGGCTCACCAAGTTCTTCTCTTACTCTCCAAGTCTCTCTCTCACAATATTCTTCAACTCTCTCCAACTCTCATTCAAGTTTTAATTTTTATTTCATGATGCACAAGTAGTGTGGGGAGAAAGAATGAGGTACATATATAAGGGAGGAGCAACAAATCCATGCCATAAAGGAGGACTAACTCACGTGCCAAGAGGAGTGTAACTCATTCCCATTTAGGAATTGTAACTCATACCATTAAGGAGGCACACATGCCTTTGTAACTTATTCTTTTAAGAGAGAGTGTAACATATGCATTAAAGAGTGCGTAAGAGGAATCTTTTATGACATGCTTTTATTGAGTGTAAGAGAGTGTAAGAGAATATTTTATGACATGTTTTAATGAGTGTAAGAGAGTGTAAGAGCATTAATGAGAGTGTAAGAGGAATATGCCATGCCAATAATGAGAGTGTAAGAGAACATTATTGAGAGCCATGATTGAGTGTCTTGAAATTCCTTTTAATAATAATAATGATCTCATAAAGAATATAATAATAATATTGATGATAACATATTAAGTAAGATTGAAATATTAGGATTTATTAATGATAAGAAGTGATTTTTCATCAACAATACTTGATTACCAATTGATTGAAGGCGATTTACTATCTTGAGACATTCTAATTTTATACTTTCTATTTTTAGAAATTCTAGTTTTAGACTGTCTATTTTTAGATATTCCATTTTTAGATATTCATCCCTGAGCTGCCAATTTTCAACACTCCCTCTCAACTAGGGATAAATTTCTTTTTGTAGCAAAATTATTTTCTTTCTCTTCTCATCTTTGTTCATCTCTGCTTTTTATCATCTGAAATAATGATGTTTTACTCTAATGAAGAAGAAACATCATAGGGGAGATTCATCCATAACCCTATATTCACTTGGGGGATTTCCACTTGCCAACAACTGACTGTTGGGTTGTGTTATATTCTTTCCACTACTAGCCTACCTAGTTAACCGAGGGGGTTAAAGGGGGGGCAGAGTCCCCCCTTCATTGCATCGATTGCACAGTGGGGGGGTTACAGGGGGTTTGAGGGGGGTAGGTAGCCCCCCTCTACGGGGTCTAGGGCAGTGCCTCGCATAATTTTTTTTTGGACCCTATATTAGGTTGGGCGGACTTACCTATGGTTTTGTGCATGGTTTTCACACATGGTTTTGGATGCGATGGTTTTCGGTCCATGGTATTGGATGCTTCGGAATGTATAAATATGTATTGTAACATTGAAAGGAACATAATGAAAAATCAATATGGTAGTCCTGGTTTTGGGATCCAGGGGAAAATATCTGTGTATATTTGTTTTATGTGTTATGCTCTCGCATTGTTTATTTTCTATGTTTTAGAATTCGTATGCAGGTAATTTCTGTATAGGGTTAAAACCTACATTTGGTATCGGAGCTGTTTTGGCTTCAAGGGGACACCTTTGTTGCTGAGGGGTTTTGTTCGGGCCCCTGGTAGACCCTGTTCAGTGGGAGATCTGCGGGATTGATTCTGGTGGTGAAAGAAGATGGTGAACAGTGGAAATATGGAGATCGATAAATTTAATGGTTAGAGTTTTGAGTTGTGGAAACTCAAGATGGAGGATCTGTTGGTGGATAAAGATCAATGGATCGTGGTAGATCTGGGTACTAAACCAATAGGAGTGTCCGATGAACAATGGAAGAAGTTGGATCGAAAGGAAAAGAGCACAATATGATTGTGTGTCTCAGATTCAATATTGTTGAATGTATGAGGAGAAGCTACGACTAAGGATTTATGGGACAAGTTAGGGACTTTGTACCAATATAAGTCTTTGGTGAATAAACTGTTCCTACGGAAAAAGCTGTATAACCTAAGGATGAAAGATGGAGACTCGGTGACAGAGCATATCAACGCATTTAATATTGTGGTAGGTCAGTTATTATTTGTTGATATTAAAATTTCAGATGAAGATAAGTGCATCAGTTTGTTGTGTTCTCTACCAGATTCATGGGATAGTCTGGTTATTGCAATAGGTAGCAATGCAACTGCCTTGTAGTTTGATGAAATAGTCTCATCCTTGCTGATGGAGGAGATGAGACAGAAAAATATGGAGAGCCAGAATGGTGATGCCTTGTCTATATGAGGACGGTCCCAGAACATAAACAAAAATAAGTCATCGAGTGGGAGATTTAAATCTAAAGGGAGATCTAAATCTCCAAGAAAACCTTTAAAGGTGGTGTGCTGGAAATGCGGAAAGGAAGGGCACTACAAAAGGGACTGTAAATCTAAAGATCCTGATAAAGGAAAGGGATCTGATGATGCTCCTTCCGCAGAGGCAAAAACCACCTTAGATGAAGGTGGGGATGTGTACTTGGCTTCTTTAAGTACAGATGTAGATCATGAGGCATGGTTGATTGACTCAGGTGCATCCTTTCACTTCACTCCCCATAGAGAGTGGTTCTACGAGTATGAGAAATATGATGGTGGTGATGTCTTCTTGGGGGATGACAAGAAGGCTAGAATGGTTGGTCGCAGAAAAGTAAAGTTGAAGTTGCAGGGTGGAAGGGTTAGAACACTTCCGGGTGTTCTGCATGTTCCTGCATTGGCCAGAAATCTGATTTCCGTCAGCAAGATGGATGATGTAGGTGTAAAAACAGTGTTCGAGAAGGATACCTGCAAGATGGTTCGGGGAGCACTGGTATTAATGCGGGGAGTTCGGATTGGAACTTTCTACAACTTGCAAAGTAGCACTGTTGTTGATGGGTGCAACAGTTCTGTGGTTCCTGAAAGTGGAGCAGAAAATCTAGTGGTCTCTGGAGAGAAGACCATGTTGTGGCATCAAAGGCTTGGACATATTGGAGAGAAGGGCTTTCGAATACTTCATGGTAAAGGTATGGTAGAAGGTATGAATAATAGCTCTCTGGATTTTGATTTCTGTGAAAATTGTGTATATGGGAAGCATAATCGGGTGAGTTTCCCCTTTGGTGGTAAGAGGGCGAAACAAATATTAGAGCTTGTACACAGTGATGTGTTTGGACCTGTGAAGGTTCCATCACTGAGTAAGTTTGTGTACTATGTATAATTTATAGATGTCTTCTCAAGAAATACATGGATATATTTCCTTGAGAAGAAATCTGAAGTCTTTGACAGGTTTAAAGTATTTAAGGCTCTGGTGGAAAACCAGATAGAGAAGAAGATAAAGGTGCTGAGGTCAGATAACGGTGGAGAGTTTTGCAACAAGAAATTTGAAGAATTCTGTAAGAAGTGTGGTATAGCATGGTAGAATGCTACTCCATACACACCTGAGCAAAATGGAGTTGCAGAAAGAATGAACAAGACGTTGATGGAAAGGGCAAGAAGCATGCTCAGTGGTGTTGAGTTAGGATAGGAATTCTGGGCAGAGGCGGTGGAGACAACATGTTACCTGGTCAATAGATCACCTTCATCAATGTTGGAGGATAAGACTCCACAAGACGTATGGACTGGTAAGAAACCCTCTCTTTCACATCTGAGGGTATTTGGATGTGATGCATATGTACATGTTCTAAAGGAGAAAAGAACCAAGTTGGATAGTCAATCTGAAAAGTGCATCTTTATTGGGTATAAGGATGGTTTAAAGGGTTATAAGCTTTGGAACCGAGTGACAAGGAAGGTTGTGTACAGATGAGATGTGGTGTTCAGAGAGGTGAAAGATGTTACTAAACATGAAGTCCAACCAAAGGAACCTGAGAAGATAGAGTTTGAGCTTAAGGAGGAAGAATCAGAATCTACAGCAAAAGAGGAATCAGAAGATGAAGAGCCACAAACTCTGGGTGTGAGAAGATCAGTTCGAGAAAGAAGGCAACCAAAAAGGTATAGTCCATCTGCTTTCTGTTCAAATTTTGCTTTATCTATTATTGATGATGATCCCAAAATTGTGAAGGAAGCAGTAGATTCAGAGGATGGAAAACTCTGGAAAGAGGCCATGGTTGATGAAATGGCATCTTTGCACAAAAATGAGGCTTGGGATCTAGTGGAGTTTCCAGATGGAAGGAAACCCATTGGCAGCAAATGGGTGTTCAAGAAGAAGACAAATGCAAAAGGAAAGGTGGAGAAATACAAAGCTCGGTTGGTAGCAAAAGGTTATTCCCAGGTGTCGGGAATTGATTTTGGTGATATTTTTTCTCCTGTTGCTGAGGTAGCTTCTATTAGATTACTGTTATATGTTGTTGTTGCTTTTGATTTTGAGGTAGAACAGATGGATGTGAAGACAACATTTCTTCACGAGGATCTGGAAGAGGAGATCTACATGAAGCAACCTGAAGGCTTCAAGGTAAAGGGTAAGAAAGAACTGGTATGCAAGTTAAAGAAGTCTCTGTATGGGTTAAAATAGTCACCAAGGATGTGGTTCAGAAAATTGATACATTTATATGGGGACTTGGCTTCACCAGAAGAAAAGCAGATCACTGTGTGTATTTTAAATTAATTGGTGACCGTGTTATCTATCTGGTCTTGTATGTGGATGATATGTTTCTGGTTGGAAATGACAAAGAAATTATCCAGGATTTGAAGACCCAATTGTCCTCCAAATAAAACATGGCTGTAAACTATATTTTGGGCATGGAAATTAAAAGAGATTGGGCAAAGAGGAAGCTTTGGTTAAACCAAAGGAAGTATGTCGAGACAATACCGCAGAGGTTTAATATGCAAGATAGTAAAATGGTGAAGGTTCCTATTCCTGTAGGTGTAAATTTATCTGCTAAACAGTGTCCCAAGACACAAGAAGAGGAAGAGGACATGTCCCGTGTTCCATATGAAAGTGCAGTCAGTAGCTTGATGTATGCGATGGTATATACTAGACTAGACATTGCACATGTAGTGGGAGTATTGAGCAGGTTTATGTCAAAACCAGGGAAGGAGCATTAGACAACAGTGAAGCGGGTCTTCAGGTATTTGCGTGGCACTAGTGATTATGGTTTGTGCTACCATGGAAGACTAGTATTGGACAAAGTTTTGGATATTCGTGGCTTTGTTGATGCAGACTGGGCTGGAGATCTAGATTAGAGAAGATCTACAAGTGGGTATGTGTTTAACCTATTTGGAGGTGTAGTCAGTTGGATGAGTAAGAAACAATCTGTAGTGGCACTATCAACTATAGAGGTAGAATACATGGCAACCACTCATGCAAGAAAGGAAGAAGTTTGGTTTCAGAGATTGTGTTCAAGTATGGGGTTAGTACAGGAAGCTATAAGGATATACTGTGACACCCAAAGTGCAATTTTCTTGGCAAAGAACCCTGCTTACCATTCAAAGACAAAGCACATTGATGTTCAGTATCACTTTGTGAGGGATATGATAGAAGACAAAAAGGTGTTTCTGGTAAAGGTCGACACTTTGAAGAATACTGCAGATGAATTGACAAAATCTGTGAGCTCTTAGAAGTTCTCTTGGTGTAGAGAAACAATGGGCATTGCAGGGCTGGATAAATGAGTAAGCTCTCCTATGGCCCCCTGTGGAAAGAAAACAACAAGTGGGAGAATGTTGGGTTGTGTTATATTCTTTCCACGACTAGCCTACCTAGTCAACCGGGGGGTTAGAGGGGGAGCGGAGCCCCTCCTTCATTGCGTCGATTGCGCAAAAGGGTGGGGGGGTCACAAGGGGCGGGTAGTCCCCTCTACGGTGTTTGGGGTAGCGCCCCGGGGAAATTTTTTTTGGACCCTATATTAGGTTGGGCGGACCTACCTATGGTTTTGTGCATGGTTTTCGCACATGGTTTTGGATGAGATGGTTTTCGGTCCATGCTATTAGATGCTTAGGCATGTTTAAATATGTATTGTAACATTGAAAGGAACATAATGAAAAATGAATCTGTTAGTTCCGGTTTTGGGATCCAAAGGAAAATCTCTGTGTATATGTGTTTTATGTGTTATGCTCTCACATTGTTTATTTTCTGTGTTTTAGAATTCGTATGCAGGATATTTTTGTACGAGGTTAAAACCTACACTGACAAGGATCTCACACAACCAAGTATCATCTCTGCTTGGGGGGATCCACTTGTCAACACATGACAAGGATCTCGCATATCTAAGTCTCATCTCTACTTGGGGGGACCCACTTGTCAACACATGACATGGATCTCACACATCCAAGGCTCCTCATTGCTTGGGGGAAGACATGACAAGGATCTCACACATCTAAGGTTCATCACTACTTAGGGGGATCCACTTGTCAACACATGACAAGGATCTTGCACAACCAAGTATCATCTCTGCTTGGGGGCTCCACTTGTCAACACATGACAAGGATCTCACACATCTAAGGCTCATCACTGCTTGGGGTGGTCCACTTGTCAACACATGGCAAGGATATGACATATCCAAGGCACATCACTTCTTGGGTGGATCCACTTGTCAATGCATGACAAGGTTATTGCACATCTAAGGCTCATCATCCATGACCATCATCTTTAGGAAGGGTCATATTCGTTAGTCCAAGTTGCTTTCAAAAAATAAATAATTTCCCTTTCAACAAAGGCTTGGTAAGAATGTCGACAATCTGGTCATCAATCACTATATGATGGAGTCTTACTACTCCTCTCTACACCATATCCTAGATATAGTGATATTTGATCTCAATGTTCTTGGAATTGTCATGGAAAACAAGATTTTCTGCAAGTCGAATCCAACTACTATTGTCATAGTAAATTACTGTTGTGTCTAGAACATGCTCAAACAACTCTCCAAAGAGCTTACTCAAACATACTTCCTCACAACTAGCCATGCTAGTGACAATGTACTCAACTTCAGTTGTGCTGAGGGCTACATACTTTTGCTTCCTTATCATCCAAGATATCATGGCTGATCCTAAGCTGAAGCAACACCCAAATGTGTTTTTTTTTGCCTATTAGAAGTGTTACCAGCCCAATCAACATTAGAGTAACCATGTAACTTTACACCTATGGAAGCATATCTCAATCCAAGATTGATAGTCCCATGCAGGGATCTTAGCACATGCTTTGCAAAAAACCAATGTGTATGAGATGGATTAATCATATATTGGCTCAGAGTATTGACCACAAAAGATATGTCCGGTCTAGTGTTCATTAAGAACATCAATGCTCCAATCATTTGTCGATACTTAGAAGGATTAGCCAAATAAGATTTTGCAGCTTCACCACACAACTTCTTAAAATTCATATCCATTGGAGTATTCATGGACTTACATTTTGTCATGCCAAATCTTTCTAGTAGCTTGAAAACATATCTTCCTTGAGAAAGGAAAATATCACCATGTCTCTACCATACTTCTGTTGGAAAATCAAGGATATTATATTAGGTTTTGATTCTCCTTTATTGATAATTACTTGTGAGTGTGTTGACTTATTTTACTTCTTTATTATCTTATTTTTCATCAAGCAATTATACATATATGAAGATTAAAAAACAAGAGACACAAGATGTAAGCACATGACAGGGAAAAACCCCAATCAATATAATTATTCTTTCAATAGTATTCTTTGAGACTCTTTACCCTAGACCAAGACCAAAATTTCCCTCCACACCATGTTAGCCTCCAAGATCTTCGACCCCTTCCAGCAACTTCCAGTAACATGCACCTTACAAAAACAACGAAATCTTAGGAGACTTCAATATACCAACCCAAAAAATGAAACAGAGAGAGAGGCATTGAAAGCTCGATTTTATTCTTCTATTGAGACTCCCCCAAACTCACACTTCTTTCTTCCTCTTGGAAACAGACTTCGCACTTCTCTAGCTCTTATTGAGAGATCGAACTTACTTGAGAGTGAGTTCTCCAAATGACTTCGATCTCCTTCAATATATAGGCTTCTAGTGGGTCGAATGGGGGTCCTTACACTGACTTGATCTTCCTTAGGCTGACATGATGTGGAGGAAACATAATTTATATTTGGCTTGATACAAAACCTTTTTACATGATTCAAAAGCCCAAGAAGGGTCTCTTCAAATATACAATAGCTCTATAAACTCAATATTAAGCCTAGGAGTCCATAATGGGGAATTTGACTAATATAATGATGACCCAAGCATGGAACCCATGTTTTAATAAGTCATTGTTACACTAACAAAAATTATTTTCTTTATTCTTTTGACAAGTACATTACATAATGACTCAAGTACGTTATTGAAGACTGAACATAGTTACTTTTTCCAACACTCCCTCTTAACTAGGGAGGTATTCATAATGTACAAATACAATGGAATATATCAAACTATATGAAAACATCAAGAACCTTTAAGCACCGCAATGCCATGGACTAGATTCTTGACCATGGCAATCTATCCAAACATTCACTCAACAATTTAGGCATCAGAATTCCATGGACTCGATTCCTGACTAGGCAATCTATCCAACCAATCACTCAATAATTTAGGCACCATAATGCCATAGACTAGATTCCTGACCAGGGAAATATATCCAAGTGGGACTAAGGTGGACTCAATCTTTCAGCCCCTCTAGGTACCATCGGGCTTACTTTCTAACGACCAACCCAAACATACATGTGTGTATCCAAAACAGAGCTCAATAATCAACACCACATTTTCAAATTCGGGATTTCAGACATCAACACAAAGTACTGATCTGATGTCTCCCCAGGAAATGCTTCACTTGAAAAGCCTCAAAAAATGTCTTCCAATTCCTTATCATCAATACAATCACGAATATCTACCAAACCTAGAAGCTTCCTTAGATATTTAAACTTCTTATTAGGAAGAGCCTTTGTTAGAATATCTGCTACCTGTTCATCTGTTAGAACATACTCTAACTTCAGGATCCCATATTGCACAAAGTTCGTAATAAAGTGGAACTTGTTATTGATATATTTAGTCCTTGAATGAAACACAGGATCTCTAGACATCTTGATACAACTTTGATTATCACAATTAATCACATTAGGACCCAGAGACTTCTCGAACAAATTTTTCAGAAGCTTCCTTAACCAAACAATCTCTTTTCCTACTTCACATGCAACCACATATTCTGCCTCGGCACTACTCAATGCAACAAGTTCTTGCTTCCTACTCATCCATGAGATCATAGAAGCTCCCAAACTAAAGCATCCTCTAGTACTACTCCTTCCATTGGTCTCACTGCCACCCCAATCAGAGTCTGTGAAGCCAATTCGCTTGACTTCCTTACTATCATACTTTAGGCAGTGATGTATAGTGCCACAAAGATACCTCAATATATTTTTGGAAGCTATCCATTGATCATGACGAGTCTCCAACTGAAAATGACTAAGAATGTCCACTACAAAACATATATATGTCCTGGTATTTACTAGATACATCAGGGAACCCACCAAATGATGATATGAGGTAGGATCCACGAGACTAGAGTTGGAGCTCCTCAACTTCTTGAGTTTGGTGATCATAGGAGTAACCATATGCTTGGAGTACATCATCCCAAATTTCTGTAATAACTTGATGATGTACTTTCCTTACCCCAAATATGTCTCCCCAGGTCTCTGCCATACTTATAGATCTAGGTAGTAATGCATCAATCCTAGATCCTTCATCTCAAATTCAATTGCCAACATCTTCTTGCATTCTTGAATTCTTCGTTCTACACTGGTGATGAATATCTCATCCACATATAGTAGGATAATAACGAGCTCATTATTCAGGATCTTGATATATAGATTCGGATCATCAGTACTCTTTACGAACCCAATCCTGAGAAGATATAGATCCATTCTTGCATACCATGCCCTTGGTGCTTGTTTCAAGCCATATAGGGCCTTCTTGAGTCTGCAAACATGAGAGTCCCTATTAGTCACTTCAAATCCTCCAGGTTGTTCGATGTACACTTCCTCATCAATGGTCCCATTTACAAATGCGGTCTTAACATCCATTTGATGGATATTCCACTACATTGTAGCATCCAATGAAACCAACGATCTAATGGTAGTGTACCTTGCAGTAGGTGCAAATGTTTCTTCATAGTCAATGCCTTCCTTTTGAGAGAGACCCCTTGCAATGAACCTTTCTTTGTACTTGTCTATACTTCTATCAACAACATGTTTGATCTTATAGATCAAACTTCATGTGACAACCAATTAGTCACTAGGTCTAGGAAATATTTCCCAAATCCCATTCTTCATGATGGATTGATATTCTTCCTGCATAGCTTTCTTCCAAACCTCTTCATGCTCAACTTCCTAGAATGTAAATGGTTCAACTTCAATCGACTTTGTCATATATCCAGAATATCTAGAATACCTTTTCAATTTCTTACTTTCCCTTGAGGACCTTTCTGCAACTTCATGTCCTTCAACATATTCTAATGTAGCTTTCAACCATTTTGCCTATTTCTTGTGGTTGGGATAACCACCAATTGAATAGGCTCACTTGGTCCTTCTTCTTCATCATTTTTAGTAGAGTTATCATGAACTTCATCTTCTTCAAATATAAGAACTTCTTCATCATCATAATCAATAGGAATATCCTTTGATTTCTTGTAAGATTGATTCTCATCAAATATGACATCCCTACTTCAATGTATCTTCCCTCCTTTATGTAAATTATATATGCCTTTGAGGAAGGACTATAACCAACAAATATTCCCTTGATGGTTGTCGAGTCCAACTTCTTTCACTTGTCTTTCATAATATGGACATACGCCGGACTTCCAAATATGCATAAATGATCCACACTATGCTTCTTTCATGTGAATACTTCTTCGGGTGTAGTATTATCAAGACTCGTATGAGGACTTCTATTTTGAACGTACACGACAATCATCGCTACTTGACCCCATAAGAACTTCAGTAGATCTTGATCAAGGAGAATAGTTCGAATGCCTTCTTCAATTGACCTATTCTTTCTTTCGACCAATCCATTTCATTTGGGATAGTAGGGAGCAATGATCTCCCTCTTAATACCTGCATCTTTACAATATGCAATTAACTCTTTAAAGGTGTATTCCCCACCATTGTTAGACCTTAGAGTCTTTATCTTCTTTTCGGTTAGGGTTTTCCACCTCAGCCATGAACTCCTTGAACTTATCAAATACTTCATATTTAGTTTTAAGTAGGTAGAGCCATGTCTTCCTCGAATGGTCATCAATGAATGTTACATAGTAGAGATGACGTCCAAGTGTTTTATCAAACATGGGCCCACATACATCAAAATGGATGAGATCTAATATTTCTTTAGATCTAGATTCACTATGATGAAGTGAATTTCTAGTATGCTTCCCCAGAGAACATCCCTTGCACACACCTTCATGGTCTAACTTCATATCAGGAATACCATGAACCAATTTACTGAGAGTGAGGATGACCCTATAATGAAGATAGCCATACCTTCGATGCCATTTTTGAATGGGACTTATTTCCATATGAACCAGAGCTTGAGGAGAGGGAGCGATAACCTGGTAAAGACTTCCTTCATTGACTACAATAAACCTAGCTTTGTTAAGACAGGAGTTCTTTCCCCAAACCAATACTTTTCCATCAACAAAAGAAATCCTTTCCCCTTTATCTTCTAAACAAGAAATAGAAAGTACATTCTTTTTCAAACCTGGACCATAGAGAATGTTTTTGAGATGTAGCTTCGATCCATTGTCCAGCTTCAATGATGTAGATCCCGAGCTTCTAACATCATAGCTTTTGTTGTCACCCAATTCTAGTACATGAGAGGATGACTCCTTTCATATAGTGTGTGTAGTTTCCTGCTTTCACCTGTCATGTGTCTCGATGCTCCACTATCAATGATCCATGCAATTTCATCAGTAAGAGAACTTGTAAGGGAAACCGAGAATCCTTGACTCTTGACTTTGTTGAATAAGTAGTAGATGATATTCTTGATCCATCTTCCAGGAAATTTGAAACCCAATCTTATGTAGTTCACCATAGAGGGAGAATCCATGCCAACAAAGTGATCTTCGAATTCTATTGAACTTAGCTCTAATACCATGTTGGAAAATCAAGGATATTATATTAGGGTTTGATTCTCCTTTATTGATAATTACTTGTGAGTGTGTTGGCTTCTTTTACTTATTTATTATCTTATCTTTCATCAAGAAATTATACATTTATGAAGATCACAAAACAAGAGACGCAAGATGTAGGCACATGCCAGGGAAAACCCCAGTCAATATAACTATTTCTTTCAATAGTATTCTTTGAGACTCTTTACCATAGACTAAGACCAGAATTTCCCTCCACACCATGTCATCCTCCAATATCTTCGACCCCTTCCAACAATGTTGGCACAAAAGTGACATCAGGGAAAGACCTTGGGTTCAGGCGTAGAGGGCCAAAAATGGTTTGTTGTAGTCTTGGACAACGTCGACATTTTCAACTTACCCAATGGATAAGGAGTCTCTCCCGGGGCATGCTGCAACTGGAAGTAAGAAGGGTTCAACATAGGGTCATGGATATATTAACCATTAATCTGTAAGTGTCTTTGTGCATATACTCAGGCTAACATTATATTAACCATTACAATGAATCTACCATCTGCATAGACTTTCAACTCATTCAAAATTTTACTAGGTCCATATAACATAAGAAAATACACACATCATACCAAGAAACCAATCTAGTTCTTCATTCATCTTAATTCAACAGGATAGCAGTACATGATACATTTGCCTTAGCCACAAATAACTACATGAAATACCCGATTACATGACCCGACTGCCTGCAACAAACTTAGTCCACTTCTCAACTACTGCTCCAATATTTAGTTTAGATGCTCTGAGAACTCACATCCTCCTCACTGCTCATTCGTGACTAGAACACTACAACCAACCCATCAAGCCTCAACCAACCTTTTTCTCCTTGCTAATTTATCCTTTTGTATTCCTTCTTCCGCTTGCACTGTTATTTCTCACTCGACTGCCTCTCATCCACCTTGTCCACTCGAATGCCCCTGATTTCTGCTGACACCTCGCCAAAAGCATCCCGCAACTACATGTTCCTGTATTCCACTGCAGCTATATTTTCCGCAACCTGACCGTTACTGCTGCCACCCATTTCCTCTTCTTTTTATCTTCAAAATCTTTCAAAATCCTTCAAAATCAAAACGAAGGCCCCAACAGGCCCTGACCACAATTCTTTGACTCGTCCTCGAGTCAATTCATTTTGAGCTCTGTGGGTCCTGTTGGTGTCTCAATAGGTACTCCTGTCAGTGGCTACTCTGGTTCTGCCGACTGATGAGCTAATGCTCTCATTGTCTCGACTATCATTTTCTGGGTGGTTTCTACTCCCATTGTTCCTTCTTCTGCTTGTTGTCCTTCTTTTCCAAATGAAGGCCCCAACTCAAGAACAACGGTGGTCGTTTGTTGCCTGAATTCATTATATTTTTGGAGGGCAGCTTCCCATCTGACAATGATCGTGTTAGCCTGTTGAGTGAAGTCTTTGGCTGTGTTGGACGTTAATTTGGTTGGATTTTTACTCTGTAGATGGTCCCACTATTCTTCACTGTTGTTGCAGACTTATTTCAGAGCCAGAACCTGTAGTCGGACCGGTGGACGCAGGTCTCTTATTAGCTTTTTGGTTTTCGCTGATTCTTCTTCAATTTGATCAACCTGTGCTTGAATGGCGACAATCTACTCATCAATCTTCTAGAGTTGGTTGGAATCCATGCATTCTCTGCTATTGGCAAACAATATTTGTAGTTGCTCTCTCATAGGGTACACTAACTGATTCTTCAACGCAAGGCTTCCTGGCTAGTCGTGAACTCTATCCATCAGGGCATACCCGTCTGCTAGTGCCTCAGCGAGTGCTTTCTTCTTGGCTGCCACTTCGCTGATCTTTCCATCTATTGTTCTAGCATATATTTCGACTAGGTCTGGCAACGCTGATCTTCTTGTTTCCAGCTTCTTCTTCATATCAGCGTTGGTTGCCACTAGATTTGAACATGTTGCTTGAATGTGATCGCAACAACTCGCTAGCGTGCAGGCTGTAATGTCGTTTGGAGCTTCTATGTTGCCATTTGTGATCATCAACCATAGTGATCGAAACTTCTCTGTTACTTGATCAACTTGTGCCTACAAATCTATATTTTCTTGTCGCAGTTGATCTCTTTCCTCTATTACTTCCTGTAGCTGCTACTTTTGCTTCTCATGCTCCCTAGCCAGATCATCATGTATTATTTCAGCTCTTTGCACCGCTTATTGAATAAATGCAAACAGTTGTGCTGAGGACCAGTGCTGCAGGGTGTCGGTTTGCATTGTGCTTGGTTCTGGAAAATTTTGCTAAATTGGTAGGCTGCTGGAAATGGATTTCTCAGAATGGGAGGTGGGAGAATGAACTGGCTGTGATTTTGGGGTGAACTAGGGAGTGGGAGGAACAATATTAGGGTTAGGGACCACCAGGAAACTTATAGGGAATAATGGATGGTACAGTTCACCCCCCCTTACCTGCGGAAGGGTTGTGGTTGGTTCTTTCTCCTGGAGTGGGTCCAACCCAAAAAGTAAAGAGACTAGTGAGCCTAGTTGGGCACCACTACCAGAGGTGGCCCCTCTAGGTTTCTCTGTCGAATCAACCTCCATGTCTTAGTCGCTAGTCATGTGCCGGAGGGGATGGTTTCTGACAGGGTTGCGAAGGTGGAGGCCATGTGGGGAGAAGGTTCCCGCGACTAAGGTGGAATGGTAGAGGGATTTGGGGGAATTTATTCAAAAATCAGGGATGCAGATACTAATTGTCCAACCTCATCAGTAAGGTCGACAATGTGAATTGCTGGGGTAGTTCTTGGCTTCTTAGCTACTAGGTTCCTAACTACTCTTTTCTTTTTGGTTTTAGGACTGTTGGCTGAGATGGGGTTCTAGTGCCACCAGTGGGAATTGCCATAGCCAATGGAGTTGTAATTATAGGTGAAAACATAGTAGAACCTTGAAACTGCATGGGCTGGTTAGCCTCACCTGAGTTTTCATCAAAGCTTGTGATCGTTTGCCTTATCGCAAACATTTTTTGTTCCATTTGCAGCACCATTGGGTGTATATCTTCTTCAGTCGAACTCTTTTCGTTGCTTTCTCCTGCTTCTCCTGCTTGCGACTGTGGCTTTAATCTGCCAAACAGATATCGGTACTTTCCCTCTGTAATCTCACATGCGACCCCCGGCCATGATCCAATCTCGCTATGGAGTGTTGCTTTAGTCAAAATAAATTTTTGTGGCCTCATCTTGAAAGTGTCAAGATGGACACATCGGGGTCGAAGGTAAGTGTGCCCATGTGAGGCTCCAAACTAGATTTCCTCGGAGAACTCATCTAGAAGTGGTTTGGGTATTCTCTCCGTTGACCTGATTGTAATCAACATCAACTCATACCATTCAGTGAAAGCTACCTCATTAATTTATTTACTGCTCGAGTCCCTCGAAGCTCTCCATGGCTCATACCGGAGCGCTAACGGCTGTCCTTTAGTAATCTTCATCATATCCCTTCCCCTTGGTGGCTACCATTTCCACATTGCCAGAGACATCAGTATGTATCCAAACAAGAAATTGGTACTCCGCTTGTAGATATCTTCACATGCTTCGAAGAGCTCATTTAGTACGAAAGTAGACCAGTTGAGCACTTCTCCATTGCAGCAGTGCTCCACAACCAAAATTGCGTCTAGAGTGCACTCATTTCTTGCAAAGTGTCTCATTGTTTTTCCTGCTATGATGTAGCAGGCAAACCTTATCTCAATTTTGCTGATCATGTCAATTTTGGCTCCCCTTTCACCGCACTTCGTTCCATATTTTGCATAATAATCATCTTCTCCCTGCTTCTTTTCTCTTTTCGTTCCTTCCTAGAACGCTGTGTTCATCGCATTTCCTCCTGCTGACAACCCTGTGAGATGATGGATATCGTCTACGTGAATTGGGTACTCCTTGTCAAGCCACAAGGATCCCCCATGCATTCTGCTGGCTAGTAATTTTGTACATTGCATTGCAGCTAGTTGAGTGCCGAAGACCGGTAAAATTCTCAAATTGATCAGTGTCGACCTCTGTAAACCTATGAAATCCTCTTTGACTCTAGATGTTCTGGTGCCATCTTCCTTTTGAGTTTATTCTGTATAGACCTCCCTTTTCGGCATTGGAAACTGACAATAATCAGTAAGGTCATTCTCAACCAAGGTAGATTTGTCATATTTTCCATATAGATTTTCCAGCACGCAATTCTCTCATCTAGTTTGTCCTCTGGGACTGAAAGAATTCCCTTTTCCATTTGTCTTCTTCTCTGATAGAAAATCATCACTAGAGGCTTCAAACTTCTGCACTTTTGTTGTTGTTGTTCTTCAGAGCAACGTTAGAGCTTCTCTGCTGCCTGACTTGACATGACGTTTCCTAACTAGACTTTGGCAACTAATTACTACGACAAATTTCCCCATGTATCCTAACCATGCTTTTCCGCTATCGGCTAACCTAGACTTGACATTTATAACATGGAATGGGGGAGGGTAGAGTGGGCCGCATGGCTTAATAACTTTTCCATAATGGAGGGTATTTATTAGCTAAATTTGTTCCTAATGGGAAAAGATTTTACGGCTTCCACTTGACAGTTGCATTATTAGTTACTTATTATGGAAATGACTACTTGTACGGTGGAAAGGATGGACAAAGTGTGTGACTATTAAGACTGAAAAACGTCTGCCTACGTGTGACTTAAAGACTGGAAAAGCGTCTACCTACGAGTGACTATTAAGTCTACCTATTCCCCCTGACCACAAATGGGTTGTGGTATCATGAAATTTTTTCTGCAACCTTATTGACGCTTTTTCTTATTGTTGTTAAAAGATTACAAAAGACATAAACTTCAAATGAACATTGGAATGACTTGGCTAACTTTTATTGACTACTACCTACTTGTGGGCTCATTTCTGAGACCCCCTTAACTTGATAGTTTTTTGGCATGTGGAAGGGTTTCAGATGTGCGCTGTTTACCCATCCATGTAGCATTTCTCCATCTAGTTGCGCCAACCTTACTGCTCCAGAATCTTTGATTTCCGCAACTATAAACGGGCCCAACTAGTGCATCTGCAACTTACCCGAGAACTTTTGGAACTTGCTGTCGTATAATAATGCGTGATCTCCAACTTGGAATGTCTTCTTTTTGATATGCCTGTCATGCCAATATTTTTGCCTTCTTTTCTCTACTGACTGGTGAAATTCAGCCAAGAATCTAGATTCATCAAGTTCCATCAGTTGATTCAGTCTTTCTCTTAATGCTACATCATCTGTCATTTTTGTTGCTTGAGAAATAAACATGCTGGACACTATGAACTCTACTGGGACTACTGCTTCCTTCCCATATACCAGCTGAAATGGTGTTTGTTTATGAAGTCTTTTCATTGTTGTTCTGTATGCCCATAGAGTTGCTAGTACATGCTCGTCCCAGTCGTCCCTATTAGCTGATACAATTTTCGTGAGACCTTTCTCTAGTATTTTATTGAATGCCTCAATAGTCCTGTTGGCCTGTGGATGGTATGGACTACTTTTATGATGCTGAATCATAAATTTCTTGAGAAGAGACTCAACAATTTCATTAATAAAATGTGTTCCTTGATCACTTGTCAGGATTTTTGGGCATCCAAATCTTGAAATTATATTTTCAAAAATGAACCTTGCAGCAATGTCAGTTGTACAGTCTTTGACTAGTGTTTCTTCTGCCCATTCGGTGAGATATTCCATAGCCGTTATTATGTATCTTGTGTGTGAGTGTCGCATTGGTGGTGTTATGGGTCCGATGAAATCTATTGCCCACTTCTCGAAGATCTGCACTGTATGAACTGGGTTTAAGGGGAGTTCATCCCATCGTGAAGGCTTCCCAACCCTCTAACAGACATCACAATTCTTAGCATATTCCTTAGAATCTTTGTGGAGGGTTGGCCACCATAATCCTGCATGCAGTATCTTCCTTGCAGTGGCTTTTCCTCCTACATGGCCTCCTGCGACCCCAGCGTGACATTCCCAGAGCACATCTTCTCTTTCATGCTGAAGTATGTAGTGTCTCAGGACTTGATCCAGGCCCATCTTATAGAGATTTCCCACGATTAGTTTGTAGTCTGTTTCCCTTACTATTTTATGCCTCTTCTGACACAATCCAACAATGCCCTGTAGTTAATAGACCATCAATTTCTTCTAGGTATTCTGGAACTGCTTCTATTCTGAATAAGTCAGCATCAAGTAGTTATCATCTAATGACCCTTCATTCTCTCCAGTCTCCAGTCATGATAGATGAGCCGGCCTCACATTTGGTCTTCCTGGTTTGATGACTACCTTGAAAGTTAATTCTTGGAAGAGTAATAACCAACGACATATTTTGCCTTCTAACACGAGTTTGTTCACTAAATACTTTAGTGCTGAATGATCCGTAAAAAATTTAAATGGTGCTCCCAACAAGTAATGCCTAATTGTTTGCACAGAGTAAACCATGGCCAGTGTCTCCCTCTCTATTATCGTATAGTTCCTTTTTGTAGTTGACAATTTCCTACTGGCATAGTACATTGGGTGATCCATATTTCTTTCGCCTAGTTGCACTAATACTGCTCCTAGCGTGATCCTTGATGCATCAATAAGTACATGAAATGTCTTGTTCCAATCCGAGTACACAAGGATCAGAGCGCTTACCAATTTCTCTTTCAACTTATTCAATGTTGCTTGAAAATACTCCATCTAAGTGAATACTTCTGTCCTCTTCAGTAACCTCTCCATCGGGGCTATAATTGATGCATAATTCCTAATGAACCATCGGTAATACCCTGTATGGCCCAGAGTGGACTGAAGTTGCTTTACATTGTGTGGTGGTTCCATGTTAACAATTACCACAACCTTTGCGGGGTCTACACACACTCTGTCTTTGCAGACAATGTGGCCCAGAAACGTTCCAAATGGAACCACAAAAATGCACTTCTTTAGGTTCAAGGAAATTTGCAACTGTTGACATCTTTCAAACATGACCCTTAGTAAGCTTGTGTGTTTCTTCAACAGACTATATACTATCCAATCATCCATGTACACTTCCAGGAACCTGTGAATATAGTCTCGAAATGCAGCTATAACAATCCTTGAGAAGACAATAAGTGCGTTCTTCAAACCGAACGACATTACATGGTAAGCATATGACCCCCATTTGGTGGTGAACGTTGTCTTCCTCTTGTCCTCTTCTGCTATTCAGACCTGATGGTAGCCCGAGAATCCATTCGTGAATGAATATGCCTCATTGCCCACTACATTGTCCAGGACTTCATCGCTAAAGGGTGTTGGGAAGGGATCATGCACACATGCATTGTTCAGACTTCGATAATCAACACAGACTCTGATCTCTGTCACGTATTTCTTGTTCTGTATGACTATCAGACTAATCCATTCTGCTTTGTCTACCAGAAATATAATCCCAGCTTCTAACATTTTGTCGATCTCCCTCTTAACCTTTTCTTTCACTCTAGGGTTTAACCTATATGGCCTGTGCTTCACTGGACGGGCATCTAGTTTCAGAACAATATTCATCTCCCTTATGTCCCCTTTTATCCCTTTTAGCTCAACTACTGATGCTGGGAACAAGTCTTGATATTCCTGCAACAGGTCAAAAATCTCTTTTGTTGTCTGTTCGTCCCAATAATCCCCAACAAATGCCATTTTGGGTTTATCTTCTGTTCCAATATTTTCTTTCTCAATTTCATCAGTAGTAGGTGTGCAGCTTCTCCTACGGGACTTTCTTGTATATCCCTTTCCCCTTATGTTTCCTCAAAGGTCATATGTCTCAATCCTTCTAACCCATCTTCATCTGGTTCTGCATCTACCTTGTCGCAGGCCATATATTATGGAGAACCTGTGTCATAAAGATACTATAAGAAATTTTCATCAACGCAACCTTCCCATAACTGTCCTGGGGTGAACATGATTCTTTTAATAACATATAATGTCTCATTCATGCGTTGATCATCATCCTTGAATGAGAAGCTGTTGATGAACTGAGTAGCCATGGCATTCCAATCTGCCGTTTGTTTACGAAGCTCCTCTTGCACATACCAAGCTTGCGGGATGGTACCTAGGGTATGTATAAATACATGCACCCAAAGTTCTTTCAGAATCCTTTCTCTTTCCCAATTTTCTATGCAGTCTTCTAAATGCTTCTTAGGATCCGAATTACCTCTATATTTCACTCTATTTTGCGGGTGGTCTTCTTCTTGACTGAACCTCTCTCTCATGGCTTGCTTTATAGTTCCCCATTCACACAACGTGTTGCGGTGCATCCTCCACCACCTTGCCGGTGTGGCGAGTAACGTGATATCTAGCAATGGAACCTTGTGATCTTCTCTTACTTCTCTGTCTACTTTGTTTAAGAAAATGTCTATTGGTTCAATACCATGGAATTTGGGATAGTCGCTTACCTCTGCCCCTATCCAGTTTATCCTGCCTATCTTCGTGCAACGTCTGGTATCAAGTTCATATCCCCCTTGCTGCCATGCATCCCATGCAGCTTCCGAACTAGCTTCTGAGCTCTGAATACTCCTCCAGCTGACAGATCCTCCTGCTGTAGGATTTATATAATCCTCTCTCTTACCTGTTGTTAGTGTGTATAGCTGGTCTAGCATTCCTGGCTCGTCCCTGTCATCTACAGGTTCTGTGAACCTGGGTCCTTGATATGGGTCCAAGGGTTGTATCACCCACATCCCTTTTGCTTCAAATATCATTAGTTCTTTCTTCAAGTTGATGACAACATAGTTTTCATAGGCCTAGTCAATCCCAAGGAGTGCTGGATACGGGTCCTTATCACCCATTATGTCAATTACTTCAAATTCAGTGTATGTCTTTACTCCTGCCACATCCACCTCTACGTTTTCCAACCTTCCAATAGGTAGGATACAATATTGATTCTCCATCCTCAATTGTATCGGTGAATACTTCAGTTGCGGCTTCCCCATCGCCTCCCATGTTTTCCTGGGCAGAATGTTTACATCCAACCCCAGGTCCAACATCATGTCTTTGATCTGGAATCCTGCAACTTGAGCATTGATTCAGAATTCCTTTCTACTTCTCTTTTTATTCCTCCGCACTCTTCTTGTATGCCTTTCTGGTAAGTTGGAAGATGGCAGTTCTCCTTCCTCTTCATCTTCTGGAAATGTCGCTTTTAAACTTTTGCACAATTCTTTCAATTTCTGCTCATCATCAACAATATATAGAAATAACTTAAACCATTCTTATATTGGGTGAGCATTGTTGAGCACTCAATTGTTCTATTTTTGTTTCTTCTTTATCTCGATCATCCCTTCAAACAATTTAGCTGCCTTCTAATAATATTTTTTTTGTTGCACGGGCTTATATGATTTCTTCGGGGATGATGCCTTAATGATCGAGGGTAGGTCCACCGTACCCTGATCTTCCCCGGTCTTCTTTCCTCCTCTTGTAACTATATTTATATTAGTTATGGGAAGAGCATCGTCCATACGAGGTTCAATGTTAATCAGGTTATCCCCTCTCTATCTAGTCCTTTCCTCCCACTTTGCGATGAGCTCTGGGAAATCCATCATGGCGTGCATATTGATTCTGCATTGCGAACAACATGGTTTCATAGGGAGCGGGAATTCCCTGGTTACATGCCCCTCTTGGTCACAGTTATAACACCTTACGGGACCTCTTCCTCCCACTCTTCCTCCTCTCCCATTTCCTCCTCGTCCTCCCCTATTGGACTCATTGATTTTGAACGTCAACCTGTCCAGTCATTCTGCTAAAGCATCCAATGCCCTGCACTGGTCAGTGTGATGCGTTGTAGATGCAAAAAACTCACAATAGCTGTTATTAGGGACATTGGAGTACTTTTGTAATATTGGGCACATCCGTGGTAGATGTCCGTACATCCTACAAATTTCATAGTATTCTTGATTATTCCATCCTGGGAAAGCTCCTTGTGCCCCTACTGCCGCAACTCCTGTTGTTGGCGGGGTTCTTGATGGTCCTGCAATCCCCCTTGAATGGTTAATTCCCTGCAACCTTGGACATTCTGTCACAACATGTCCTTCCACCATGTAGTGTGTGCACCATACATTGGGTCTAGCTGGCTGAACTGGTTGTAGATCCTTTAGTTTCTCCGTTAAGTTTGCAATATGATTTTGGAGGCTTATAATTGACGAATCCTGCAATCTCGCACCCCGATATTCATGCGGGTATCCAGCCATGGCCTATATATGTGATGCTTGTTCTAAAGCGCCCTGTAGAGTCTCGATCTTTTGTTGCGTCAACGACGTTCTTGTATGGGGTAAGAGTGCCTTGATGAATCGGTCTCTCTAGTGATTAGGATCTAGGGTGTAACTAAGCATAGAAATAACATCCTTAAATATTTACATTAATTCCCAAGTAGTTTTGCCCTTCCTTTTTCTTGATTTCCCATAGCTCTTATAACCCCCGCTGGACAGTTTGAGGTACTTTGAATTCTTTCATGAACCCTCTCTTGATTTCATCTACTATGGGATTTTGGTTCTGTTCTGCCCATTTTATAAACCAACGCAGAGCTCTCTCCCTCAACATGGTTTGGAATTCAACTGATTTAGCATTGTCTGGTGTCTGACGTGCTCTCCATATAGCTTCACAGAGATACCAGTGTTGTTCTACGTCTTCATTTCCTCTACCCGCAAATTCTGGGTATCTGGTGAAAGATCCCACCATGTTTATTCAAGTATGTGCCAACAACACAAATCCTTTGGTTTTGGGCTGTTGAGATCCTTGCAGTCCTAGATTACTAATACCACTAATTCCCCTGTTATTTACTGTATTGAAATTGGCCTTATATTTCTCATGTATGTTGTGTACTCATATTGCTTTAGCTAATTTAGCAACAATTTTTTCAGGATTATTGTAAGGCACCAGGGGAAGGTTGGGAGGGATACTACCTATACTTTAGGGATATTGTTGTTGACCTCTTGTGGATGTTTCACCTTTGGTAAATAACCTTCTCATGACATTACCCATTTCCTCTTCGCGACTGCTCGACATCTATCCCTCAACTATCTTCCCCGCAACCTGTAAAGAAGAGCCCTTAGTATAACCTTGGCTTCTGTCTTTCGTATTGCCATTATTATCTTGTCCTACAACCTATTCTATCCTCTTTCCCTCTTCTGAGCTCCCTGACACCGATCCTACTTGGTGAGGTCCCATTCTTCTCTTGTTCAGAGTCTAAAACACTCTCGCCTGCCACTTGTTAGCTAATAACACTCTCCTCTGTGCCCTAATGTCTCTGGATTTCCACAATCCTTCTACATCCATTCCTTCAACAACATCTCTATTCCCCAAACAGTAGCATCCTCCCCTTAGGTCCTTCCCCCAGTACTGGGGTTTTACGCTACCATCGTTGTTGTAGATAAGGGTAGTAGCCCTTCTTCTACCATGAACATCTTAATCCACAATGGCACTTCCCTCACCAGCCTTCCTCTTAATCCTGACTCGAACACCGCTTCCGCCCTTGAAAAGGATTGATAATTCTCTGCGGAAAACTCGACTATGTACCCCTCCACTATAGTCTGTACCCAAAAGTCAACTGCCCTTGTCAGATCGTTGTCCAATTGTCGAAGCGATACAAGGTCTAAAGGAGTCTAGTCATGACGAGATGACATCGTTCCTTCTAATCGACTCTACACTTTTAGCCTTCTTAACCAATTATACAAGTCTTTTGGAAACTTGCACCAGAAGATCTCGTATTGGTCACTTGCAACCCCAACGTACAAAGTCTCTCTACTCACTTTGGCAATCAGTTGACCCCTTTGAATAGCTTGTTCTGCTATAAACTGATCTACTCTTTTATTCCACCAATCCCTAATCTCTTTCTTGAATATCCTCGACACCATATTCCGAACCGGTTCTTGTAACTTTAGGTCCCGGCAACGGAACCATTTGTTGGCACAAAAGTGACATCAAGGAAAGACCCTGGGTTCAAGCACAGAGGGCCAACAATGGTTCATTGTAGTCTAGGACAACGCCGACATTTTCACCTTACCCAATGGATAAGGAGTCTCACCCAAGGCGTGCAACAATCGAAAGTAAGAAGGGTTCAACATAGGGTCAGGGATATATTAACCATTAATCTGTAAGTGGCTTTGTGCATATACTCAGGTTAACATTATATTAATCATTACAATGAATCTACCATGTGCATAGACTTGCAACACATTCAAAATTTTAGTAGGTCCATATAACATAAGCAAATACACACATCATACCAAGAAACCAATCTAGTTCTTCATTCATCTTAATTCAACAGGATAGCAGTACATGATACATTGGCCTCAACCACAAATAACTACATGAAATACCCGATTACATGACCCGACTGCCTGCAACAGACTTAGCCCGCTTCTCAACTACTGCTCCAGTCTTCAGTTCAGATGCTCTGAGAGCTCGTATCCTCCTCTCTACTCGTTCGTGACTAGAATGCTACAACCAACCCATCAAGCCTCAACCAAAATTTTCCTCCTTGCGGCTTTCTCCTTTTGTATTCCTTTTGTCGCTTGCACTGCCAGTTATCACTCCGTTGTTTCTTAGCTGCCTCTCATCCGCCTTGTCCGCTCGGCTGCCCCTACTTTCTGCTGACACCTCGCCACAACCATCTCACAACTGCCTGTTCCTATATTCCACCCCAACTATCTTTTCTGCAACCTAATGATTGCTGCCGCCACCCATTTCCTCTTCTTTTTGTCTTCAAAATCTTTCAAAATCCTTCAAAATCAAAACGAAGGTCCCAATAAGCAACTTTGACTAGGAAGCAACTTCTAGCAACATGCCACTTATGGAAACAACAGAATCTTAGGAGACTTCGATCTCCCAACCCAAACAACGAAACAGAGAGAGAGAGAGAGAGAGGCATTGAAAGTTCAATTTTATTCTTATCTTGAGACTTCCCCAAACTCGCACTTCTTTTGCCCTCCCGACAACAGATTTTGCACTTCTCTAGCTCTTCTTGAGATATCAAAATTTCTCGAGAGTGAGTGCTCCAAATGACTTCGACCTCCTTCAATATATAGGCTTCTAGCGGTACGAATGGGGGTCCTTAGGCCGACTGGATCTTCCTTAGGCTGACATGATGTGGAGGACACATAATTTCTATTTTACTTAATTAAAAACCTTATTACATGATTCCAAAGCCCAAGAAGGGTCTCTTCGAATATACAATGACTCTATAAACTCAATATTAAGCCTAAGAGTCCAAAATGGGGACTTTTAATAATACAATGATGATCCAAGCATGAAACCCATGCTTTAATAAGTCATGTTACAATAACAAAAATTATTTTCTTTATTCTTTTGACAAGTACATTACATAATGACTCAAGTACATTATTGAAGACCAAAGATAGTTTTTTTTTTTGACAACTTCTAGGCCCAAAAAGTACTGCATAAAATGAATATATTTCATTTCAAACTCAGAAGCTAACTCCCTCTTACGCTGGAGAATAAGAGATTCTCAACCTGTTAAGAATAAGTCACCAACATATAATACCAAAAACAAAGGCATACCTTAGAACATTTTGAAGTAGAAATTTGGATCAACATTGCTTCTAGTAAAACCAAGCTTCATCAAGAAGCTATCAGTGCAGGCATACCAAGATCTTGGAGCTTTCTTCAAACCATAGAGGGAATTTTTAGTCTACACACATGAGTTTTCCAGTCATGTACTTCAAAGCCTTGTGGTTTCTCCACAAATACTTCTTCCTTGAGTTAGCCATGTAGAAAAGTAGTTTTCAAATCCGTTTGGTGAAGTGTCCAAAGCTGGATAGTAGCTAGAGCCGCAATACATCAGATGGTTATATAATGCGCAACAAGTGCAAATATTTCATCATAGTCTATTCCCTCTTTCTGAGAGAACCCTTTGGTGACAAATCTAGCTTTATATTTTTCAATACTACCATCAACACCATGTTTAATTTTATATAGCCATTTAGAAGAAAAGACAAATTTACCTTGTGGTCTTGGAACCATTTCCCATACATTATTATGAATGATGGACTCATATTCTTTAGCCATTGCATCTTTCCACACTTGATCTTTCACATTGATTAGAGAATTTTCGAGGTCTAAAATGGGCCTCAAAACAAAAATATACAACCAAAATCAACTTTATAAGAACCAATAGGATTTAAGATGTTGATGTCAACCATGGGGGATGATTTATCATTTTTGGAGTAAAAAAGTAAAAAGATTAAAAAATAAAAAAACTACTTTTTCAAATCATATTTTCAACTTATCTCCCTACGGTTTTACTTAAATTTCAAGTGGGAGCAGTCGTTGGATGCAAAATTTAATTCCTCATCCAAGGAGTACCCATGTTGAATAATTTTTTATGGACTCTGATACATGAGAAATGAAAAATACATTAAAAACATGATTGTAATCACAAATTTTCATGTATTTCTCAACTTTCGGAGTCCTAACACCTGAAAGCTCCTACCCGATAGCTATTTTAGTCACCTTTTCATTGTGCCGAGAATAAAGGAGTGGGATTATGTGGCTCGTGGAACAATGTGTGTAGATAGGTGGGATATTTGGGAAGTGGAAAAGTTTAGGATTACGTGGAGGATTGCGTGAAGGAGTGGGCCAACCCAGAAGGTTGGAGTTGACGGTTTGCAAAATTCGTATAAAAAGGAAAGGTTGAGAATTTGAGGTCAGGACTTTATAAGCGTTGATCTCGAGGCATGGTCACAAGGAGTTGAAGAGGATCATAAGGGCCCCATCTATATATATATCTATCTCTCTCTCTCTCTCTCTCTCTCTATATATATATATATATATATATATATATATATATATATATATGTATATATTAGTGAGAGGAGCTAAGAAACAAGAGAAGGCTACCAATGCGTTTATAAATGGATTTATATGCAGAGATTTGATGATACAAGGTTGAAGGAAGTGTGGTTTAGAGAAGCCTAGACACCGTGGGATTTAAGCAGGCTCAAAATTGGGCTTGCATCAAGTGGTATCAGAGCATTCAAAACTCTAAACCCAGAATAAGAGTGGACGAGAAGAAGAATTTGAGCTACAATAGAGGTAATTTTGATTTGTTTTGAAATTTTAAATACTGAAGATTATTGATCATAGGGAGATTCTTAGAAGATTTATGAAAACACTAGAGATTGTGAGTGAAAAAGACTACAACATAAAACACTATCATGAGAAGATCGAAACTGAGGAACAAGTTTGAGACTGAAACTACTGGAGAAGTAGAGAAACAAGTTTGGGTATTTCTTGTTTTAGATGATTGCAGATGCAAAATAATTTGATTGAGGATGTTTGTTTGAGGAAATTATAATAGAGTTTGCAGAAAAGGGTGAAGTTCCCTTAGTTGAAAAGTAGATTGCATGCAAAAGATAGAGGCGAGGTACACAAGATTGTTAAGAGGACAAGATCTTGAGGAAGAATTGAAAGGTAATTAAGTTTTGATACTGGCCATAAGGTGTTTGTGTTACATGTAGCAGTTATATAACAATGAATTTGTGGTGCGAAAGAGGAAGCAATCATCAAAGTAATGACAGAAGAAGAAGAAGAAGCAGTCAAGAATTCTCAAATGAGAATATGTTTTCAAGTTGAAGCATATATCAGCAGAAATAAGTTGACACTAGTTAGACAACCAACAATGTTGTGAAAGAGAAAAGGAAACAAGAAGGCTCTCAGAAGCAACAAGGATCGTGACAAAAGTCAACAACAAGATGGATTACTAAAGAATAGATGAGGACAATAGAGTTCTCAAAGATAAGTGAGTAGGAGAAATCATAGTAGCCTAGCAACTTGTGAAGCTGAGGAGCATACATGCTCTAGGAAAAGAGAAGAGGTTCTATGCAAGGAACCAAGAGAAAGTGGACAACTTCCAACACATAGAAGCTAGGTAGAAGTTGTTGCAGGAAGTTCCACAGTGAGTGTGGGTAGAATTTCCCAGAGACAGAGACAATGAGAGAGAGAGAAAGAGGAGGCTTGTTGTAGCCTACATGTGAACAAGGAGAGTTCAAAAAGAGAAGGAGGTAAAATGGCTATGGACAGTCATGTGATGGGTTCATAGATAGGTCACAGTTCAAGAAGGAAAGATTACCAAGACATCTAGAAAGAGGAGAATGAGTGAATAAGAAAGAGGGAAAGAGATAGCTAAGATATAGGAATAACTCAATGAAGAAGTAGCTACAAAAACAAACGAAGCAGCTGAAAAAGTACTTGATGAAGGAATTGAGGAATGGAGTCTATTTTGGGAAAACAGTCCAATGGTCAGTCAAGAAATTGCATGCAAGAAATCAGAGAAAGTGGATGAGGAATCTAATTAGAAAATGGATGAGTATGCTCATAGAACCTGAATATGAGGAAGAGACAAAGTGCATTTGTGCACTGAAACAAGGATCAATCCTAAGAGAGGATGAAAGTGATGAAGATGTTGAGATGAGACCTTTTGAGGGTTTCACAAAATGTTTGGACTATGAACAGATGATGGTCGAGATGTTGATATAAGGTAAAGGCCATATTGATTTTAATTTTAATAATTGGTATGTGGATACAGGAATTGTTCCACATGAAAGACATACCATTGATTTTGTTTTGTGCAGAGAGGAGGAACAATCACTGAATACTATTGGAAAAGTTGGAAATAAGACACAATTGTCTTTGGAAAATGTTCAAAGTGAAGATATGGAGGAACAACCTAAGAATGAGGAACACATTTGTGTAGATACTGAGAAAATGATACTGTGGAAGAGGTAGATTTTATGGGTAGCTTGGAAGTTTTAGTGCTACATGAGGAAAGGATACTAGAGGCAACAAAGGAGATTTCAGGGTCATCTTTAAAACTGATAATTTTTTTGTGTTTGCAAGTAATTAAGATGTGCAAGATACAATGATATGGCTTGGAAATACTTCAATTGATAAATTACAAGAACCATTGGAAGAGGAATTGCGGGATTGCAAAGGAGTAAGCATGGAAAACATTGCAGTTGAATTGAGATTTTTAGAAGACTGGTTGGAGAATCCAAGGACAATGGATTACAATATTCCAATTGAGGAATAGTTCAAGTTTTCCATGAAGGAAATAAAACAAAAACCGGACATTAGTGATGATGTGTTCCAACAAAAAGTACAAAGAATGGTGAAAACAACTCCAAGCAACTGGTATCTTGGTATGTCAATGGAGGGAAACCACAAATTTCAACAAGGAAACAATGATTTGTACTAGATAGAGGACAAGTTGGATCTTAAAATTGAATAAATAAGGAAGTTGATGTTGAAAAAGCCCCAACATAAGTGCTATTTAGGGTAGAGGAGAATAAAAGACAACATATTAGAGATGGTTAAGCGATACTACATCAACAAGGAAGGAGGAGAAATACAACATAAAGTATGGAATCCTGAAAGGATGAAGAAAAAAACAACATGAAAAATAAAAATACTAGCTGAAAAACAAAATTTTGGATCCAGGAATATTTTCTTCATCAACACATGGTCATGAGACCATGATTCTTTTTCACCTTGGGAGTCTGATGCAAGAGCATCCCACTTCCAAGTCAAAATGTATTTTGGCTAGAATAAGGGTATTTTCATTTACCAAGGGAGTTGGTTCCCTAAATGCATGGAATTCTTTGATTTAATGTATTTTTCCTAAGTTTCTAGAATACTTGTACATAAATTATTTAAAGTGAGGATTGATGTAATCAGATCTACTCTTTAGGAGAGATCTCGAGAGTATTGGGGAAAGTTAGAGATATTTAAGGATTAGTTGGATTTATGAGAGGATTTTGGGGACCTAAGGATCTAAAAATAGGATTTTGTTGAGAAAATTGTGGATCTAAACTTGAATTAGTTCAGAATCCTATTTCGTATAAATGTAATCAATTTTATGAAAAATAGAGGTAAGTACATAGAAGATATTCGAGAGGTTTTAGGGCTAAGTAGGTCCAAAAGGCCGAGAGATGGTTGAACGATGCATGCCAAGCCAAAGAGG
Source organism: Pinus tabuliformis (assembly GCA_031772625.1). Taxonomy (NCBI): domain Eukaryota; kingdom Viridiplantae; phylum Streptophyta; class Pinopsida; order Pinales; family Pinaceae; genus Pinus; species Pinus tabuliformis. Next base: position 251,341,333 of record CM062820.1, on the reverse strand, counting down.
TCCTTTTATAAATTATTGTATATAATACATGAAAAAACTATGTTTTTAGAGTGTGGATCCAAAATGCGAGCCTTCATTTATTAATTGTCAACCTGTTATGCTTACTTATTGCGTTAAGCTTAGGAGAGAGAGTGTTTGAGAACGTATGCTGAAACAAATGTACGAGATCTAGAATCTTTTTGAAGAGGGGCTGAGCCTTTCTTTCACAGTCGGTACAAATGAAATCCAGATTAAAGAGGAGCCATGGCACTTTGAGAAGAGAGAAGGAAAAAATCTCTTGGATTTGGTTGGAAGCAAAGATCATTGATCAACGGAGTGGTCAATGATCCCACTACAATGGAAGATCGGAGTGGCGTAGCAGAAGAAGGATCAGAGTGAGTAGCAAGAGCATGGATGCCTAGCAAAATATAGATAGGAGCCATAGAGAGATGAAAGTCATATAAAAAATCCAAAAATGATTCAAGCATAGAGGAGTGGTGCAATACTTAGTTGTTTATGAGTTTCAGTGGAAATCCATTATTTTATAGTGTTGGGAAACAAAATTTGAATTTTATCAGAAGAGTGCGTTATTTGATAGTGCTGGGCCAAATGCTTGAGCTTGGAAAGTGTTAACTACGCATATATAAAAAGGGTCGGGATATTAAAGGCCGAGCTTACGTATCCTTGACAGGACAAAGAAGTGGGTCCCATCTAGAAATTCTACCCCGAGGTTTTTCATAAAGGACTTTCTCCCTTGCATCGAGCTAACACGAGCGACCTGAAACATTAAGCTGAGGTCCCACCCAGAAGCTTCTACCCGTCAGTTATTGTAGTCACCTTTTCATTGCGTCGAGCATAAAGGAGCGAGCTTACGTGGCTCATGGACCAATGTGTGTAGACAAGCGGGAGCATTTAGAAGCGACAAAGTTGAGGAGTATGTGGAGTATTACATGGAGCAGTGGGCCAACTCGAAAGGTTGGTGCCGACAGTTTGCAAAGTTTGTATAAAAGGGAAGATCATGCATTTGAGGCGGAGCCTTTATAAGCCTTGATCCCAAGGCATGGTCATAAGGAGTTGAAGAGGAGCTTAAGGTTCGTCGATATATATATATATATATATATATATATATATATATATATATATACCTCGACATTTATAACATTTGTTTATAACATTGGGGTTTATAATATTTGTTTTATTATATAACGGTACACAAATCTATCCAACGTCGCATTGTGACAAACATTGTCGTAATGTGACAATCACTATTGCAATCTTACATTACATTGCAATTTATCCAACATCGCTTTGCAACATTACAAAAAAAACAAACCACATTTGCTAATGTGGTTGACTATGTTCAACTAGTATGTTTGTTGAATATATTTGGCAGTGAACACTCTTCAACATCAGTCAAGCATAAATTCATTTTTTTATTATTAGCGATAAATATTAACAGTGAAACATAGTTAACCACATTAGTCAATCAAAGTCAACCTTTATAGTCATTACTTAAATTGTTCACCATGATCAAATTTTGTCCCAATGTGACAATCATTGTTGCAATGTTATATTACATTACAATTTATCCAACATCACATTTTGACATTATAAAATTAGTGTTTAATATTAATGTTTATAATAGTTGGTTTTGTATTGATTTTATAATATTGGGTTTATATGGTTTATAATATTGGGTTTATAGTATTTGGTTTATAACAGGGTTTGAAATATTTGGTTTATAATATTGGTTTATAAAATTGGGGTTACAATATTTGGTTTATATCATTGGTTTATAATATTTGGATTATAAGATTTGATTTATAATATTTAGTTTATAACATTGGCGTTTATAATGTTTGGTTTATAAGATTAGGGTTTATAACATTTTTTATAACATTTGGGTTTATAACATTTGGTTTATAATATAATGGCACAAAAGTCTATCCAATGTCGCATTGTGAGAAACATTGTGGCAATGTGGCAATCACTATTGCAATCTCACAATACATTGCAATTTATCCAACGTCACACTGCAGCATTACAAAAATAACCAACTACATTTACTAATGTGGTTGACTATGTTCGACTATATTTGACAGTGAACACTCTTCAACTTTAGTCAAACATAAATTCCTATTTTTATTATCATTGATTAATATCAACAGTGAAGCATAGTTAACCATATTAGCCAACAAAGTCAACAATTATAGTCATTACTTAAACTGTTTACCATGACCAAACTTTGTCGCAATGTGACAATCATTGTTGCAATGTTACATTCCATTGCAATTTATGCAACATTACATTTCAATATTACAAAATTAGGGTTTAATATTAATGTTTATAATATTGGGTTTTATATTGAGTTTATAATATTGGGTTTATATTAGGGTTTATAATATTGAGGTTGATAACATTTGGCTTATAACATTGGGGTTTATAGTATTTGCTTTATATCATTGGTTTATAATATTTGATTTATAATAGTGTTTAAAATATTTGGTTTATAATATTGGGGTTTATAATATTTAGTTTATAATATATGGTTAATAATCCCTTGGTTTTATAATATTATTAATCGTTTTGGTTTATAATATTAATAATCGTTTTATTGTATTTATCCTTTGGGTTTATTAATGCCTTGGGTTTATAATATTTATCCCTTGGGTTTATAATATTGATGCGGGAGCATCCAGCTAGGGCGCCATGACCGAGTGATGTCTCTGCCAGGTTGGAAAGTTGATTTAGTAGTTGAATTGTCTTTTATGTTTAGTTTTTCAGAGCATGAGGTAGTATTTTGTTTTTTTTTTTTTAATTGCTGTATTAGTCAAAAGTTAGTTGGTCGGTTAGGGTTGTTATGTGTCCGACCTTAATAAACAACAGCTTAGTAATTGTTTTGTCAACTTAAGGAGGAAAAGACAAAAATGTCTAAATGAAGATCTTGTCATGTAAACAGAACCAAGAATTAGTAGTTTACAGCTATATTGCTTTTAACTAAAAGTAACTACAATTTCATTAACTGTAAGTGAAAATGTATAAATGTAGAAGTGGAAAACATGTAAAAGGTTCAACATTTTTCAGATTCGAGCAATAAAAAAAGACAGAAGCAAATTTTTCCTAACTGTCCATCTGTGTCATTGCCTACGTGCTGTACCATTTTGTTTTATTCATTGAACAATTGAATTCAGAGTTAGCAGATAGAGAACGACTACTGTAGGTCGTGCTTTTTTTTCCTCACTCAATAGAAGGCAATATCGAATATGCATATACATCCACAACCAGAGCGAAGGATAATCGAATTGAATTCACAACCAGGAGAGTAATGCACAGTGAGTCGATCAAAGGAACATTACAAAAATAGAGTTCGAGAGAAAACGAAATACAACAAAGGTAATTTCGGACAAATCTTCACATCTTTCATAAATAAACAGAGACAGATACTTTTATGTGTACATTGCTATTGTTCCAAGTAAGTTAAGCGTTACATTTGTTCAAAATAAAACAAGTGCCCAACGTTCGACAAAATGAACAAACCCTAGTCTAGGGTTTGATATCAGGGAAAACCCTCAACCTCAACAGACGGCCAAACTAGAACCATAATCGAAAACAGACTCAAGCATAATTTGTGAGGACGAACCAGTTTGTACACAGCTACAGGATAGCGAGAGACAAATCCTACAGAGACGAAAAGAAACCCTGGCTACAAACTGACAAGCTTTAGAAGACAGAGCCTACTGGTAGAGGGTTGTTTAATTTGGAGACTGAACTGTGTTAAGCCCTCGCATCCAGGTCGAACCCTTGACCTGCACAAATAAAACGAGTCACAGTTAGCATACCTGCACAGTGTTACCAGAACCGAAGCATAACCAACAGTAAGGGAAAGCGTAGCATACCTGGGCACGACCGGACCAAGAATCTTAAGGAACAGAGTCACAGATAACCAGAAGAAGCCTGAGACTAGAGGAGCAGGCTTGGTCAGTGACTACACCAGAAGAAGGTAAGTATATAGCACGGAAGGATGAATTACCTGGTTTGTAGCCGAGAAAAACCATCGTGCTGTCACCTGTGCACATTGAAACCTGAAGTTAAATGACTTTCGCACCGTAGCAAAAGTAAAGGGTAATATCAACAACATCAAGGATAACCATTGGCCGAGAGACCATATTCCAAAATCAAACAGTAGAAGAACAATAAAACAAAACGAAGAACTCACTGTGTAAAAATAACTCGAGCAAGCGCACCTCCAGAACCAGGGCAGATTCCTTCTACAGGAACAATCCACTAACAACAGCACAGACAAGTTTGGAGGGCCGACGTTCACTTACAGCCACGCCCAAAAAAACCAGAGATTGCCATAAGCGCCGGAGCGAAACCATACATTTTGACAAAAACCCTTGCAGAGTCCCCATAGTAGAGCAGAACCCATGCAAATGACCGGGAAGCAGAAGCATTTTGTGTAAAAGACCAAACGGGAGGACAAAAACTGAGGCTGGGTACTGTAGGTGGATATTTACGAGCTCATTAATTGTTTCCAGACTCCAATAAAAATATCAGATATCCATATCTATAAACAACCGTCGAAACAACAAACCAATCTCACCAACATCATAAATCCCGAACAGGTGGATAACTGAGGTTACGTGGAAGCGTGGGCTGGGTCACATCAAAGTGGTATCAGAGCAGTTGTTTATGTTAGTTAGAGAAATGGAGAGAGGAAGGAGGGGTCGTGGTAGAGGTGCTCGAAGGATAGCGGAGGAAGGATTGAGAGAGGAGATCAGAATTCTTGCTGCCCGTTTGGAGGCAATAGAGGCAGGAAGAGGAAGAGACCCAGAAATAGGTGATGACAGCGAGGAGGAAACTGAAGCAGTAGCAGATGGACCAGAAGGCGAGTCCCCAGAAGTGAGATTGTTGAGATCTGTTTTAGTGGCAAGCAGTAAACCCAAGCCAGAACTCCCAACCTATGACGACAGTCTATCTATCGAGGTTTTATTGGATTGGATCAGTGAGATGGATAAGTATTTCGAGTGCGAGGAAGTCAGCGAAGACCGCAGAGTTAAGTTCGCTGCGACGAAATTGAAGGGACACGCAGCCCTGTGGTGGGATAGTGTCCAGACAGAGAGAAAGAGATTGAACAAGTTGCCGATTAAAACCTGGTCAAGGATGGTGGCCAAGTTAAAGGGCAAATTTCTGCCGAAATACTATCAAATTGCATTGCATAGGCAGGTGTAGAATCTGAAACAGAAAGGAATGATGGTGAGGGGGTACACGAAGGAGTTCTATCGAGTGAACTTAAGAGCCGGATATACAGAGGATACTGCAGAAAGAACAACTAGGTATGTTAATTGGTTAAGGTTAGATATTTTAGATGAACTCAATATTTTATCTCCGAAGAACACTAAAGAAGTGTACCAGAGTGCGATGAAAGCTGAAGAGAAAATTACTAGAAGGTAGAATGCTCGGAGAGGACGAGGAGCTGGCAGGGCAAAAGGCCAGTCATATGGCAGAGGGCGGACTGCTAGTAGCAATGAGGAAGGCAGCAGTTCCAGAGCTTCTGGATCAGCAGACAAAGGTGATAACGTGAGAGGCGGTAGGTCATCCCAGCGAGGCAGGGGAAATGGCCGAGGTAGAGGGGCTGGTTATCAGTGTTATAGGTGTCATAAATGGGGACACCGATCATTTGAATGTCCAGAGGCAGATTAGGCTGGACAGCGGGGTGCATATGTTGCACAACCAGAGGAAGTAGCGGCACCTCCCTAAGAAGCAGAAAATGCTCCGAAGACAGGGGAAGCCCTAGTGCTGCACAAAGTGTTGTTAAAACCAATCAAGGAGGTCACCGAACAGACTCAGTGGAAGGCTTTGTTTAGAAAAGTTTGTAAGTCACGAGGTAAGTGTTGTAAGTTAATTATTGACAGCGTTAGTATTGATAACTTAGTGTCCACAGAGATGGTAGAAAAGTTGGAGTTGAAGCGCTTGAAACATCCCAACCCTTACAGAGTTTCATGGCTGCAAAAAGGCCATTAGTTGCTGGTGGATGAACAGTGCAAGGTGGAGTTTCAAATAGGCAGATATAAGGATAAAGTCGTTTGTGACATCATGTCGATGGATGTATGTCACATACTGCTAGGCAAACCTTGGCAGTACGACAGGAAAGTGGTACACGATGGAGTGACGAATTGTTATAAGTTTTTCAAAGATGGAATCAAGCATACGCTTGTGCCCATTAAAGAAGAAGGGACAACAGGGACAAGTGAACCAAGAACATTGTTGGTTAGCAGAAAATAGTTTCTGAAACAAGCTGAGGACAATGAGATGGGTTATGCAATTGTAAAGAAAGCAAGGACAGTATTGTTGCATACAGAGGTATTAGATTTACCTACAGAAATCCAGCAAATGTTGCAGGAATTTATGGATATAGTGGTGGATGACTTGCCAGACATTTACCCCCCAAAAGAAGCATAAGTCATCATATTGACTTCATACCCGAAGCCAGTTTACCAAATAAAGCGGCATACCGAATGAGCCCCAAGCACAATGAATAGATTAGAAAGCAGGTGCAGGAATTGTTAGACAAGGGATTGATAAGGGAAAGTTTGAGCCCTTGTGCAGTCCCAACGGTTCTCGCTCCCAAGAAGGGAGGAGAGTGGCGGATGTGCACCGACTCAAGGGCCATCAACAAAATCACCATCCAGTACAAGTTTCCACTACCACGGATGGATGACATGATGGATTGTTTAAGTGGGCCAGCATATTTCTCTAACATAGATTTGAAGAGCGGGTACCATCAGATTCGGATACGAGAGGGGGGCGAATGGAAGACAACCTTTAAAATGAATGAGGGGCTGCAAGAATGGCTGGTCATGCCATTTGGACTGAGCAATGCGCCCAGTACATTCATGAGGTTAATGAATGAGATGTTGAAGGAATACATCGGGAAATTTGTGATAGTGTACCTGGACGACATACTAATTTTCAGCAGGACAAGGGAAGAACACCTTCACCACGTACGGAAAGTGCTGGAAAAATTACAGCAGAATAAACTGCTAATAAATTTGAATAAATGTACCTTTCTGCAGAAGGAATTGATTTATTTGGGCTTTGTAATAGCAGAAAACGAACTGAAGATGGATCCGGAGAAGGTTGCGGCAATAATGAATTGGCCATCTCCGAAAAATTTATTTGAGGTATGTAGCTTTCATGGACTAGTGAGTTTTTATCGGAAATTCATAAGGAATTTTAGCGAAATTTGTGCACCAATGTTGGACACCATTAAAAAGGCCAGCCAGCCTTTTCGATGGACAAAGGCAGCGGAGAGAAGTTTCCAGTTGTTAAAGAGAAAGATCACTGAGAGGCCAATCTTGAGATTGCCAGATTTCAAGAAGCTTTTTTAGGTTCGCTGTGATGCTAGTGGTACAACAATTGGAGCTGTACTCAGCCAGGAGGATAAGCCTGTGGCCTTTTTCAGCGAGAAGCTAAATGAAAGTAGACAAAAATATTCATCGTATGATAAGGAGTGATATGTTGTTATACAGACATTAAAACACTGGAGGCATTATCTGTAGGGAAACGAATTTGTGCTGTTTTCAGATAATTCTGCACTACAATATGTAATGCAACAACACAAGTTGAACCACAAACACACCAAATGGGTGGAGTATTTGCAGAGTTTCAACTTCGTATTGAAGCATGTTAGTCGGCAGGCCAACAAGGTGGTGGATGCACTAAGTAGGAGAGCTCTACTTCTGCAGGAAACCACTGTACAAGTGCTGGGTTTTGAGCACTTAAAATATTTATACCAGACTGATACAGATTTTAAGGAGGCCTATGAGGCATGCCAGAATCCCTTAGTGAGAGATAACAGTCCATGGTTGGACTACAATCTACAGGAGAAACTGTTGTTTAAGGGAGGACAATTGTGCATACCTGACTGCTCGATGAGGGAGAATATTATTCGGGAGAAGCATAGTGGAGGTTTGGTCGGACATTTTGGCATGGACAAGACACTCGAGCAGCTCATTCATTTCTACTTTTGGCCAAAGATGCGGAGGGATGTACAAAGATTTGTGGCTAGATGTAAAGTGTGCCAGTTGGAAAAGGGTCACAGTCAAAACACGGGACTGTACACACCGTTACCTATTCCAAGCAGACCGTGGGACTCAGTCAGCTTGGACTTTGTCATAGGTCTACCTAAGACACAGAGAGGTTACGACTTGGTGATGGTAGTAGTGGACAGATTCTCGAAGATGGCGCATTTCATCCCTTAGAGGAAAACCAGTGATGCCACTCACGTGGCCCACTTGTTTTTCACAGAGATTATCAGGTTACATGGGTTGCCTAAGTCCATTTTGTCGGATCGGGATGTGAAGTTTATAGGAAACTTTTTGCGTACCCTGTGGAAGAAAATGGATACACAGCTGAGTTACAGTTCTGCTTATCATCCGCAAACTGACGGACAAACAGAAGTTGTAAACAGGAGTCTAGGAAACCTGCTACGAAGCCTGGTTGGAGAGAATTCGCGGATGTGGGATCGAGTGCTGGCACAGGCAGAGTTCGCTTATAACGACTCACCTAACTGCAGCACAGGTTTCAGTCCATTTCAGATCCTATACGACATGCATCCTCACGAAGTGCATGAGTTGCAAGATCTTGGACTGCGGGAAAGGCGAAGCGCAGATGGAGAAGATTTCGCTAACGCGATGAGAGATTTGCATGAACAGGTAAAAATTAAATTGCAGGACAACAGCCTAAAGTATAAACAGCAAGCAAATTTGAAGAGAAGGGAAGTGCAGTTCAATGTGGGGGATGAATTCCTCGTGCATTTGCGCAAAGAACGCTTCCCTAAGGGTACATACAATAAGCTAAAGTGCAAGAAGATAGGACCCTGCAAAGTCCTCCGAAAATTTTCGGCGAATGCCTATGAGATACAGTTGCCACCCGGAATAGGAATTTCACCTATCTTTAATGTAGCAGACCTGTTCCCCTACACGGCTGACCCAAAAGAAAAGGAAGAAGATGGAACCACGTGACCTACATGGATTACCCAGGATGGAGGAGAAGCTTGGAAGAGACAGATGCCTTATGTTCAACCTCCCAAGATCGAGAGCATTCTCGAAACTCAGGTGGCTAAACGAACTCGGCAGAAGGATTATCTGCAGTACCTGGTCAAGTGGAAGAACCGTCCTATTGAGGACAGTTCGTGGCTTGATGCTAGGCAGATTGAGCAGACAGGTTCTTCGATCGAGAAGCTCATGGACCGGAGCCATGATTTTTTTTTTGCCCCGGGAGCTTGATGCAGGAGCATCCAGCTAGGGCGCCATGATCGGGTGATGTCTTTGCCAGGTTGGAAAGTTGATTTAGTAGTTGAATTGTCTTTTATGTTTAGTTTATCAAAGCATGAGGTAGTATTTTGTTTTTTTTTCTTTTAATTGTTGTATTAGTCAAAAGTTAGTTGGTCGGTTAGGGTTGTTATGTGTCTGACCTTAATAAACAACAGCTTAGTAATTGTTCTGTCAACTTAAGGAGGAAAATACAAAAATGTCTAAATGAAGATCTTGTCATGTAAACAGAACCGAGAATTAGTAGTTATACAACTATATTGCTTTTAACTGAAAGTAACTACAGTTTCATTAACTGTAAGTGAAAATGTATAAATGTAGAAGTGGAAAACATGTAAAAGGTTCAACATTTTTCATATTTGAGCAATAAAAAAAGACAAAAGCAAACTTTTCCTAACTATCCATCTGTGTCATTGCCTACGTGTTGTACCATTTTGTTTTATTCATTGAACAATTGAATTCAGAGTTAGCAGACAGAGAACAACTACTGTAGGTCATGTTTTTTTTCCTCACTCAACAGAAGGCAATATCGAATATTCATATACATCCACAACCACAGCAAAGGATAATCGAATTGAATTCACAACCAGGAGAGTAATGCATAGCGAGTCGATCGAAGGAACATTACAAAAACATAGTGCCAGAGAAAACGAAAAACAACAAAGGTAATTTCGGACAAATCTTCACATCTTTCATAAATAAACAACGACAGATAATTTTATGTGTACTTTTTTGTTGTTCCAAGTAAGTTAAGCGTTACATTTGTTCAAAATAAAACAAGTGCCCAACATTCGACAGAACAAACAAACCCTAATCTAGGGTTTGATATCAGGGAAAACCCTCAACCTCAATAGACGGCCAAACCAGAACCAAAATCGAAAACAGACTCAAGCATAATTTGTGAGGACAAACCAGTTTGTACAGAATTACAGGATAGCGAGAGACAAATCCTACAGAGATGAAAAGAAACCCTGGCTACAAACTGATAAGCTTTAGAAGACAGAGCCTACCGGCAGAGGGTTGTTTAATTTGGAGATTGAACTGTGTTAAGCCCTCGCATCCAGGTCGAACCCTTGACCTGCATAAATAAAACGAGTCATAGTTAGCATACTTGCACAGTGTTACCAGAACCGAAGCATAACCAATAGTAAGGGAAAGCGTAGCATACCTGGGCATGACCGGACCAAGAACCTTAAGGAACAGAGTCACAGATAACCAGAAGAAGCCTGAGACCAGAGGAGCAGGCTTGGTCAGTGACTACACCAGAAGAAGGTAAGTATATAGCACGGAAGGACGAATTACCTGGTTTGTAGCCGAGAAAAACCATCGTGCTGTCACCTGTGCACATTGAAACCTAAAGTTAAACGACTTTCGCACCGTAGCAGAAGTAAAGGGTAATATCAACAACAACAAAGGATAACCATTGGCCGAGAGACCATATTCCGAAATCAAACAGCAGAAGAACGATAAAACAAAACGAAGAACTCACTGTGTAAAAAGAACTCGAGCAAGCGCACCTCCAGAACCAGGGTGGATTCATTCTACAGGAACAATCCACTAACAATAGCACAGGCAAGTTTGGAGGGCCGATGTTCACTTATAGCCATGCCCAAAAAAACCAGAGATTGCCATAAGCGCCGGAGCGAAACCATACATTTTGACAACAACCCTTGCAGAGTCCCCATAGCAGAACAGAACCCATGCAAATGACCGGGAAGCAGGAGCATTTTGTGTAAAAGACCAAACAGGAGGAAAAAAACTGAGGCTGGGTACCGTAGGTGGATATTTATGAGCTCATTAATTGTTTCCAGACTCCAATAAAAATATCAGATATCCATATCTACAAACAACCGCCGAAACAACAAACCAATTTCACCAACATCATAAATCCCGGACAGGTGGATAATTGAGGTTACGTGGAAGCGTGGGCTGGGTCACATCAAATCAAAAGAAATTAACTTAGCATATTGTAATACAGATGAAAATGTGGCAGACATATTCACCAAGCCTCTTAGAAAGGCTAGCTTTGGAATTTGTAGAAGCAAGTTGTGTGTTGTAGAAAATCCAAATTATTTTGTAAGCCAAGCTGAGACTTAGACCAACATGCAAGTTAACATTTAGGTCATGATTAAGGGGAGGTGTTAGAAATAATCACAACCATGTTCATGTGATGGTGATTTATATTCACATGTCGGCGATGAACTATTAGTCACCAATAGTCGGTAGGTGTCGGTAAGAAATAAATGGAAGTCGGCAGACTCACTATTGATTCTCTACCATGCATTCGGAAAGCTTTCTATGTTCAATTTTATTTTTGATAAGTTCAAGAAAATACTTTGTTCTTTATCTTGACTTTCCTACAAATCACCCTCCTCTAAATTCCATGGGTTGAATTCCATTCTCATCCCATTTGTTGCATAATAATAAGTGTTCATTGCACCATTAGTATAGTTTCTGAAAACAATATTTTCATCCAAAGGAAAAAAGGTTTGGAACCACGGTTCTTATAAAATGTTTAATAAGGCAAAGGAAATATTTGCGATAAATCTCCATTGTGTTTTTGTCTTCTTTACTTGGAATGAGAAATTCATGGCACTCACACTTGCCAGAAGTCGTTATGTATTTCAAGTATTTACCACATGATAAGACTATGTTTATCCTCTCTGATCTGATTTCAGTTTGAATCTGTACGCGGGGTTGCTCCATTTTCGCATATTAAAGTAACGAGTCTCACACTCACTCCAATATTGTGCTCTATACTAAAACAACGAGTCTCACATTCACTCCATTATTGTGCTATATTCAAAATATGCATAGAACTCTGCAACTTATTCAAACAAGAGTCGAGAAAAAAGCAAAAGCAATGACATTGTCACCACGACGATCTTGCTTTTATTTATGTTAATGAAATTGGAAGCAATGTTTGTGACAGGTTGTTGTTTTACAAGATATTGAATTTGATAAAGTGATAGAAAAGTATATATAATTTATAGTATTTAAATTTAAAAATTAATGTTAATGTGATATTTTGTAGGTTTACTTATAATTAATAGAAGTAATGGATGAAGTTATTAGATTGAAAATGATGATAAATTGTTAGCAAGTATAATATTAGTGTTGTTGCTTAGTACTTGCTTCTTATGTAGAAAATAATTGATACCAATTACTGAATGCTTGAACAAATTCATAAATTTAATAATGAAACACATTTGAATATGACGAAGGGAGGTAACAAAATAATTAATGAACTAGATAACCTTGGAGCAAAATAGAAATAGGTGCATAGATAACTTTGGATGAAACATTAGCCCCAACATCATCATTTGTTACAAAAGTTAAGACTTTATTGAAATGTGTTTTTGCACACTTTATTCTATCTTTAGCTTATAAGACCAAATAAGGAGGAGAAATTACAATATATATATATAGATAAACTTACATAAACTTAAAAATCTGGCAATACAATTTCAAGATTTTTTGTCGTTTAAAATACATTTTTAAATGCATAAATGGATTTAGAACCCTAAAAAACCCCAGGGCACTAGAATTATGCAACTTAAACAATTTAAACTCAAACTTTTAAAAATCTTTGTCGAATTTTGATTAAAATTAACAAAAAAAATGTCGTGAAGAAAGTCATTTTGTCTATAAGTTAGACTATATATATATATATAATTTTTTTAAATGCTAATTATTGTAACAAAATATTTATTTAACTTTATACTCATCTTAATCCTAATTTAGTGACAAAAAATTAATTTATGATAGAATTTCTACGTGGGAAAAATCAAATTGATTGAAGTATCTAATGTCGTCTTAATCGTGTCGCAAAATATTCATGTGTAATAAAATATCTAATATAAATAATTACAATGTAATATGGATCATTGTGAGAAAATTCAGTGTAATATGCATCATTGCTACTTTTGTTATTTAAATCCACCAATTTCTATTGTTAGTAAAAACCTTAAACGTAATGGCAACTCTTTTTTAATAAAATATTAATTATGGAAAAATCCATAAATTTGGGAATTTTTTTAGATAATTAATTGATGAGGACACTTTGCAATTAGAGTTTTTTTTTTTCTTTTTTTAAACAATTTATTATTGTTATTTATTTATTTATTTAATTTTTTTTATTTTTCTTAACCACATAAAATTACTCATCCACCAATCAAAAATTCGAAATTCAACTTTTTAAAATTCGAAATTTTCCAATTTAATTTAATATTAAATTTTACCAAAACTTTAATAAACTTCGAAAATAGTTTATAAAATTTGCAAATTAATTAAACATCAAAGCATTTTAACCCAAATTATTACAATATAAACCAGTATAAAATTAATTATACCATAAAAATTCATATAGTTATTTTTGAGCGAATCTGAACATTAATTTATCATCATTAAATAAATTTTGAATATTAAGATAGGTTTATGAAATCGATTTATATAATATTTTAGGTGTTACATCAAGATTAAAAAAACATTTTTCTTTTATCTTCAAAATTCTATTAAATGGAGGTAATAACCAATACCGTAGTTATAAATTTTTATTCACATACATTTAAAAAAATAGAATGCCAGTATTTCATGTGTACAATACAGTGACAATCATGTAGCTCAGAGTGTGAAAAAATCTATGCTTTTAAAATATTCTTTCAATTTTTGTCCAATATAAATAATAATAAATGATCTAATTATATATAGATAAGTTATATTGTTTATTAATAACATCTAAAAGTTTATGAAGTTAAACTTTTATATATCGGAAATAATGTTTTCATGATTTTTAAGCTGTCATGATGTGTAAGTGGGTGAGTTTTCAGGATTTTATTTGTATCAAATATTTTTAGTAATTTAGATTTACCATTCTTGGATTTAGAACTATCATGCGATTCTTATATATCTAATGTTTATTAGATCAATAAAATTATATTGTGTTTGGTGTTATGTGTTTAATCAATCTCTCTCTATTTTCTCTCAAATTTTTTAACATGATATCAGACCTTGTTCTCACTTGATTCCCTTATCGGAAAGCCAGGAAAATGTCTTGTCGGTTGATTCCCTTACAGGAAAGCCAAAAAGATGTGAGAGCAGTGAAAAAAATTGATTAAATTAATATAACTTGGTGTGTAAATTTTTTTTTTTTTTTGAGATAGATCTGTGTATTTGCAGTTCCTCCCACCGTCACCAGATCCTGCCAACTTCAGACATCAAATTCTCAGTGGTTCCTTTGAAATCTCCTCCAGAGTGCTAAAACAAACGAATGACTTTTCTTATGGATGAGATCCATCCATTTGAAGAGTATTCACCTCACCGTCAGCGAGGCCCACCATCACGGGTTAGCTGCTCGAGTCATAGTGATCTATGACGAGAGGATAAGGGTGTCGCGAACAAACTTTATGATTAGAAATGCTAACGACAGTGAGTCACAGGTTGTAGATTTCGTTGCTGTGGGAGTCATCGTCCATCTTAAAAGAATGTTGTTGAACTTCTCATCTGCGACCTGCGTGGCGTGAAGTTTTGTAGCGTGAAATCCGGATCTCAGTTCAAGACTATGGAGCATGATCAACTTTATGTCAGGGGTATGAAACAATTTTTTTTAATGGTGGGATCTGACAGCGCTGTTAACAGTGCGATACTTACTGTCTATGTAAACAGTAATCTTTATAAGTTCGTGGCCTATTTGTTATAAAGAAAAAACAGAGGAGGTTGTTGGTCATAAGTTTTTATGGTGTGGTTTATTAAGGTGCAGTGTGTTAGTGTCCATGTTTGTGGTGAGTTGAAGCGTGCTTTTGTGTGTAATTTTTTACAAATTTTATAAAATATCAAATGTTGCAGAATCACAAAGAATAGATCAACTATTCCACGGAGTAATGTGATATGTCATGTTTCGGGAGTATTAGTTACAATAGTTCTTAATAAGGTCGAGCTAGTGTGACCCGTCCTTTTCCATTTCTAGGAGCATCAATACATGTTATTTTATAAGGTCAAGTATATGTTATTTTATAAGGTCAAGTTGTAGAATTATCTGTTGAAGACATTCTATACCCAAAATGTTATCCTAAATAACTGGTGAATATAGGGGAAGGCCATATATTTAACGGATGGTGGCAGTGCCATAAGATTGTTCAATATGGAGATTGACCCATTGCATTCTGGGAGGTTGAGAAACGTCAATTTTGCAAAGTACATCAATGATGGTGAGAGGCACTTACGTTTTAAATGAAAGTCAAGTGGCAGCGGGAAGATGTGGTGGTGAAAGAGAAGTGTTTGCGAGATTCCAAAGTGGATGTGAATGCTAATGAAGACTAGTCAGACAAAGATTATTCTTGTTGTTATAATATGTGTTTGCAATATTTTCTATGTAAGCATTAAAGAAAGGTATTGGAAGTAATGCTTACATGACTTTCAAATTGTCATGAAATATAAGTGTGTGAGTTCCTAAAATTTTAGTTGTATCAACTATTTTTAGTAAGTTAGATTCATCATTCTCAGATCTAAAAGTATCATGCATTCCTATATATGATGTTTGTTAAATCAATAAAATTACATTATATTTAATGTTGTATGTTTAATCTAAAATGGAGGACCTTAATTCGGTCTGGTTGCTTTTGAATAAAAAAAAGTCTATCGCATGCTTTTAAAGAGAACTTAAATGAGAGTAATTTAGGAGATCAATTAAATCCTTCTTACCACCTTAATCAGAGGCTCGGGTAGTCATATTACCCTAAAATAATGAAAATTTTGAAAATCTCTTACAATGTGTAAAGCAAAGTGTTTATATGATCTATGATACAAGTGAATACATATAAATGAGACATTTTTGAGAGGCATGTGATTCACTATTCAAAGTAATTTTAAATTTTAGAGAATTAAACCTCACAATAACTAAGGTCATTTTTGGTTCTTAAAAGGTTTAGAGTGAATTTTGAATTAATATCAATTTTCATCAATTCCCCATCCTTCTCGCCATTATTAATCTCTGCAGGTCCCACGATCGAAACTCCTGCAGTACCTCGGCCACTGTTTTTCTTCCAGATTACTTCTCCGTCTTTCACCACAAACGGAATCCATCCTCCGTTTGAATAAGTTGCAGAGTTCCCCAACATCATCATTTGTTACAAAAGTTAAGACTTTATTGAAATGTGTTTTTGCACATTTTATTCTATCTTTAGCTTATAAGACCAAATAAAGAGGACAAATTACAATATATATATATATATATATATATAAACTTATAAATCTGGCAATACAATTTCAAGATTTTTTGTCGTTTAAAATACATTTTTAAATGCATAAATGGATTTAGCACCCTTAAAAACCCCAGGGCACTAGAATTATGCAACTTAAACAATTTAAACTCAAACTTTTAAAATCTTTGTCAAATTTTGATTAAAATTAACAAAAAAAATGTCGTGAAGAAAGTCATTTTGTCTATAAGTTAGACTATATATATATATATATATATATATAATTATAATTTTTTTAAATGCTAATTATTGTAACAAAATATTTATTTAACTTTATACTCATCTTAATCCTAATTTAGTGACAAAAAATTAATTTATGGTATAATTTCTACCTCAGAAAAATCAAATTGATTGAAGTATCTAATGTCATCTTAATCGCGTCGCAAATATTCATGTGTAATAAAATATCTAATATAAATAATTACAATGTAATATGCATCATTGTGAGAAAATTCAGTGTAATATGCATCATTGTTGCTTTTGTTATTTAAATCCGCCAATTTCTATTGTTAGTAAAAACCTTAAATGTAATGGCAACTCTTTTTTTTTAATAAAATATTAATTATGGAAAAATCCCTAAATTTGGGAATTTTTTTCGATAATTAATTGATGAGGACACTTTGCAATTAGAGTTTTTTTTCTTCTTTTTTAACAATTTATTATTGTTATTTATTTATTTATTTTATTTTTTTATTTTTCTTAACCACATAAAATTACTCATCCACCAATCAAAAATTCGAAATTCAACTTTTTAAAATTCGAAAAATAATTTCCAATTTAGTTTAATATTAAATTTTATCAAAACTTTAATAAACTTCGAAAATAGTTTATAAAATTTGCAAATTAATTAAAAATCAAAGCATTTTAACTCAAATTATTACAATATAGATAGATATAAAATTAATTATACCATAAAAAATCATATAGTTATTTTTGAGCGAATATGAACATTAATTTATCATCATTAAATAAATTTTGGATATTAAGATAGATTTGTGAAATTGATTTATATAATATTTTAGGTGTTACATCAAGATTAAAAAAACATTTTTCTTTTATCTTCAAAATTCTATTAAATAGAGGTAATAACCTATACCGCAGTTATAAATTTTTATTCACATACATTTAAAAAAAATAAAATCCCAGTATTTCATGTATACAATACAGTGACAATCATGTAGCTCATAGTGTGAAAAAATCTATGCTTCTTAAATATTCTTTCAATTTTTGTCAAATATAAATGATAATAAATGATGTAATTATATATAGATAAGTTATATTGTTCATTAGTAACATCTAAAAGTTTATGAAATTTTATATATTGGAAATAATGTTTTCATGGTTTTTAACCTGTCTTGATGTGTAAGTGGGTGAGTTTTTAGGATTTTATTCATATTAAATATTTTTAGTAATTTAGATTTACTATTCTTGGATTTAGAAGTATGATGCGTTCTTATATATGTAATGTTTGTTAGATCAATAAAATTATATTGTGTTTGTTGTTATGTGTTTAATCATTCTTTTTTTACTTTCTCTCAAATTTTTTAACATGGTATCAGACCTTGTTCTCACTTGATTCCCTTATCGGAAAACCAGGAAAATATCTTGTCAGTTGATTACCTTACAAGAAAGCCAAAAAGATGTGAGAGCAGTGAAAAAAATTGATTAAATTAATATAACTTGGTGTGTAAATTTTTTTTTGGGTGAGATAGATCTGTGTATTTGCAGTTCCTTCCACGGTCACCGGATCCTGCCAACTTCAGACATCAATTCTCAGTGGTTCCTTTGAAATCTCCTCCAGTGTGCTAAAACAAACGAATGACTTTTCTTATGGAAATTAAGATCACATCACATTTTGATTAAAATTAACTAGAAAAAATGTCATTTTGTCTATAAATTAGACTACATATATATGTGTGTGTGTGCGCGTGCGCGTGCACGTATGTGTACGTGTATTAATTTAAAAGAAAGTTTTGATTTAAATAGTTTTTATGATTTTTTAAAATAAATTTTACCAACCTGAAATGTATCATAAACTAAGTGTTTTGATGCTTATTCTAATTGATGCGTATCAATATTTAACACCAATATAATTTATATAGCCATGCTATTATATAAAACAATAAATTATATAAAAACTTAAACAGTACATAACCACATTACATACTTGGGAAAAAAAAGTACATAACCACATTACATTAAAAAAATATTGTTAATAAATATATTAATTATAAAACATTGATAATGCATACATCCAAGCATTATAGCCACAATACATTAAAAGTATTGATAATAAATCCATTAATTATAAAACATTGATAAAAGCATAACCAAATATAGAATTGTTTTCATTAAAATTTTGTGAGGCCAAATCCAAACAAGAGGGCAAGAAGAAAGACTTGTCCAAAATTAAATGCTTCAATTGTCATGAATTCAGACATTGTGCTACTAAGTGTCTACACAAAAAGTCTAGCAAGAAGGAGTCTGCAGTGGTAGCAACAGGTGAAGCTTTGGCTTCATAGTTTGAGCTAGATTTCACCCTTATCACATGCATGGCCAACACTATGATGGGGAGTGTGTGGTACTTGGATTCGGGTGCCTTGTTCCACATGACTAGGTGTAGATAGTTTTTCAGTGACCTAGAGGAGAAATATCTCCAGATGAATATTGAGTTTGGAGATGATGGTAGGTACAGTGTGACCGAGATTGGTACAGTCACCCTTCAGAGGGATTCACGATCACCTCTTAAACTC
This sequence comes from Pinus tabuliformis, assembly GCA_031772625.1. NCBI lineage: Eukaryota > Viridiplantae > Streptophyta > Pinopsida > Pinales > Pinaceae > Pinus > Pinus tabuliformis. The sequence goes on along the minus strand of CM062820.1, from coordinate 251,322,010 downwards.
AAGGATGTCATGTTTGTTCTAGGCCTAAAGAAAAATCTCATCTTTGTTACAGTTTTGGAGGACTGTGGTTAGGATGTGATCTTCAGCAAAGGAAAAACATTCTTGAGACACATAACGATGGGACAGGTGAAGCAAATCGGGATTCGAATCAAGAACCTATAAGCACTTGAGGTAGAAGATGCATGCACAACCTTGAGGAACACGACAAAGATTAGAGATATGGTGGTTGAGAGGAAGCATGATAAACCTCTCAAAATGGAGCCTCGGGAAGTTGTGGAGCAGCCACAAATGGAGAAGTAGACATGAGGCAAAGTGGAGACATTCACTCAAGAAGAGACCTCCAATAGGGGGAGATTTCGAGCTAAGTAGGTAGAAGGAGCACATGCAACCATACCTTCAAGTGTGAGGTGGGGCAATGTGAAGCCCTTGTCCCAAGAGTTGTAGAAATTTGGGCAGGTTCCATTGAGGCATTCTCCTCATGGATCATTACCTTGCTACGGGGGCCCACAATATTCAGTAGCAGGAGGATCAGTGTCAGTCAGATACTGAGGAGTGCAGATGATTATTGACAGTAGATCATGAGGCCCAATAGCAGAGTCAACAACAACACAATTTTTACTAGTAGACTGTTGTAGACACAGTTGATTCAATTTTTTTTTGGATGCTTCTCAGTTGCATATGTTGTAATAGCAGTAAAAAAAGTAAGAGGTGTTGCATGCATTACATTCCATAGGTGCAAGATAGGGGTGGTTGATAATCCCTTTCTTACTGAGAGGGAGTCTTGAAAAATGCAACAAGAAAGTATCAATTTGATTTTTCTTTAATAAAATTGAGGAAATTAGAAATTCCACATCAATAGACAACTTAGAGTAGTTAACTGAGGTGACATGACACTTTTCACTCAATTAACTTAGTTAATTCAAGTTAGGGGCATGAAGTTTAGTTGTGTGGAGTGATTCCTAAATTTTAGGAGCCTAGGTTGAGTTAATTTCAGTTGTAATCAATTAAACTAGTTCTCACTGTTAATTGAACTAGCTGGTGGTCACTTGAGTAGTAGGACATCATTCTAACTCAGATATCATCTAGTTAACTGATCAATCAACTAATAATTAGCTCATGCATGAAAATAATATGAATTACCTAGTTGTGGTGGAGTTTCCAAGGCAATTAACTAGCAGTGGTAAACTAGTTGAGTGTACAAGTGTTGCATGAGGTCAGGTGGACCATCCTTGGGAATTGCACAATCAATTAGAGGAATTCCCTAATTAATAGGGGCCCAATTCCTTAAGGAACAACACAAGAAAATAGAGGCTCAAGCAGAGGCATAAATTGACTAAGCCTAGCTCATAACTTCTCAGTGAGCAAAGAGATAGGTTATGCACTTGTAGGTTGTGCTCAGTTGAGTAAAGAAATTGTAATACATCTATATTCATCAAATTAATGCAAGCATGCATTGGGGCTTTTGGTAGTTTGCTTTCTCCAGGAAAAATACTATTTGCATGTGTGTGATTTCTTATTGCATGTCTGAGATTTTTGTTCTAAATTCTGAATTACTTTCCACGGAGTAGTGGAGTAGGTTTGTGTTTTGTGATTTTGATTAAAACTTAATGAGCAGTTGCAAATCTAAACCATAATTTCTACAATGGGAATGTTTCTTTGATATTTGTATATGTTGATGATCTTATCATAATAGGAAATGCATCCTAGTTGATTAAATAAATTAAAATTCAGTTGTCACAGGTATTTGAGATTAAGGACCTTGGTGAATTGCATTACTATTTAGGTCTTGAAGTTTGTAGGGAATCTGGCAAAACACTAATCATACAAAGTAAATATATAAGGGAAATCCATAAAAGGTTCAATATGATTGAATGCAAGGTAGAATCTACTCCTTTAGAACAAAATGTTAAATTGTACAATGATCATGGAACCAAAGAGGTGAATGGAACCTTTTATCATCAACTGGAGGGAATTCTGAACTATCTCAACATTACCAGGGCAAATACAGCATATTTTGTCATCATACTTATTCAGTTCATGGCTAATCCTTGTGAAAGGCATTGGAAAGTAGCAAAGAATGTCCTTCGATATCTGAAAGGAACACTTAATTTTGGTATTATGTATATTGATGAATTTGATGTTGAGTTGGCAGATTATTTTGATTTTGACTAGGCTGGAAATCCAGATGACATGAAATCTACTACTGGATATGTGTTGAATATAGGTTTGGGAGCAATATCTTGAAGCGGCAAGAAACAACTAATTGTTTCATTTTCATCCACTGAAGTTGAGTATAAAGCATTAAGTAGTGCTACTTGCGAAGCAATACGGCTTAGAAGGATAGTTGAAGATGTTGGAGAAATACAACAAGCAGCTACAGTAATAAGATGTGACAATAAAATAATTATCAAATTGGAAAACAATCCTATATATCATGCAAGGACAAATAATATAGACACAACATCATTTTGTAAGAAAAAAAGTGCAATCAAAAGAAAGTAACTTAGCATATTGTAATACAGATGAAAATGTGGCAGACATATTCACTAAGCCTCTTAGAAAGGCTAAATTTGAAATTTGTAGAAGCAAGTTGTGTGTTGTAGAAAATCCAAATTATTTTGTAAGCCAAGTTGAGACTTAGACCAACATGCAAGTTAACATTTAGGTCATGATTAAAGGGAGGTGTTAGAAATAATCACAGTTCATGTGATGGTTATTTATATTCATATGCTGGCGATGAACTATTAGTCACCAATAGTCGGTAAGAAATAAATGGAAGTTGGCATACTCACTATTGATTCTCTGCCATTCAGTGTATAAATTGCAATTATTGGAATGCAATCTGCAAGCTTTCTATGTTCAATTTTATTTCTAATAAGTTCAAGAAAATACTTTGTTCTATTTTATTTCTAATAAGTTCAAGAAAATACTTTGTTCAAGATCTTGACTTTCCTACCAATCACCCTCCTCTAAATTCCATGGGTTGAATTCCATTCTTATCCCATTTGTTGCATAATAATAAGTGTTCATTGCACCATTAGTATAGTTTCTAAAAACAATATTTTCATCCAAAGGAAAAAAGGGTTTGGAACCACGGTTCTTATAAAATGTTTAATAAGGCAAAGGAAATATTTGTGATAAAACTCCATTGTGTTTTTGTCTTCTTTGCCTGGAATAAGCAATTCATGGCACTCACACTCGCCAGAAGTCGTTATGTATTTCAAACATTTACCGCATGCTAAGACTATGTTTATCCTCTCTGATCTGATTTCAGTTTGAATCTGTACGCGGGATTGCTCCATTTCCGCATATTAAAGTAACGAGTCTCACACTCGCTCCAATATTGCGCTCTATATTAAAACAACGAGTCTCACATTCACTCCATTATTGTGCTTTATTCAAAATATGCATAGAACTCTGCAACTTATTCAAACCAGAGCCGAGAAAAAGGCAAAAGCAATGACATTGTCGCGATTGGGATCTTGCTTTTATTTAGGTTAATGAAATTGGAAGCAATGTTTGTGACAGGTTGCTGTTTTACAAGATATTGGGTTAATGAAATTGGAAGCAATGTTTGTGACAGGTTGCTGTTTTACAAGATATTGAATTTAATAAAGTGATAGAAAAGTATATATAATTTATAGTATTTAAATTTAAAAAATAATGTTAATGTGATATTTTGTAGGTTTACTTATAATTAATAGAAGTAATGGATGGAGTTATTAGATTGAAAATGATGATAAATTGTTAGCAAGTATAATATGCAACATTGTTGCTTAGTACTTGCTTCTTATATAGAAAATAATTGATATCAATTATTGAATGCTTGAACAAATTCAGAAATCTAATAATGAAACACATTTGAATATGACAAAGGGAGGTAACAAATTAATTAATGAACTAGATAACCTTGGAGCAAAATAGAAATAGGTGCATGGATAACTTTGGATGAAACATTAGCCCCAACATCATCATTTGTTACAAAAGTTAAGACTTTATTGAAATGTGTTTTTGCACATTTTATTCATCTTTAGCTTATAAGACCAAATAAGGAGGAGAAACTACAATATATATATATATATTAACTTGTAAATCTGGCAATACAATTTCAAGATTTTTTGTCGTTTAAAATACATTTTTAAATGCATAAATGGATTTAGCACCCTAAAAAACCCCAGGGCACTAGAATTATGCAACCTAAACAATTTAAACTCAAACTTTTAAAAATCTTTGTCAAATTTTGATTAAAATTAACAAAAAAATTGTCATGAAGAAAGTCATTTTGTCTATAAGTTAGACTATATATATATATATATATATATATATATATATCTATATATCTATATATATATAATTTTTTAAGTGCTAATTATTGTAATAAAATATTTATTTAACTTTATACTCATCTTAATCCTAATTTAGTAACAAAAAATTAATTTATGGTAGAATTTCTACGTGGGAAAAATCAAATTAATTGAAGTATCTAATGTCATGTTAATCGTGTCGCAAAATATTCATGTGTAATAAAATATCTAATATAAATAATTACAATCTAATATGGATCATTGTGAGAAAATTTAGTGTAATATGCATCATTGCTGCTTTTGTTAGTTAAATCCGCCAATTTCTATTGTTAGTAAAAACCTTAAACATAATGGCAACTCTTTTTTTTAATAAATATTAATTATGGAAAAATCCATAAATTTGGGAATTTTACTCGATAATTAATTGATGAGGACACTTTGCAATTAGAGTTTTTTTCTTCTTTTTTAACAATTTATTATTATTATTTATTTATTTATTTAATTTTTTTATTTTTCTTAACCACATAAAATTATTCATCCCCCAATCAAAAATTCGAAATTCAACTTTTTAAAATTCCAAAAATAATTTCCAATTTAGTTTAATATTAAATTTTACCAAAACTTTAATAAACTTCGAAAATAGTTTATAAAATTTGCAAATTAATTAAAAATCAAAACATTTTAACCCAAATTATTACAATATAAACCGGTATAAAATTAATTATACCATAAAAATTCATATAGTTATTTTTGAGCGAATATGAACATTAATTTATCATCATTAAATAAATTTTGAATATTAAGATAGGTTTGTGATATCGATTTATATAATATTTTAGGTGTTACATCAAGATTAAAAAAACATTTTTCTTTTATCTTCAAAATTCTATTAAATAGAGGTAATAACCAATACCGTAGTTATAAATTTTTATTCACATACATTTAAAAAAATAGAATGCCAGTATTTCATGTGTACAATACAGTGACAATCATGTAGCTCAGAGTGTGAAAAAATCTATGCTTTTTAAATATTCTTTAATTTTTGTCCAATATAAATAATAATAAATGATCTAATGATATATAGATAAGTTATATTGTTTATTAATAACATCTAAAAGTTTATGAAGTTTTATATATCGGAAATAATGTTTTCATGATTTTTAAGCTGTCATGATGTGTAACTGGGTGAGTTTTTAGGATTTTATTTGTATCAAATATTTTTAGTAATTTAAATTTACCATTTTTGGATCTAGAAATATTATGCATTCTTATATATGTAATGTTTGTTAGATCAATAAAATTATATTGTGTTCGGTGTTATGTGTTTAATCAATCTCTCTTTACTTTCTCTCAAATATTTTAACATGGTATCAGACCCTGTTCTCGCTTGATTCCCTTATCGGAAAGCCCGGAAGATTTCTTCTCGCTTGATTCCCTTACAGGAAAGCCAAAAAGATGTGAGAGCAGTGAAAAAAATGGATTAAATTAATATAGCTTGGTGTGTAATTTTTTTTGGTGAGATAGATCTGTGTATTTGCAGTTCCTTCCACCGTCACCAGATCCTGCCAACTTCAGACATCAAATTCTCAGTGGTTCCTTTGAAATCTCCTCCAGTGTGCTAAAACAAACGAATGACTTTTCTTATGGATGAGATCCATCCATTTGAAGAATATTCACCTCACCGTCAGCGAGGCCCACCATCACGGGTTAGCTGCTCGAGTCATAGTGATATATGACGAGAGGATAAGGGTGTCGCGAACAAACTTTATGATTAGAAATGCTAACGACAGTGAGTCACAGGTTGTAGATTTCGTTGTTGTGGGAGTCATCGTCCATCTTAAAAGAATGTTGTTGAACTTCTCATCTGCGATCTGCGTGGCGTGAAGTTTTGTAGCGTGGAATCGGGATCTCGGTTCAAGACCATGGAGCATGATCAACTTTATGTCACGGGTATGAAACAATTTTTTTTAATGGTGATATCTGACAGCGCTGTTAACAGTGCGATACTGTCTATGTAAACAGTAATCTTTATAAGTTCGTGGCCTATTTGTTATAAAAAAAAAACGGAGGATGTTGTTGGTCATAAGTTTTTATGGTGTGGTTTATTAAGGTGCAGTGTGTTAGTGTCCATGTTTGTGGTGAGTTGAAGCGTGCTTTTGTGTGTAATTTTTTACAAATTTTATAAAATATCAAATGTTGGAGAAGAATCACAAAGAATAGATCAACTATTCCATGCAGTGATGTGACATGTCATATTTTGGGGATATTAGTCACAATAGTTTTTAATAAGGTTAAGCTAGTGTGACCCGTCCTTTTCCATTTCCAGGAGCGTCAATACATGTTATTTTATAAGGTCAAGTACATGTTATTTTATAAGGTCAAGTTGTAGAATTATTTGTTGAAGACATTATATACCCAAAATGTTATCCTAAATAACTGGTGAATATAGGGGAAGGCCATATATTTAACGGATGGTGGCAGTGCCATAAGATGGTTCAGTATGGAGATTGACCCATTGCGTTCCGGGAGGTTGAGAAACGTCAATTTTGCAAAGTACATCAATGATGGTCAGAGGCACTTATGTTTTATATGAAGGTCAAGTGACAGCGCGAAGATGTGGTGGTGAAAGAGAAGTGTTTGGGAGATTCCAAAGTCGATGTGAATGCTGATGAAGACTAGTCAGACAAAGATTATTCTTGTTGTTGTAATATGTGTTTGCAATATTTTCTATGTAAGCATTAAAGAAGGGTATTGGAAGTAATGCTTCCATGACTTCCAAATTGTCATGAAATGTAAGTGTGTGATTTCCTAAAATTTTAGTTGTATCAACTATTTTTAGTAAGTTAGATTCATCATTCTCAGATCTAAAAGAATCATGCATTCCTATATATGATGTTTGTTAAATCAATAAAATTACATTATATTTAATGTTGTATGTTTAATGTAAAATGGAGGACCTTAATTCGGTCTGGTTGCTTTTGAATAAAAAAAAAAGGCTATCGCATGCTTTTAAAGAGAACTTAAATGAGAGTAATTTAGGAGATCAATTAAATCCTTCTTACCACCTTAATCAGAGGCTCGGGTAGTCATATTACCCTAAAATAATGAAAATTTTGAAAATCTCTTACAATGTGTAAAGCAAAGTGTTTATATGATCTATGATACAAGTGAATACATATAAATGAGACATTTTTGAGAGGCATGTGATTCACTATTCAAATTAATTTTAAATTTTAGAGAATTAAACCTCACAATAACTAAGGTCATTTTTGGTTCTTAAAAGGTTTAGAGTGAATTTTGAATTAAATATTTATTACACTAATATTATTTAATATTAATATAAATTTATTTTAAATATAGATTTAATAAGAGAGGGATTTTATTTTTTTACATGTAAATTTTTTTATGAATTAATATTATTTAAATATTTTGTATAGTTATTTAATTGTTTTATTTTAAAATTTTTATTTAGGTTAATATGAGTAAAATTTCAATTTTGATGATGGATGAACAAGATTACACATCATATTAAACTGTAGAATAAACCTTTCAACTCAAAAGTTATACTCTTTCCATAATTCCTCTACTATAAAAATAAAACAACATAAATATATTTTAAAAGTTACAAAACCTTAAATATAACATGGTAAACAACAACAACAAAAATATGTAAAAAACTAAATATAAGAAGTAATAAAGGAGCTTTAAAGTTAAGCATTTTTATATGTGGCATTGTTTTTGTATAAAACTAAATATAAGAAGTAATAAAGGAGCTTTAAAGGTAAGCATTTTTATATGTGGCATTGTTTTTGTATAGATCAACTTTGAAGTGTGTAGGGTAGGTTGATAAGTCAAATTTTCATGTTAGTACAATAAACCTCTGCCATGTAAAGAGTACTCGCAAAAGCATCTTTGGTTCTCAAATATAAAAGGGTTCCTCTGATAACACAACCCTTTACATGCCTTCAACTTTATGTCGCAGTAAGCTTCAAAGCATCATAATCAATGTTACATCAAACATCCTCTCTCGATTGCTGGGCATTCGTAACGTAATTGTCTAAAAGCTTTACAATTTGTTACATTACATTAACTTAACATTGTATAAGGCTAAGTGTCTTAATCTCAAATTTTTTCCATTATATAAAATATTTATTTCCTTGCACTACTTTAAAGGACTTGCAAATTTAAATAGCCATTAAAAAAAACCTATAATCAAAGTTACTGTAATGTTTATAATATTTTATTTTTAACTTTATATATATGTATGGGGTTAAGTGTCTTATCATCTCATTTTCCCTTATATAAAAATTATTCATTTCCTCGCATTAAAAGATATGTATTTTTAAATAGTAATAATAATAAATATAACTAAAATTATGTAATATTTGTAATATTTTATCTATATTTATATGTAAATATAGATATTTAAAAAATCTCTAAGGGTTAGTTTAATTGATCGTGCTCCCATCATTAAAGCACTTTTACTACTGACAGGTCACGGATTCAATTCTCTTGACATCCTCGGGGTCAAGCTCTATAGTTGAGCCGGCATGAAGTGATCCGTTCAAGTAGATCTAACTTGTACAAATATTTTGTGGACATAGCGGTCATCAATCTCCGAAGTCCGTGAACCATAGAAAGAAAGAAAAAATATGTACACTTACAAAATAATCGGCACTGGGTATCGCCTGGGGATGAAAGTCAACTTCCCTCTCGCAAGAGATAAGTTCTTGATACTAGGCCAACCCTTAGTATAGACTCACTTAAGAACACCACAAGTTACTATATTCCAAAGTGTAAACATGTCAACATACGAGACTTGAACCTAGATGGGGAAGATAACAACTATTATGCCCAACCACCTAGGCTAAACTCAAATGACTATATATATAAAGCTATTAATAATATAATTTACACCATTAATATATCAAAAGAAATAAAACAACATGTTACAAAGTGAAATTTGAACCTAGGTTGGGCGGCTAACAATTCTCCTCACAATCACACAAGTTACACTCAATTGATAATATTTTGCAATGTTAATGATTACTATATGCAATTTGATTAAATCCAAAATTATTCTTCTTATTTCTAAAGCAAAAATGTTGGCTTCCTTCACTATTAGCTTGAGTGTCTAGAAAAGAGCTAGATTGCAATTGATCTCATTATAACTCTCTTTGCATTTCACCATAGTGTATAGTTACCTTGTTGATATGACTATAACTTGTCCCCTTACCATTACCTAGATTTCATCTCCATCATATGTCATCATTATGGGAGGATGCTAATTTGGAATGACCCTTCACTATTTCATCTCTTCTTTGGGATTGATTATTTTGTCACAAGGGTGTGATTACTTTCTCTTCTCCTAATTGGCATAAGGAACCATAAGCTTAATTGATTAATAAATTTATCAACCTTTTTACCCTAAACTAAACTTTGTCATATACTACATGTTTCAAATATTCCTTGGAGTTTCTTTGTAACTTTCACCCCTCCTAGATTGTTACCTTTGATATACCTAATTGTATAATAGTTAACCTTTCAAGAAATGGCAACCAAGAGAACCCTCCCTAAGCCTGAATCCCCATGTTTTATCATCACCAAAAAAAATTGATGACCCCATCATGGCTACCTTGAACTTTTCAAACATAACCTTAGGTCTACACATTTAGCTGCTTTCTACTTTAAGCAAATATGATTTCAATCCCTTGCCTTCAACCAGGTTTAACTTTGTCCTAACTCCTCCTTGTCATCCTATAAGGATGTCCACCTAGTAAATTGAAAATATGATTTCAATCCCTTGTCATCCTTTAAGCAAATATGATTTCAATCCCTTGTCATCCTATAGAATGCCCACCTAGTAAATTAGAAATCATAAGCATAGGAACCAAGGGTAAGGATAAATTAATAATAATGTCAAGGGCATTGACAATGTGACCAAATATCAAGATCTAATGAAGAAAAACCATGGTTTCCAGATTAACACTAACCATATTGGCCCCACTTGTGATGTAATTAGTCATTATAGTTACTATTGTCAGAAACACCTAGAGATTTGTTTTTTTCTTAGTCACTCCTTTCAATCTAACCACACTCTTTATAATTCGCCGGAACAAACACTTCCACTCATAGAATGAACTAAATGCTTCATAAGGAAGGGATCCACAAGCATTGGTTGCTCCATTGCTCACTAACCATGTGACACGTCCATCCAATACCTCTTCTAGATTACTAAGTCATAAGCTCCAAGACAAGGGAAAAACCCTTTCATTGTTACTAAACCATTTTCCATCAGACCTTCTCAACGTAAGGGAATGGAAGTATGCACCCTCCAATTTTAAGCATGCATTTAAAGAATTCCATGATTTATTGATGAATTGTGGTATAAAGTACCCATGTGCCTCCCTTAGCCATGAGGGTACTCAATTAGAAACTTGCTCCTTTAATGACCAACTATGATGCATAATTCAAACTATAATAATAATATGAATAGAGTTCATATATAATATAGAAATGCATATCATTTTATATTTCAAATTCATTCATTAAATATTGTATTGTAGATAGAGAACAATAAACAAGTAGATAGAGAATAATAAACAGGTAGACAAGCATGGACACTTATATGGAAATGAAGACTTAAGATCACCAAAGTAGTGGATGAGGAACACTTTATTGCCTAACATATGAATAAATGAAAAATTCCACCCCATAACTGACTATGATAACCCCAAGGTGAAAAAAGCTCCTTACTCAACTCAACCCATTCCTCTTATGTTAAATGCAATTTTCTCAATAGTAAGCACCCTCATTTTACCATCAATTAGCCATGAGAGTCTTTTCCTTGTCCCTCATTTCACCATTAATTAGCCACGTGACCTTTTTCAACTCCATTATATAGTCCCTCAATTAGCGACATCACTCTTTTCCACTCCATTACATAATCTATCAATTAGACACTTCACTCTTTTCCACTCCATTATATAGTATAAAAATATTTTTGTTTCCTTTAATAATCTGTAAGGGATTTTTTTCAAAGAGTCCAAACTATTTGATTATTTATTGCTGATCATTTTGAGGACAAACACTGCCTCCAACCATCTATGAGTAGCATTGATAGAATTTTATTGTTAATGAGATTTTCTCAGTCAAAGACATTCTAGCCATAGTTTTGCCTTTATTAAAAACCACTAAATTTCCTTTAATATTCTCAAAAACGAACCTCCTAACCTCGTATTTATACAAGGTTTTTATCCCCCATAATTGCATAGAGTTCTTACCATTTCTAAGTATAACAAAGATATAATTATAACTTAGATATAATTATAACTTATATGAGTAAACCTTATTACCCATAATTGCATAGAGTTCTTACGGAGCACAAGTCCCTGCTCTTACCGATTTTCTTTGAAAAAACTGTACCTGATAATGTACGATGGCTCTGCAGAGATTCTATCTGCTTATTCCATCCAAGAAACTTGGCAGAGTTTGTTCAAAGTCTTTGAGATGTTTTGGATGACAAAGTAAGCCAATGGGTATCTAAACATACCATAAGGTATGCCTTTGCAGACGTAAAGGCAGTACTCACTAAAGCATCTCTGGCCTTCTGAAAACACCCACCCCTTCATATGCCTCTGAACAATGACAAATCCATATTGAAGTACACAAGGCTTCCAAAACATTATAATCAATGTTTTGTCGAATGCAACGTATCGTTGTCCATCCAAAGGTATTACGCTTGAAGCCAATCTCGCTTCTGTAGCAGACATAATTCTGGCACAGATACATATCAATCTCAGTTGCAAGGCACGTCAAACAATATCCGACGAAGCGGCGAGAACTTGGATTTGATGGAATCTCTGCAATTCATTGGCTCGAGGCATAGCAGAATATAGCAGAAGCTTATATTGCTGAGGAACACGCTAATCGCAAAAACTAAAATCTCATATAAGAATTCTCACATGAACACTAAACACTCTCACACACACTCATATTCTATTTATGTATAGAGAAAAAAACTGAGATCTCTCTTATCTTCCGGGGCCGCTCTGGAGGGAGTTAAGTTCATTCACCTCTGATATCAACAAAGAAATTGGAAGAGAAAACATTTTGCACACAAAATTATTCATATTTTTTTTATTCAAAGCCAAATTACAAGCCACATAAATAATGCTTATGAGGTCCAACATATTCCAAACAAGAAATTGTTTATTGAGAAAATATCTCAACAAAACTCAACAACCAACAAACTAATCTTACATATTTATTAATGTAAGCATTATTCCAAGTATTTGATCAAATCCAAAATTATTCTTCTTATTTTTAAACCCAAAATGTTGGCTTCCTTTTCCATTAGCTTGAGTGTCTAGAAAAAAGCTAGATTGCAACTGATTCTTCTCATTTATAACTCTCCTTAATTTCACCATATTGTATAGTTCCCTTTGATATGACTATAACTTGTCCCCTTACCTCTACCTAGATTTCCTCTCCATCAAATTTCATCAATATGGGAGGATACTAATTTGGAATGGCCCTTCACTTTTCATCTCTTATTTGGGATTGATTAATCTGTCACAAGGGTGTGATTACTTTCTCTTCTCCTAATTAACATAAGGAAACATAAGCTTAATTGATTAATAAATTTATCAACCTTTTTACCGTAAACTAAACTCTGTCATATACTACATGTTTCAAATATTCCTTGGAGTTTCTTTGTAACTTTCACCTCTCCTAGATTGTCACCTTTGATATACCTCATTTTATAATGGTTAATTTTTTAAGAAATGGCAACCAAGAGAACCCTCCCTAAGGGAATCCCCATGTTTTATCACTGCCCAAAAATGTTTATGACCCCATCATGGCTACCTTGAACTTTTCAAACATAACCTTAGGTCTACACATTTAGGTGCTTTCTACTTCAAGAAAATATGATTTCAATACTTTGCCTTCAACGAGGTTTAGCTTTGTCCCAACTCATCCTTGTCATCCTAAAGAATGTCCACATAATAAACTAAAAAGCATAAGCATAAGAACTAAGCTTAAGGGGAAACTAATAATAATGCCAAGGGAATCAACAATGTGACCAAATATTAAGATCCAATGAAGAAAACCCATGATATCTCCATTAACAATAACCATATTGGCCCCATTTGTGGTGTAATTAGTCATTATAGTTACTATTGTCAAAAACACCTAGAGATTTATTTTTTGCTTAGTCACTCCTTTCAATCTAGCCACACTCTTTATAATTCCTCAAAACAAACCCTTCCACTCATAGAATGAACTAAATGCTTCATAAGGAAGGGATCCACAAGCATTGATTGCTCCATTACTCACCAACCATGTGACATGTCCCTCCAATACCTCTTCTAGATTACTAAGTCATAAGCTCCAAGACAAGGGAAAATCCCTTTCATTATTACTGAACCATTTTCCATCTAACCTTCTCAATGTAACGGAAATGGAATTATGCACCCTTCAATTTTAAGCATGCATTGAAAGAATTCCATGATTTATTGATGAATTGTGGTATAAAGTACCCATGTGCCTCCCTTGGCCATGAGGGTACTCAATTAGAAACTTGCTCCTTTAATAACCAACTATGATCCATAATTCAAACTATAATAACAATATGAGTAGAATTCATACATACTATAGAGATGCATATCATTTTATATTTCAAATTCATTCATTAAATATTTTATTGTAGATAGAGAACAACAAATAGGTAGACAAGCATGGACACTTATATGGAAATGAAAACTTGAGCTCACCAAAGTAATGGACGAGAGGCACTTTATTGCCTAACATAAAAATAAATAAAAAAATTCCACCTCATAATTGAATATGATAACACCAAGATGAAAGAAGCTACTAACTCAATTCAACCCATTTCTTTGATGTCAAATGCAATTTTCTCAATAATAAGCACCCTAGCCCTCATTTTACAATCAATGAGTCATGAGAATCTTTTCCTCAACCCTCATTTCACCATCAATTAGCCACATGACTTTTTTCAACTCCATTATATAGTCCCCAACTAGCCACATCACTCTTTTCCACCCCATTACATAGTCAATTAGACACTTCACTCTTTTCCACTTTATTATATAGTATAAAAAAAATTGTTTTTTTTCGAAAAGTGGCATATTTTGGGCATCTTTATATCCATGGAAGATTTCCATAATATTTCAGAATCTGATCATTAGGGGAAAGGTCAATTGTTTGATCCTTCTCCTAACCATCAAATTCTAAAAAATTGACCCCTCTCTGGACCATCAAATTCTGAAATATTCTCGCAATCAACAGAAGTTCACCAGCTTATTTCATTTTGTAACTTAAACTGTGCACAAGAAATACCAAATTAACTTGTTGATTCTAGGCTTCTCACAACTGTAATCTGTAATTTGAATATTCATAGTGTTTCTTGTCCGATATGTTATAATCCGGCTGACAAGATAATGCTTCTCCATGTGCTAGTTTTTTTCAGAAGAAAAAAAACAAAGCTCTTTCATTGAAGTAAGAAAAGTTACAAAATTCAGGAACAAGGTAAAAAAAGGCCCAATTGCAGGGGAGATACATCTATAACAAGACAAAAAATAAAAGAATAAAAACTGAATAGGATCGAGAAGGACCAAGCAGGAGCAGAAAACACCATAAAATCAACATGTAGCAACTTAGCCAAGCCCGGTCATGAAACAAAAAGCATCCATGAGTAAAACTATTTGAAGAGATCAGAGCTTAAAGGAACCGAATGGAAGATAGACCCATCAACCAAAAGTTCAAAAAACATTCTGCCAAGAGAAAGAAGAATCCCACACTTAGACAGAGCATCCACTTCCATATTTTCCGCCCAAAAGGCTCGCCCTCAAGAGGCTTCTCCACAAAAGTAAGCTTGATTTTATCATGGTCCAGGAATCCATGTCTGATGGAGCCAAAGCTAAAGAGATTATGTCTCCATGATTATGTAACTAGTCTTTCTTGACCATTGAATCATAAGGCTAATTCGGAGGTCTAGTTAGTGCATGGAACCCTTCTTTCAATTTTCATTTGTCGACATTAACATCATGATATATTGTTATTGATTTGGAGACTTGTGAACTTTGTCTCAAGATTAAATTTTTAAAAGTTTATGGACCATATGTGGATCGTGGATCCTTTTCGGATAGTTTGATCAATTCGTGTTCTCTCAATGTTTATCCTTTAATCCTAGGGGGAGATTTGAGTTTTACAGTATTGTTTAGGGAAGTTTAGGGCATTGCTATGAGAAAGGACACCTTAGAATATTTTTTTCCCTCATCTCATTAGCTCCCCCAACCTCGTCGATCTTGAGCCTTTCAATCTCACTCCCACTTGGAGGAATTCCAAAGCCAAAGAGGATGTCATAGTCAAAAGGTTAGATCACTTATTTATATCAAATTCATTCTTTTCTTCGACTCTCTAAACAAAATCTTGGGTAGAAGATGGTTGTCTATCAAATCATCATCTGATCTTCTTTGAGATTGGCATTAATGATTTAAAATATCATATGCCCTTTAATTTTAATCATGTCTAAATCCGTGAAGAGGAATATATAGAATTAATCAAAGACTCTTGGGTTCCTCTTAAGGTTGTTAGAGAATCCAAAACAATGGGAAAGGTTTTTGGGGTTCTTAATTCCACTTTCATTGCACTTATTCCAAAAGTTTGGAATTTTGATTCATTTGACAACTTCCACCCCATATTTTATTGTAATCTAATCTATAAACTAATTACTATTTAATCATTTCTAATCATTTAAAGTCAGTTCTCAATGAAATTATTTCAGGAGAGAAATTTGGGTTTCTTTAAAATAGACAATTTATGATGAAGTTTCATTAGCCCAAGAAACTCTCCATTCTATGAATACTAAGAAGCTTAGCACAATAGCCATTAAGATAGGCCTCTCCAAAGCATATAACAGAGTTAATTGGAGTTCATAACACTTGTGATGATCCAACTTGGAATTAATCTTAAGATGGTTAACTAGATCATGGGATCCTTCATGACAAGCTCATCGCACCTCAAGGGACAAGTGGACCCATCGAAAAAAAGGTCAAGGAATTATGAATTGAGCCTAAGATGAGGAAGACTTTGGTTCCAATTATGCTAGAACTAGACAAACATATTCCATGGGGTTTCTTCGATGGTTCCAGCTAAGGATATCCCCCAGAATGCAGTGTTGGAGCAGTATTGCATTTAAATCAAAACCACCATTACCTCCTCAAATGTGCTCCTGGTCATCACTCCAATATGAACGATGAATTTACAAGGACATTCTTTTATAGAGCTCCACATATTGGTATTAAAAAAATACAAGTCATGGGCGATTCAAAGCTCGTGATAAATTGGGAAAACAAAAAGGCAAAGGTCAATGTCTCAAATTTAAACCATATCCTCCGAGAAATCACTCTTGAGATGGAAACGTTTGAATGGGAATCTTTTTCTCATATTTATAGGGAATTGAATCAACAAGCTAACAAACTCTCCAAGGAAACATTACAACTTTCAGCGAAATCTTTTGGACAATACAAGTTATGAGATGATCACGAAACAAGTGGAACATAATTTCATTTTAGAAATGTTGCTCATTTATCGTTTTTTATAATCTTATTTTAACTTTCGGAATATGGAAATGAATTCTTTTATTGTAAAAATGATAAAAAGATGATACCTCTCTGGTAAAATTATTAGCTTACAGATACAATCCATATAGAAAACATGAAGTATATTTCAATAATGAAATATAATTTATTTATTTTTTTCTTTTGGAAAAAAAATCCTAATTTAAAATGAATCTCCATTAATATATATATATATATATATATATATATATATATATATATATATATATATATATATATATAATTGTGTATAATTAATCTTTTTAATAAAATTGATTAATTTTCTTATCTTCAATAATATATCAAATCCTAAATAATATATAACATCTTATAATAAATATTAAAATAATATATAACACCTTATAATAAATATAAAATACTACCTAAGCACCCACAGGGAATTGAACCGATGACCTATCACAATGAGTGCCTTAACAGTGCACCCATTCACCGTCAATCCAAAACCCCATGGGCAATTTTATAATAATTTTTAAAAATATCAAATAAAACTTTTATAATTTAAAATAACATATTAATTTTTATTTTTATTTTTTTGGGTTATCATAGAATGTTGGAATTTTTCATAAATTTTAATCAGTGACTTTCATAAAAGAGGTACTTTAAGAGTGCATCCATTCAAAAAAGGGTTATTATACGAATGGTGAAATTATTCGTAGAGTTCAAATCGATCACTTTTATATAAAAAGTAATTTAATAGTGCATCTATTTATCCATTGTTTTATGTCTTATAAAAAATATTGATAATAAAAATTATTATATTATTTAAAATAGCAAAATTAGATAATTTTGATGGATAACATTGAAGTATGGAAAGAATTTTTATTAAAGATATTAAATTTTTTTATATAGAGAGTGTGTAATGTGAAAAATGAAATTATGTATAATTGTGAAATTAAAAAATATACTTTAAATTTTATTAATAAAAATAGTTAAATATTTAAAAACACATTTAATAATAAATTAATTGATTTGTTTTAACATTTTATCCGTATGATGAAAAGTTATTGTTAATAAGTTTTGGGATATAATGTATATAGATACGGTATTTTTAAGACGATATGTTTAGCCTTCTATTTTCTAGTATCATAAAGATTATATATATTTTTATTTACATAGAAACAAGGGATTTTGAATGTGAACACTTTGTAAAAAGCCCTAATATTAAATAAAATTTTGATGGCGTCCATAACTAAACAATGGGAGGAGGGTCTTGAGGAAGACTAGTAGTAATTGCATATTTTGTTGGAAGAACTACCATATTCAAGTCTAGGATGGTAGAATTAGAAGGGAAAAACAAATTTACTGAGGAGGAAGGAGACCAAGTAGCTAGAAATACTGAGGGAGGGGGTGAATCAGTATTTCTTTACAATTATTATATTATGCCAATTAAGATCACTAGTTAAACCAGAACACAATATGTAGAACAAGAAAATAATTTTATTAATGAAAATAATTAGGGCTCCAATCCTCTTATACAAAAACTCAAGCTCCAACTTGTACAACAATATATTTAACTTTTTCAAGGCTCCAACCTTGAATGAGGACTCCAATCCTCAACTATCAACCTAGGTTCAAACATAGTTTCTCACAAGGCTCCAACCTTGTGTGAGTACTCCAATCCTCTTGGGCTCCAACCCTCTCAATTTACTTCAATCTCTCAAGGTGACTTCAATACCACTTCAAGACTTCCAAAATCTTCTTCAACAAGACTTGAAGGATGTCTCCAACAATGCTTCAAGGATGTCTCCAATACTGCTCCAACAATGTCTTCTCAAAGGATCTTCAAATATCTCCAATATCTCCAACAGCTGCTTCAAAATATCTTCAAAATGTGCTCCAAGTTGGTCTCAAAAGGTTGATTCATAATGTCTCTAAGGTATGCTTCAGGTCAAGCTCAATGATTCTTCAAGGATTGTCCCAAAGATGCATCCAAGTACTACTTCAAAAGAATACTCCATAATTTCTTCAAGGTTTGCCTATACCTCAAATCAAGCCAAGGTTTGACAATACTCCAAGGATGTATCCAAACAATGCTCTAAGAATATCTTCATATGTTGTTACAAAGTCTTCAAAACTGCTCAAGTCGGTGCACAAAAGAGAGGCTTCAAAGAACCATCCAAATCTGGTCTAAACTTCGCTCCTAATCCTTTGCTCACAGAGTGATTATAGTTGTGTCTAATCCTACTCAAATCTTAAAACTAGACCAAGATACAAGTCCGAAATATAACATGAGAATCACAGTCAAGTACTTTGTTCATTGTCTGAGCCACAATCAAGGCGTATATTCTAAGCTACATGTCTAAAACAAAGGGTAAGGTTCGAGCAGTAGGTCCGAAACAAAGAGTAAGATCCAAGCTACAGGTCTGAAATAGAGATCTGAAGTTGTCATAGGTCCAAAAGTTTGATCCACAAAATAGGCCTAGGCTTGATCTGAGGTATAAGCCAAGGTCTGATCTTAGAGAGGGTCGAAATCTGACCTAGAATGATCCACGAAAACCACAAAGAAATATCCAACCAAAAAACCCAAAGGAAAAATCCACAAAATTGGCCTAGGCTTGACCTGAGGTATATGCAAACCATTTTTTATGCATAGAATATGGAAAAATAACACTTTTTGGAGGGAATTCAAACCAACTCAAATTCATCAATAAATGGAGTGAAGTTTTAGATCCAAAGGGACATAGACAAGTTCCAAATGCCTTATGATGTTGTTAGAGCCTCCTATGAGAAATAATTTGCAAGGACATAAGGTTGTGGCAAGGTCAATCTCTTTGAGAAAAGTGTAAATCTCCACTTCATTGTTGGTGGCTTTTCCCAAGCTACAATAGAATGTTAATTTGATTTGTTCCATGGAGTGAACTAGTAACCCCTTAGTCCCCCTCCCACACCTACTATCCCTCCGTCTCTCTCTCTCTCTCTCTCTCTCTCTCTCTCTCTATATATATATATATATATGAAGGGAAAAAAAACGCTTACCTTTGACATTTTTTGAAAATGATCTTTGATTATGTTTCCTTTTTTCAAATTTCCATTTATATTTTTGAAATTTATCTTCTTCTTTTTTCAATTTTCAATTTATATTTTAATAACTTTTAATTTTGATTTTAGTTAAATATGTTTTAACAAAATATAAAACTACTTTAATTTGTTTTTATTTCAATATATATTTTTTAGACATTCTTTTTATGAGGTGGAAAGCATCCATAGGGAAAAAATGGCTTGCACATCGATCGATAGGGTTTCGTCTACAATTTCTTCATATGGCATCGTCGTTGGTTTTCTGGAATTTCTCCTTCCCCATTCACA
Source organism: Pinus tabuliformis (assembly GCA_031772625.1). Lineage (NCBI taxonomy): Eukaryota > Viridiplantae > Streptophyta > Pinopsida > Pinales > Pinaceae > Pinus > Pinus tabuliformis. Next base: position 251,301,735 of record CM062820.1, on the reverse strand, counting down.
ACTTAATTGGAGGTGTGGTGGGTCTTAGGCCCTCCTTGTGGATGTTGCCAAAGTCATCTTGTCGTTGATGAATTCAAGGGGGTTTTCAACCTCCGAATTTGATGAATGAAAGTTTTTTGTGGACGTAGGCAGATAATCTTGTGGTTAGACCTCCTATTATGTCTCAATAACTTTTCTGTGTCACCCTCACTTTGAGATATTTTCAATGGATTGTATTATTGGTGTATGGAGGGATCGTATTTTTAAAAGGGTGTTTATTCAGGTGATTCTCTCACTGGCCTTTGTGCCATATTGTTTCCTCTCACCTATATGTTGGATCTATTTTACAAATAAGTTGTGGGTGTCCTAGATTCTTTTGTCCTCCTTGTAGGTACCCATTAAAATGGCACGTCCAAAAATGACCCTATTTGAGATGTTACCACCTTTGTCAATGACGAACAGGACTTACTCTTTATTGCTGGTGGTGGAACAATGGAACACTCTGACCCAGATTAAACAATGTTTACTCACAACCTCTCCTATATCTCTGGCCAAATTTGGTGTATGCACACAATCCCTACCTGCATTGGAACAAAAAAAATAACTTTTTAGATATTCATCAAAAACATCAAAGGGAAAACACAAATATTTTGGCTTTGGGAAACTTTAAATGTTACATCTCTCAAGTTGTTGATTCAAGGGAAATGGGGACTACCTACAAATTTCCAAAGTCTACAGTTTGCAGGGAAGGCTTTGTTAGATCCACTGCAACTAAAAGATCATGGTATTATTAAAAATTCATCAATAATTTTGAATCTCAGACTTCGTGGGGGTGAAAATAGTGTCAGGAACTCTTATGGCCCCTCTGTATCCTTCAAGGATGTTGTCGAAGGGAAGACCACTGCAGTTAAAGGGAAATCTTGTCCTCTACAGAACATAAACAAAACTTTCCTTCAGGTCCATATATTGTGGACCAAATGGAACAAGTTCCACCCATGGAGGTAAAAAACCCACAAGTATGTTATTTATTCACTGCTCTAGAGTCAAAATCCATCATATGTAGATTCAACAAATTCTATCCAAAACCTAAAGAATTACATCGGTGGATATTCACTTCTTGGACAACAAATTATGATATTTACCTTTGCTCCAAAGTATTTTTTGTTGTCTGATTTTGATCCGAACTTAAACAGGAACGCAACAAAATACAGATATAACCATAGACACAACAACATTTAATTAATATCAAAGAACTAAAATATGCTTACAAACAGAATGAGAATAAACTAGCTCGGACGATGGTAGTTTATTGTTGAGAAGAGATGTGGTGGCTACATGCCTATGAACTGTGTTACAATGAGGCTCAAAGGCCTGTTTATTATTGAGAAATAATGGAAAACCCTAAACAACCAAAAACCTAACCCTAGGAGATAAACACCAAAACTATGGGTCTCGTTAGGGTAAATTGGTACATCAATTTCCCGAGGTCGTAACTTTGGCATAAGATCATCATTTGACCCGCACGATATTCTGTTAGAAAGATCTATTCGAGGACTATAAATTTTGACTTCGAACATCTATCTAAAAATAATGTTTTTGTGTTTTCCAAAAAAACATCGTTTAGGGCTTGTTGTACTGTTCAACAACCCCCCATTTATTATATAAATAGTTAGTATTGTATTAATAAATGGGGACCCTTCAAAAAAATTTCAAAAAACTTAGCAAATAAAATCTTGCCTTTTGAAACCATTTGGAATAAAACCTTAGACAAACTTAAGATATTAAGCCAAGTCACTTTATGACTAGGCATTCTCGCTTTATCGCAAATCGCATGATCCAAAGTAACAAAGGTTAGTCGTGAGTCGGAGTCTGTGAAATGTGATAAAAGACCCCCCTTAAAAGACCGAAGGCAATGTTGAACTTTTTTATAAAACTTAAGGCTTAGAATATTCCTTATAAAATAAAGTATTTATCGTAATCACATCGTGGCTTTTACAAAGGCACAAACATGCAAACCATAAAAAACTGTGAATTGCGATGTGGTTCGGACCCGACGAAATAATAAAGATTGTTATAACTTGAATTAAGTCTGACCTATCATAAAATAGTTGTTTCAATGGAATAATCATCTGTTTAAGGAAACGCGCTCGAAAAATTAAAAAGTATGCCGCTCATTGAAAATCGTAAAATACCAAGGCAACTTTGAGTTGGTCTATTCTCGATAAACCGATATCACCAATTTTGCGATTTATGATATTTCCATTCATCGCAATCACATGATCAGTATCGCACTTAACACACACCAATTTGAAATATCATTTAGAAACTTGCGATGCGATGTTTTGATGAGTCATAAAGGAAATCACACGTAGGCCTTAATGAGTAGTTAATAAGGTTTAACTACATTTACTCTTTTAACGGCTCAAGAAGATTTATATCTTTTTTTACTCGTATTTGAAATAAAAGCTTCATCCTTACGTTCTTTCAGAATTTACTATGTTATTGTGTTTCCTCTTTCATTGTCGCTCTGCATTTCATTATGTTTTCTCCATTGCCCAAATTTCAGGAAATTTCCGAAGAAAACAACGCTCAGAAAAATGGTTAAGAAAGGAAAGAAGACTGCAGAGGCTACTGCATCTGAGGATTCATACATGCTTCCACTCTTCTCTGATACTACATGCAACAAGGATGGTGGGACTACATCATGGGAGGCAATGTATAATTTACTAGAGGAATAAAACCCAAAGGTTCTGGAAACTAAAGCAACTGCAGATGCTAAGGTCTCATCCAAGGAAACTAAAACAACCACAGATGTCGAAGTCTCATCCAATGCTTCTTATTTTGAAGCAGCATGTTCCATGGAAAATTTTAGGGGCGAATGTTCATCCTTTGGCGAAATTAAGGGGTTTTAAATTTTTAGTGGATGAATATTTTGTATCATAGTACATTTTTACAAATCGCCTCAAATAGTCCACCTTATTTTAAGGGAGAGGGTAAAAAAGGTAAATTTATCCCTTGAAATTAGGAATTACAACCTTCCATTCGCGCTAATTTTCAAGAATAGGTTTTATTTAAGTGAATCCCATGGGCCAAATACCATATTTATAAAAGAGGTATGGTAAATTAATAAAAATATAAATAAATGAGAGGTATGGTAAATAAATAAAACATTTGTTATATTTACTCCATAAGTCACCTTATATACATGCAAGGGTGTAAACAAATAAAAATATAAATAAATTAGAGGTATGGTAAATAAATAAAACCTCTTTTTATACTTACTCAAAAGATATGGTAAATAAATAAAAATATAAATAAACTAGATGTATGGTAAATAAATAAATCCTCTTTTTATATTTAGTCCATAACCCTCTTTCTATTTATGAAGGTTCAAAAAAGAGGTTTTATTTAAGTGAATCCTATGGGCCAAATACCATATTTGTAAAAGAGGTATGGTAAATTAATATAAATATAAATAAACGAGAGGTATGGTAAACAAATAAAACATTTTTTAATATTTACTCCATAAGTCACCTTATATTTATGAACACTCAAAAAATGCATTATATTTAGGTGAAACCTATGGGCAAAATACTATGGGCCAAATACCATGGGCTAGATTATTATTAATACCATGAAAAAAAATATTATTAACCCTAATATTAGTATTAATAAAAATAAAAATGGCACATGGTATTCACGTGGAATGTAGCCTATTTAAATGGGGGATTTAAACCAGCATAGATCATCTTTACTTTGGATCTACTAAGCCCCGAGAGGGATCAAATATCGTGATATGCAAACTAGCATAGAGTGAAAAAATATTTGATCCCTCTTGGAGCTTGGTGGATCAAGAGTAAAAATGGATGTTGTAATTTAATGTATGTTAAACATTTTAACTTGGTTAAAATAAAAAATAAAATAAAAATCAATTATTAATTTTATTAATTTTTATAAATTACTAATAGTAATTTTTAAGCCCTAGGTTTATGATAACCCATGGCATTGACCCATGGTAATACCATGGTATTCATGTGAGCATAAACTATTTAAAGGGGAAATTCTATCATCTTAGATCCATCTTAATTCTGGCTCAGAGGGATAAATAGATTTGATCCCCCTAAGAGTGGTAGATGTGGAGTTAAGATGGATATAGGTTGGTTTTTATGATAATGAAGATATTAAATAGACTCAGGAAATTATATTGTAAAAACAACTTAAGGTGAATGGTTAAATCTACATTTAGTCTCTTCACAAAATTTAGTAAAAAATACCAATATCTCCATTAATATTGGTTTTTAACTTTTTCTGATTTAACAACAAAAAAATTCAAAACAATGAAACCTTATCACTCTTTTCGCATCACCATCGCAGAAGATTTCTCATCATTTTTCAAACATTCTCAATATGATATCTTCATGAAAAAGTTTAGGTACTGATGTTGGATTAGTTGTTTGAAAAATAAGCTGGTTTGTACAACCTTTCATCTTCTATGCTATTCTTAGTTTGTCCTAATGCTCTGTAGGGGTTGGAGCCACTGCACCATATTTTCCTAAAAGGTGGAGATTGTTCACCAAAAAGGAAATTAATCTACATGTTACAACGCTGTTAAAAAATGCGAGACCTATGAGGGTAGTGAATTATGCTAATAAGCAATTTAGATTGGGAGAGACGTAATTAAATTTTATTATGTAATTGAAGATTTCCAATTAAAATAATAATAAATCTACATTTATATATTCATATATTGATTATAAGGATTCTCACAATGGTCACTTCTTTCAATTAGATCCCCTTCAAGCCTTTGGGATACCTAATACTTTCTTATATATTATAGTTGGGGCTTGCTACTTGTTGGCGTGTTGGGGTAAACAAACTTGATGTGTTTTTTTTATATCTCGCAGTTGGAGTCTATGGAATAAGAAAGAAATTTGATAACTTGAAAAAAGTGGTAGATTGACAAAAGTTGTAGAGAAAAGATTAATCCATCCTACCTTGACAGAACTCGTTGTCAATATCAACACCTACAAGAACTTTGTTGTGGAATATTATCAAAACTAATAGAAGGATATGAAAGAGTGTATTGTAAGAACCTTGACAAACACAGCCACTGAAACTTGGAACATTGTTTGTAGGAAAAGAAAATTATGTTTCTTTTTTCCAAACATGTATGTTAGTATATTACAATTTAATGAATATGTTTTCTTATTATCATATATGGTTTCATACTTTAACAAAACATTCGCCAAGACTTCACAATGTTTTATTATTCAGTAAAATATTTGCCAAGATCTTACAAGATTTTATAATTCAGTGAAAGATTCTCCATCACTGTACAAGATAATATGATTTGGTGAGAGATTCTCCAAAGAAATTATATATACATATTATATTATTGATAAAATCGCCTCCCATTTTTCCTATGTATCATGGGGATTAGCCCACTTATTATACATATAAATTTAGGGTGGTTCTTAAAATTTTCCCTGGAATGTTCTTTCCTGCACAAAATAGCTGCAAGGTCTAAAATCTTGCCATACACTGATATGATAAGATGGATTATTAACAATGTCGACATTTCAGATAGAACATTCAGGAATTCCAAGCATGAAGTCATGGGGTCATTTACTCCAGACAATTTACGCCGAATGTACCATCTTCCAAAACCACAAAAGCTCTATGATAAAGCCTTTATTGAGAATTTTGCAAAAGAAAATGAAGACCTGATGGACGTCATGCAGAATTGGAGTTCTAGCTCCAGCAAGTTCAAGTGGGAGAAAAATGGTATGTACTCAATTGCACCTCTGTTAGACCCACATAATTTTGCAGCCATAATGATGTGTAGGCTATTTGGAAAGGCCGAGAGTACCATGTTAGTACAATATACCTCTGCAATGTAAAGAGAATACTCACAAAAGCATCTTTGATTCTCAAATATAAAAGGGTTCCTGTGACGACACAACCCTTCACATGCCTTCAACTTATATCTCAGTACTCAAACCTTCAAAGCACCATAATCAATGTTACGTCCAACGTCCTCTCTTGGTTGCTTGGCATTCTTAACATAATTGTCTAGCAGCTTTACAATTTGCTACATTACATTAACTTAACATTGTATAGGGCTAAGTGTCTTATCCTCTAATTTTTCCATTATATAAGAAATACTCATTTCCTCGCATTACTTTAAAAGATGTGCAAATATAAATAGCCATAAAAAATTATAATCAAAGTGACTGTAATGTGTTGAGCTAATTTGTTTACCTAAATTAACACAATTATTTCTTATCAATCCGGGTTGTTTATGCTTTGAGGCAAGTTCACTATATGTGAAGATCAGATGTAATCAAACCTTGAAAGATAAGTTATTCAAAATCTTAAAGTAATACATCCTACAACTCTAATTCAATTAGTTTAAAAGAGGAAAAATATTGAAATGGTTCTTGACTTAAGAAGTCCACTTTTGCCTCAATTACCACTTAATGAATCAGAGGTTTAAAACCAAGAACTTAAGATGGATAAATTATTAATGAAAGAAGCTCTTAACTTAAGAGACACATAAGGTATTTCATCATAATTCATTCATCTCAATATCAAAATCTCAACAAGAAACTACTTGCATGCAAACAAAGGAAACTAGTTTTAATTCATCATTTTAGTAGAAGGGATGCTCAACTTGAACACTTGTTTTTCCAACTTAATAAAGTGATGAATAAGCTAAGAACTAATGTAATCAATCACCATGCATGAACCATAAAACAATCTGAAATAAAGCTTTGAAAAACCAGTTCTACAATAACTAGATTACAAGAAATAAAACTAGTTAACAAGGAAGTGTACTTAACTTGGAATGGGGGCCCTCCACCCTTGCCTTGCACACTTGAGAGGTGATATCAGAAGCTCAAATTCAATCACACATCCATAGCATTGAACAACAAAATAATAATAACACAAGTCTTCAAATTAACTCTTCAATCCAAAGGTGTCACAGCATAAAAGTATAATAAGTCAATACATAAGCCATCAAAGTTTTGGTTCTTAAATAAGAAGTCTCATGAAACAAACTGATCTATATTCACTCAAACAAACCCATCTACTCTCATCCACCTATCTAAGTCGAATTCATTACTCCCATCCCAAGAAATATGACCAATCCCATAGAATATCAAAATTGCGCTATTTCTATGGGATTTCTGAATGACTAGTCATGATTGACTAGCACCAAATGGGCCTAATAAAGCTTGTTCTGTTTGAACTAAGCATAGCTCGCTTAGTCCTAGTTCCCAAGCTGTCCATCCATGCATTCAATTCGTGCCCAAGTGTCCTGCAACCATATCAACCATAGAGCTATTACGGGAATTTCTGAATCTGCCAATTTTGCACTAAAAACCAAACTTTCATAAAAACTTTAGAAATTGAAAAATTAAAATTAAATACCTAAATGGATATCAAATATACATCAAAATGGGATGAATAAAGGGAAAATGGATGGCAAATAGATGGATTAGTAAGTTTCTTAGAGCAAAAATAAGACCAAAACTAAGGCCCAACATCTCTCCCTTGCTTATCATCAAGCATGTCCCCATGCTTGCTTACTCCTTTTTGATCTTCTTCTCTCTGTAGTAGATGTTGTACCTGTAGATGCTTCCTATTGTGCTACCCTGACCAAACAATCCAAACCTGTGTCATGTCTTTCCCTGAACAAAGCTACTTTTACCTTCTGTTTTTCATACTTTACCTGCCACATATTCTTTTCCTTTAGCCATTTAAATGCTTGCTTAGAAAGTAGATCATTTTTCCGCTTCAGTCTCCCTAACTCTTCATTTAACTTTTCATTTGCCTTGACCAACTTAGCATTATCTTTCTTATTTGCCTTGTTTTCCTCTTTTAATTGTTTTTCCAGGATTTTGCTAATTTCCAATTGATCAGTTAAGTCCCTGATTCTTCCCAAATTGATTTCTTTTTCAAAATCTTGTGTTGTTTTCATTAATGATGCTGCTGCTGCATCATCATATGAAGAATCCCTCTCAAATACTTCTTGTGCAATGTCATTTTCTTCTTTTTTTCTTGGAGAATATGTTTCTACTTCCTTGTCTAAGTCAATGGGACTTTTATTCCTAAATCTTCTAGGAATAGACACAACAGATGTTTCATTTTCCTGCATGGCCATGTTATTTTGTTGTTTAGCTCTTGTTCTGGGATACAAGGGTGAATTCATCAATCCTCTATTTTCCTGCTCTATTTTATCCTGTACTTCATTAATCTGTTCAATGAACTGATTTTTAGACATGAACTCTCTCCATACTATGCCTTGTGACCTCACCTGATACTCAACTAGGATTTTGATCAATCCTTGGTGGTAAATCTGTCCTGCTTTAGGCTTGTGTTCATGTTTCACTGTTTCAATCATTCTCAAGAGGCTTCTATATAGGAAATATGGCAAGTTAATCCTATCATCTCCCTTAATATGTTGTAGAAGCCTGACATGATACAAGTGGGCAACACTATATCCTCTATCACAAGTCAAAAACTTCTGGATGACCAAAACCAACTCACCCCATGGTTCATTGAACCATTCCCTTGGTATCCCCTTTTCTCTATCAAAAGTCCCTTTCCAGTTCTTCTCAAGAAAGAAAGTCCATGCTTTCTCCTTGAAGTGCAGGCCTTTGTAATATTTTTCACCTATCATGGGTAGATCTAAAGCTTGGGAAAGATACTCCTGAGTTACAGGAATAATAACATCTCCTACCCGTGTCTGGTCCTGACTGAAATTATTTATAAAGTCCCTGGTTATCTCTTCAGAGTGGCCATCAAATTTTTGTAAAAAGCCTATCATCCCCGCTTGGTAAAGTTTTTCTATAGTTTCCTTCCCCCAGCTCTCTATCTGAAATTTTGGCTCTACTCTGGCTGACATTGTTTCTGAAAACCAGTGAATGTATGCTTCTGCTGTTACTAATTTCATCTTGACAATAAAAATTTATGACTATTGTTCTTTTTCAAAATGAAATTTTGAAAGCAAAGAAGCTTACCTTCCTCCTCACAACAATTTAACTTTGATTTCTTTAGCCTCTGTTTACTCTTTCTCTGCAGCAGCATTGTTTTAACTCCCTGTTCAAGCAATCAAACACCTGTATATCCTTGTCAATATGCTAATCTCTGTTCTGGTAAACAAAATACATATGAAAACAATTTTTCATACTGTTCCATGTATGCTCATCACCCTACACTGTGTATACTGTCACCAAAATCAAGCCATATTTTCACTGTGTATATACAATCATTAAAAACAAACAGTGTTTTGACTAGCAGCGCATTCACATGGCTCTCGGCCTCATCATAAAAATTTGAAAATCGCCAAAATGCTCTCGGCCTCAAAACAAATTTAAAAATAAAAAATAGCGCATTTAAAATGAATTTTAAATGGCTCAGCCCTACTCCCTTTGGCAATCAACGCTCGGTCTTAGACACATTACACAGCAACTAAATCGCACAGCTCTTCGTTTGAACATGACACGGCTCGTTCGGCCCACATAAACTTCAATCCATTGTTTTGGTCAAAACAAAGACGCACAACAGCAAAAAGGGTTCATAACAGAGACACATGCATTAAGTTTGTTTACCATTCGGCCGTTTCCATGCACAGGCATATGATATATCAGTTATATGAATGAGGACAGCACGCAATAAAACAAAGGATGTATATTAATGTGCAATCAAAACAATGCGCAGTCAAACAATAGTGCGCATTCAACCAACAGCGCGCATTCAACCAACAGTGCCATGCAACAAATAGTGCCATTCAACCAACAGCGCCAATCAACACAAACACGCCACAAAAATCACATTTCGGTGCCTCCTCTGTTTATAGACTTTGTTGTGATTTACAACACTGCACGCCGTTAAAACTTCACATGCGATTCCATACCCTAACGTGTTATCCATGCAATAAGTTTACATTTAAATTCTGCGTGATTCACTAGTGTTTTATGCCATAATTTACGCAGTGAATCAACCGACTTATTGCTGGGGTTAATGCGTGGTTTCGGCGTTACCTGGTTGTCAACGAGCGCTGAGGAATGTTAAACGGCGCTCCAAATCCCTGTTCATTCGTTCAACTGACTGGTGGCAAGGGCAGAATAATTTAACCATTAATAACAGACAGTTTACAACTATACTCCACAGTTGCCGAGCTTAAACAAACTATTCCATTACCTGAATGAATCCCGAAAATCAGTGATCACTTGTTGTTAAAGCCGGGATAATTTTCCTTCTTAAATCCTCTCAAACCCGCTTCAATCTCCTTTTCACTAGTTTGCAGCTCCAAACACCATCGTTCTGAGCTATTCGGCAATGAAGAATGAGGTTAAACAGTGCAAGAACCGTCGATCAGTTCATGACCGTTTCATGGGTGTACTGTGCACTCTTGTTTATTGGTGTTACAGTGTGTGGTTGGTATGGGTGTCCTGTTTGACCAGTCGCCCGACTGTGTCATGAGGATGGCCGAATCATAGTTTTAGTTTGAAAGTCATGCGCATAACTCCTGTACAGTGCACAGTCCAATGACAAACAGTCGCCATGCCACGGTGTTTACCCCGTACCTGTGTGCTGGCCGGGATTTGTCATTTTATTGATGTTGTGTCATTCAGTGCTTAACCTGTGGCTGCATACAATATGATTGCCACCGTCGTGTATTCATACCCGTGCTCCTCATGCGTTCTCATATGCAATGATGTTCAACAATGCGTTCGTATTGCAATGAGTTTGATGTGCAGTTATCATTTAAACAATACCCCGCTGCCACATATGCAATACTCCTAACTTATATACGCAGTCGTGCCATATGGTTTGCACGCGGCCTTCCCTTTATACACCATACCTTATATTATATGCGCCCTTCCTTACATGCCTTTAGTTTATACCATATATATATATGCTTTGATTTATATCATATACATGCGCTTTGGGTTATGATATATGTATGACTATAGCACATGCAAACCATTTGGACTATGGCATATATTTGCTTTGATTTTCATATAGCGCATGATTTTTTTTGTTTTGATTATATGCACATCTTTATAATTTTAAAATGACCATCTTGGGTCATATTTAAAATTATCACCATTACTAATTCTTGAGTTGTATGTGCAGGTTGAAAAGTTGTCCCAGTTTGGTCTTTTTATGCTTCTAAAGAAAAATACTTAGGGGTTAATGATCATGAAATAAATAGGGAATATGTATGGAGATGAAATGGAATATGATGTATAAGGGTTATAGGGTATGTATAGGGAATATAGGATATGAAATGATAATGAATATCCTCAGGTACTAATTTCAACTTAACAAAGACTAAAAATTTCTAAGAAAAATTTGAATTTTCAAGCACAAAATGACTATACATATACTCCCCTGGATGATGTCTGTACAAGTGGGATGAAATCAATTGATCAAATGTTGTAGATGGATTGAAAAGTAAACTTTATTGCTACTCCTTGTTCTTCATGCTCTGATTCTTGAATTGTTGTTCAGGTCCCTCTGTAATGATTTCTTGTTTCAGGTCCCTCTCCAATGCTTATGGAATATGTACATGTTGTTTTGACATTGGCAGGTCTTTCAGGTCCCTCTGCAATGATTTCTTATTTCAGGTCCCTCTTCTACCTTTGGTTGATTTGCTTCAATTTTGAGTGGAGATTCAAGTTGTTGAAAGATAGGTGGATTTATGGATGGAAAGACAGGTTGTTTTCCTTTGATAATTTCTTTTTGTTTTCCAGAAATTGAAGATTGTTTTTGCTTTGCTTCCCAAGCTAACAAAGTTTGCCTCTCAATCAAAGTTAATCTTTGTCCAGTTCTTTGTTTTTCTGCCAATTCCTCAATTATTGGATTACCAGTAACTGGGGTGTTTGATGATCCTATCTCTATTTGTGGGGGGTTTTTAATAAATCTACCTTGAGGATCTCTATATCTAGGCATAAAGAAACATAACTAAAAAGGGATGTAACTAATGTTTTTGTTTGTTTTGAAATTTATCTTTCTATTGACTATGCCGATATTTGCCTCCCCGGCAACGGCGCCAAAATTAACATAATTATTTCTTATCAATCCGGGTTGTTTATGCTTTGAGGCAAGTTCACTATATGTGAATATCAAATGTAATCAAACCTTGAAAGATAAGTTATTCAAAAGCTTAAAGTAATACATCCTACAACTCTAATTCAATTAGTTTAAAAGAGGAAAAATATTGAAATGGTTCTTGACTCAAGAATTCCACTTTTGCCTCAATTACCACTTGATGAATCAGAGGTTTAAAACCAAGAACTTAAGATGGATAAATTATTAATTAAAGAAGCTCTTAAATTAAGAGACACATAAGGTATTTCATCATAATTCATTCATCTCAATATCAAAATCTCAACAAGAAACTACTTGCATGCAAACAAAGGAAACTAGTTTTAATTCATCATTTTAGTAGAAGGGATGCTCAACTTGAACAATTGTTTTTCCAACTTAATAAAGTGATGAATAAGCTAAGAACTAATGTAATCAATCACCATGCATGAACCATAAAGAAATCTGAAATAAAGCTTTGAAAAACCAGTTCTACAATAACCAGATTACAAGAAATAAAACTAGTTAACAAGGAAGTGTACTTAGCTTGGAATGGGGGCCCTCCACCCTTGCCTTGCACACTTGAGAGGTGATATCAGAAGCTCAAATTCAGTCACACATCCATAGCATTGAACAACAAAATAATAATAACACAAGTCTTCAAATTAACTCTTCAATCCAAAGATGTCACAACATAAAAGTATAATAAGTCAATACATAAGCCATCAAAGTTTTGGCTCTTAAATAAGAAGTCTCATGAAACAAATTGATCTATATTCACTCAAACAAACCCATCTACTCTCATCCACCTATCTAAGTCGAATTCATTACTCCCATCCCAAGAAATATGACCAATCCCATAGAATCTCAAAACTGCCCTATTTCTATGGGATTTCTGAATGACTAGTCATGATTGACTAGCACCAAATGGGCCTAATAAAGTTTGTTCTGTTCGAACTAAGCATAGTTGGCTTAGTCCTAGTTCCCAAGCTGTCTATCCATGCATTCAATTCGTGCCCAAGTGTCCTGCAACCATATCAACCATAGAGCTATTACGGGAATTTCTGAATCTGCCAATTTTGCACTAAAAACCAAACTTTCATAAAAACTTTAGAAATTGAAAAATTAAAATTAAATACCTGAATGAATATCAAATATACATCAAAATGTGATGAATGAAGGGAAAATGGATGGCAAATAGATGGATTAGTAAGTTTCTTAGAGCAAAAATAAGACCAAAACTAAGGCCCAACATAATGTTTATAATTAATATATATATATATATATATATATATATATATATATGGCTAAGTGTCTTATCCTCTCATTTTCCATTATATAAGAAATATTCATTTCTTTCCATTACTTTAAAATACATGTATATTTAAATAGATATAATAATAAATATAATTAAAATTATTGTAATGTTTATAATATTTTATTTATATTTATATACAAAAATATAGACATTTGAAAAATCTTTAAGGGTTAGCTCAATTGGTCTAGTTCCCATTATTAAATCACTTTTGTTATTGAGAGGTCACGAATTCAATACTCTTGATATCCTCGAGGTCAAGCTCCATGGTTAAGCCAGAAGGAAGTGATCCGTTCAAGTGAATCTACCTGGTACAAATATTTTGTGGACATAGCGGCCATCGATCTCCGAAGTCCATGAACCATAAAATACACACACACACACACTTAAAAAAATTTGGGCACTGGGTACCGCTTGGGGATGAAAGTCAACTTCCCTTTTGTAAGAGAGAAGCTGTTGATACTAGGTCAACTCTTAGTATAGACTCACTTAAGAGTGCCACAAGTTACTCTATTCCAAAGTGTAAACATGTAAACATACAAGACTTGAACCTAGATGGGGAAGAAACTCAATTGGCTATATATATATATATATATAATTTACACCGTCAATATATTAAAAGCAATAAAACAACATGTTACAAAGTGAAATTTGAACCTTGGTTGGGTGGCTAACTATTTTCCTCACAATCATTCATGTTACACTCAATATATAATATTTTGCAATGTTAATGATTAATATATGCAATTGGATCAAATCCAAAATTATTCTTCTTATTAATCCCTGCCTGGGACTATTAGCGATCGATCGATCGCTGACCGAGTAGTTTGACCGTTATATTTTTGGTATATTGGCATTTTAACCTAAGTTTATGCAAAGTTTTGGTGCGGAAAATAATTGGGGTCTTATTATCGGCTTCGAGTTGTTCGATGCAAAGGACGGTTGATATGCCGCGCAAGTTGGTTTGTCGTAAGTCGCCATCGCCACGAATCCAAACCCTCGTTATATCCAGTTATGTGATGTGGCAATACACTTTGATTTTTGTATTGTACAAGTGCATCAATTGACGCGATTTTCATTTGATTTCCTGTTGTACTCTTTGCTACGGAAGCAAACGTGGTAGATGATGTCTTGCATACAAGCGTCGTTATTTTTGAAATCAAGTCTAATATGACATATTTCGTTGAAGGAGATGTTAGTCAAAACATCCAAAACTACTGGTCTGTCATGGTGGCCAACAATGATATAAATGCCTTTCTCCACATATTGAACTTCAGACAACAGGATAACAATGTTCACACAATACGTTCTATTTAATGAAGTAAAAAATTACAATAAAACTTTTACTAATTTTTTTTTTTTTAAATCTTAGCAACTAAGTTCTAAAACATCCTCAATCCAACTCTTTTAGAGGGAATTGCCAACAAACCAGCAGTTCACAACACAGGGCTCAACCAACATATTCTTGAGCATAGATGCCATTTTGGATTTGCAGTTTTTCAACCTCTCTAATTTCTTGCAATGATAACATGAATATGCTTTGTGCATAGGGCTCAATCAACATGCACATGATTGAAAAGAGATGCTTTGTGGGATTTGCACTTTTTCGAGCTCTATTTTCAATTTTTTGGTACTATGATAATGTGTAATCTGTTTGTGCATATATGCCTTGTGCCTAATTTTCATATTTGAAGGAAAAGACAACAAACAAGAAGCTCGCATCACAGGGATGAAGTAACTTTAATCCAGTGGAAACCAATCGACACAGATATTGGCTTACTATTCTCTGGCCGGAGGAAGAACAGATAATCCAAAGTCTTCATGGTCATGGATTGTTGTCATGAAGCACCTAGAGTCGATACGCTCGTCTTTAATTTAGATGTTCTATCTCGACATAGTATAGTAGTTTTGCACAAAACTGCCGAGTGGACTCATTATTGGAATTCATTGTTCAATTTTGGTAAGTTGTTGGCTTGTTCTATCCATTATTCATGATTAGAATTAAATTTATTTTTTTAATTGCACTGCAGAATATATTGTAGATAATGTTTGAGTGGAGGTGTTTCATTATCGAGATTAATTGTCTCCATTTTTAGTATGTAGTCGGCCTGTTCTATTCATGTTTATATAATATATTGTTAAATTTATTTATTTATTTAATAACAATATCTTTTTATTTTCTAAGAGATTTATATTGGTACAGGCATATGGATTACTCTTTTGGGATTTTAATCTTAAAAGAGAGAACTTAAATCTAGTTTTTAGTTCTGAATACAAAGAACAGCTCTTTGCCCTTGACTAAATCTTTAGATCTAGTTCAAGTGTAGATCAAGCAAATGTCAGAGACTACATGCAGCAAAGTCAAAAGTAATTGGTCCTCATGTTGAATAGGACATCTAAGCAAGCAGCCAAGTCAATGGTAAATGTTCCTTCCCCTTCTCGGCAGGGACTTCCGCCACTGTTGTGGCTCTTGTTTTTAAAGCCAAAATGTTGTCTTCCTTTCGTAGATAGAGAACAATAAACAGGTAGACAAGCATGGAAACTTATATGGAAATGAAGACTTAAGTTCACCAAAGTAGTGGATGAGGAACACTTTATTGCCTAACATAAGAATAAATGAAGAATTCCACCCCATAACTGATTATGATAACACCAAGGTGAAAAAAACTCCGTACTCAACTCAACCCATTTCTCTAATGTTAAATGCAATTTTCTCAATAGTAAGCACCTCACTTTACCATCAATTAGTTATGAGAGTCTTTTCCTCGCCCCTCATTTCACCATCAATTAGCCACGTAATTTTTTTCAAATCCATTATATAGTCCTTCAATTAGCCACATCACTCTTTTCCACTCATTACATAATCTATCAAATAGACACTTCACTCTTTTCCACTCCATTATATAATAAAAAATTATTTTTGTTTCCTTTAATAATCTTTAAGGGAATTTTTTGTAAAAGCCCAAACTATTTGATTATTGGTTGCTGACCAAAACACTTCACTCTTTTCCACTCCATTATATAGTATAAAAATATTTTTGTTTCCTTTAATAATATTTAAGGGATTTTTTTCAAAAAAGCCCAAATTATTTGATTATTGGTTGCTGACCATTTTGAGGAGAAACACTTGGCTCCCACCATCTGTGAGTAGCATTGATAAAATTTTATAGTTAATGAGATTTTCTCAATCATAGAAATTCTAGCCAAAGTTTTTCCTTTATTAAAAACCATTAGATTTCTTTCATATTCTCAACAACGAACCTCCTAATCTCGTATTTCTGTAAGGTTTTTATCACCCATAATTGCATAGAGTTCTTAACATTTATAAGTATAACAAAGATATAATTATAACTTATATGAGTAAACCTTATCACACATAATTGCATAGAGTTCTTACGGAGCACAAGTCCCTGCTCTTACCGATTTTCGTTGTAAAACACTTTACCCGATAATGTACGATGGCTCTGCAGAGGTTCTATCTGGTTATTCCATCCAAGAAACTTGGCAGAGTTTGTTCAAAGTCTTTGAGATGTTTTGGATGATAAAGTAAGCCAATGGGTATCCAAACATACCATAAGGTATGCCTCTGCAGACGTAAAGATAGTACTCCCTAAAGCATCTCTGGTTCTTCAAAAGAAAAGGATTCCTCTGACAACACGCACCCCTTCATGTGCCTCTGACCGATGACAAATCCATATTGAAGTACACACAGCTTCCAAAACATTATAATCAGTGTTTTGTCGAATGCAAGCTTACCGTGCAACATATCGTTATCTATCCAAAGGTATTACTCGGAAATTTGAAGACGCCTTACAATTTGCATGGCCATGGAGACGGCACAAAATAATATATGTTGGGCATCTTTATATCTGTCGCAGATTTCCTGAATATCTCATAATTTGACCTTGAGAGGAAAGTTTAATTGTTTGACCCCTTTCCTGAAAATTAAATTCACCAACCTATTTCATTTTGTAATTTAAACTCTGCACAAGAATTCCAAATTAAATTGTTAATTCCAGGCTTCCCACAACGGTAAGCTGTAACTTGAATATTAGTGTTTCTTGTCTGATATGTTATAATCCCACTGACAGAATAATGCTTCTCCGTGTGTTGGTTTTTTTTCGGAAGAAAAAACACAGCTTTTTTATTAAAGCAAGAGAAGTTACAATATTCAGGAACAAGGCAAAAAAAACGCCTAGTCGCAGGGGAGATGCATCTATAACAAGACAAAAAGACAGAAATAACAGAGTAGGATCGAGAAGGACCAAGCAGGACCAGAAAACACCATAAAATCAACATGTAGCAACTTGGCTAAGCCCAGTCAGGAAACAAAAAGGATCCATGAGTAAAACTAGCTGAAGAAATCAGAGCTCAAAGGAGCCCGAATGGAGGATGGACCCATCAACCAAGAGTTCAAAAAACATTCTGCCAAGAGGAAGAGGAATCCCACGCTTAGACAGAGCATTCACTTCCATATTTTGCTCCCTGTATACGTGGAAGAAAGATATGTCACTGAAAAAGGAGTGGAGAACAGCAATGTATGCCATCTAGTGGTGAAGCAGTGGAACCTCCAGAGGATTCCACTCCAACAACCAATCAATGGCAATTTTGAATCACGAGCAATCCTTATGGAGTCAATGGCTATCCAGACAACCTCTGAAGTAATCCCCACAACGCCACGACCTCTGCCCGACAGCTTGTGCCGCCACCACCGTTCCAAAGAAGCGAAATTCCTTGCTAGGACAAAGTTTGATGAGGACCCTGCAACCGCAATTACCACCACCTCTGCCCGACAGCTTGTGCCGCCACCACCGTTCCAAAGAAGCGAAATTCCTTGCTAGGACAAAGTTTGATGAGGGCCCTGCAACCGCAATTACCACCAGCGTAAGCCCCATCAAAGAAGCCAAAAGGATAATGAGCCCCCAATTTTTTAAATTGAACAGAATTTCAAGAAGACCTAGGGGACCAGGGACCAATCTCAAGGAAATAATCGAAAATTTGGATGCAAGCAGAATGACAATCAGGAATCCAATTCTAAAAAACAGAGGCGTTCCTGGAATGCCAGACCCCCATAGAACATATAGGGGAAGCGCTATATAGGATCTATGGCTCGAGGACCAATACATAAGGCAATCAAAGATGGAGGACCAGCCCGTGTCAACCATGATGTTCAACAAATCTGCCATATGACCCCAGATAACCTTTGCGAACGAGCAGTCCAAGAACATAGGAATAATATCTTCGAAGGCCGAATGGCAAAATTGGCAGCTACGTGAACCCTGAAAACCCTTTTTCATCAGATTCTCCTAAACTAATACCCAGTTGAAAAGGGTCAGCGAGGAGAAGCTTAATCTTCAAAGGAATATCCCATTTCCACATGGGCACAATCCACTTGTCATAGGGACATGTAGGAGGAGAACTTGATATGTAAGAGTAAATTCTTTGACTGCAATGTTACCACCTGCAACTCGGCCTCCCCAAACAGGAGAATTGAGTATGTCATTTAAAACAATTCCAGCCTCAATGAGTTTGAGTCTATATGACTCCCATTTAGATTCAAACTTAGCATTAAATGCCAAATCCCAAGAATGAGGCCCAGAGAAAACAAAACGCTCTAGGGGGAGCACATTCTTCAGGTCTGTTAAGTGACGGATCCCCAACTGGTGCATAGCATAAATAATTTGAGGAGAGAGGATGTGCTCCCCCATCAAACCCTTGATTGCATCTAAGCCCATTAGGATTTTTTCACCTTTGTCTACTTTTCATCTCAGATTTCCACATAGCCAGCGTTTGGCATGCATCAAACTACTCCATATCACAGATTTCCTATGCTTAGAGTGAGATCCATCAGCAACCTAGTCCTCCAAGCTTTGGTCAACAACCCAGTCCTCCAAGCTTTGATGATGGAGATATTTACCTTTGATAATTCCACTCCATAAACCTTGAACATTAAAATCCCTCCAAAGATTTCGGGAAAGAAGGGCCAGATTAAAGCACTTTGTATCCCTTAGGCCCCAGTCTCCCGAGTCTTGAGGGCAGGAAAGAGAGTCAAGGTTGATAAGCGGAATTTTTTAACTTGTCATGTTCATGGCCACAAGAATTTGGAAAAAATGGCATTGATTTTATGGATGATCGCCACAAGAAAAAGGAATAAGTGCATCCAATACAGTGATATACCTTGAAGAGCAGATTTAATCATGATCATCCAGCCACTGAGGGACAACCATCTATGACCCCATTGAGGAATTTTTTTATGTATTTTAAGGATCAGCCAATCCCAATCGAGAATGCGATAATTGCATGGTTTGAAGAAACAACCTAAGTACTTGAATCCCGAAGATAAAGGGATATACTTGATCCCAAATAGGGAAAATATTTGCTGACAGGTCGCAAGGGGGGATTCTATCATTCTCTCATTCATTCATTCATTCAGGAAGAGAAACCATTCAAGCAACATTCAACAGGGAGAAGAGAAGGAACCCAGAAAAGAGAAGTGAAGGGGATTGGTCTTCTAGTTCCCTGGAGGTTGTGGGTTTGGATACTAGTCTCTGGAGATTTGTAACGGCTTGGGTTCCCTGTACACCATGGGTTGAGATATAAATATATGAATCCCTATAACAACTTGGTCCCATGGAGGCTATGGGTTGAGATAGTGGTCCCTGGACCCTTGGACAGCTTGGGAAGAGATCAGTGTTTGAGTTAATATCTGCAAAGGTCATGCCTGAAGGTTTCTACGTGGACACTTTGGGTTTGCAGTGGATTTTTGACTTCCTAGGAAGAAGGTGAATCCCTAGTATTACCCTTGGGGGTGGAGGTGGTGAACCTCTAGATTCCCTGTGCAATGCGTACTGTAGCAGGCATCTGGAAAGAGGTCCTTTGGAGTCCCTGCTCTAGCCGGAAGTTGGTGTTTCATTATTTTTAACAAGCCCCCCCTCAGTCTCTAGAATTTGGCTCAAGGGTGACAACTACAAATGAGCTTGGTTGTAGTTGTCTATGGTTGGGTGGAGAGTCCTTGTCTTGAACTCGGTTTCCCTGCAAATTTAAAGATAAGTATCCTTTTGTACTTGTTTAAATGTTAATGAATTTATGATGCATTTCTAATTTGAAATTGCTCTGGATTTTTGGACTGTAATAGTGATATTAATTTAATGAGTATGTGGTTACATCTCTATGTGGAAATGACACTTATAGTTATAATGAATGTGTGTATGTGTGTGTGTATGTATGTGTGTTTGTGTCTGTGTGTGTTGCATATCTGAAATGAATGATGCTGAAAAACAGGTTGAGAAAGTATGTGCTTATGGATTGGAATGAAGTGTTGTGTCAAATGTTTGTTGGTGTTTTTCCTAACATATAATGTGCAATAGAATGTGTAATGGATTACATGATAATGAGGATTATTCTATGTATGCAAAGAAAAAGTCTAGCCATGAAATTCAAACTAAAATTTGACCTGTTTTCCCTCTTGCCCAAGAACTAATTGAAGGTTAAAAGATTGATGGTTGGAATAGTCAACCTATTAATTATGGAAGTTAGGGGGGAAACTAGAAGAAATTGAAGGGGAAGGTTGAGAAAGAGCTTCTGGGAGAGATGAAACCTAGTAAAGACCATGACGGAAAAACATGTATAGAGATAGTAAAGGACACACAAGTGCCTAAAGAAGTGAATTTGAAAATAAATTGTTGTCAATCATGAGTGAAATGATTGTTCAGACATTTAAGGTTATTCAATTTCCTAAATACACCTCGAAAAGTTCCATCCATGAGTTATATAAGTGCTATAGAATTTTGATGCCTAAATATGTCCAATAAAGTGACGTTCCATAGTGGAATGATAGTTGTAGCATTTTGAGTGCTTAGAAACCAATTTGGTTGCCTGAATGGGTTCATAAATGTGCTATTTGTGAGTTGGGTTAGTGCTAATATTTCTTGGGATTACAAAACCCAATTTTGCTTACTAGATTCATGTAGTGCGTCTTTAGAACTTAGCTTGGTTGAGGGGGTCATGATTTGGTGTATGTTGGGAAAGCATGAGTAGCAAGAGGTAAGGAAACCATCAAGGGACTACAAAGTATTGAAGGGGTTTTACACATTTGCTCTACAGACTAGCTAAGAAGCATAAATAGATTATAGAGGCCCCAAGACCAATAAAAAGAGGAGTTTTATGATTGTTTAACACTTGTGAAGGAAAGTTACCTTCACTTAGACAAACTCATTTGTGTTATAAAATTCTCCTCATGGTATCATCACTTAGCATGGGGTGGCCAGTTGTATAAAAGATGATGTGTGATTGAACCTATGATTGGATGGAAAATGGCTCATTCCCATTAGTTGAGTAACTCTGTCACAACCCACCCCACCTTAGTTACCTGAGTGGGATAGGTGTCACTTGCTAATTTGACTCCTCTTGTACAGTTAGAGAAATAGGATTACAATTTTTTTTCTTCTTTTTATTCCTTAATCATGTTAGTTATCACCTCTCATTCCTGGGTTCAGACACATCATTGGAGTTTCTCAAATTTTCCTCGAAGCCTCATGACTAAGGCCTATTAAACTCACACCTATATGTATTCATATCTATATCTATATATGTTATTTTATAAACATATTATGATGCCTGGTTTGAGCCCCATTTAACACTTAAATCATTGCTTTCGTTGTGCCCTACCAGATCTAGCAACTACGAACTAACCACGTCGTCTTTGTGCTTTCAAACTAGCTCGCCTTATGCTTTCCGAGATGGCCTTCTAAGACATGTCATCCCATTTCTCCCATCTTGGTGATTTCCTGAGTGTGCACCTTTGTTAACCATTAGGGCCTCACCACCGGGCCTACGTGGTTAGTGGGGCCACACGACCTCTTTCCCCATTGGTACGTCGCTCCAAGATTTCACTGCCACCGTAGCTTGTGCCACATCACCCCGATCCCTCTATCCAGATGCTTTCCCTTATTGCACCTCTCGATACCTCTGGGGTTGTTCCATCAGGATGACATGTCAAGTGGGACCACCACCCCACCAATCGAGGTGCACACTCCGTTGACGTGGTTGGGCTTACGTGATCCCATGATCTTCCTCTCGTTGCATACATTATACCACCCTTTTTCACCTTCAATTTCTTCCAGTTTCCACCCTAACTCCATAATTAAGAGGTTGACTATTCCAACCATCAATCTTTTAACCTTCAATTAGTTCTTGGGCAAGAGGGAAAACAGACAAATTTTAGTTTAAATTTCATCGCTAGACTTTTTCTTTTCTCAACCTTCCTCTCAATTTCTTCCAACTACCACCCTAACCTTCCTCTCAATTTCTTCCAACTACCACCCTAACTTCCACAATTAAAAGTTGAATATTCCAATTACCAATCTTTTTACCTTTAATGAGTTCTTGTAAAGAAAGAAAATAGATCAAATTTAAGTTAGAATTTCATGCCCATGCTTTGGTTAGGAAATTCTTAACAACCCCATCACAAATCCCTCATTCATGCTTATAATATCATAACCTACACCAATATTCATGTTCCTAGTAATAGCAACACCCAGATTTATAATATTTTCTTAATCATCTGTATGAACATATTCTTTAGTCAAATAATTAAACTACATATACTTTATTCTTATTCTTAAATTAAACAAATCGTTGCTTTATAAATTTTAATTATAATTTTTAATAAATTATATCAAAATCAAAATCTACTTTATTTCTGAATTTTTGTCAACCTAACTAATGATTACAATGCTATGAATTTATAAATCAATTAATAACTCAATATTAACATAAACACCCATCTATTTAATTATTCTATAAATAAAACAATAAACTATACGAAAACTCGGAGAATGCATATAACTAAACACTATAGCTACATTAGAGTAAAATTGTTGTTAGTAAATCCATTAGTTATGAATTATTGGTAATTTGGTAGAAGTCTAATCAAAATATAAAAGTTCTTCAACGAAACTGGGTTGTTTTTTTTTTTTTTTCATCCGCTTTATTTAATAATTACAACATATGAATTTATAAAGAAATTAATAATTTAACAATATAAAAATATTTATTTTAATATATGGGTAAGTATGTTATAAAGAAATTAATAATTTAATAATATAAAAATATTTATTTGTTGAGTTGAGGTTTGTGTAATTTATATTAAGATTGAAAAAGTGTTTCGGCGTAAATCACATGATAGAATAATTGTCGACTCATTTCGAAGCAACAAGTGTGGTTCATCGTCAGGACAAGTTGAAGAACCAGATCATCACTGCATATTAAATAGGGAGAGCAGATCATCCAAGGGCTAGGTTTGACTAAAAACGGCTATATTGAAAAAAACTACTACATTAGGATAGACCTGATAAATAGCTAAGAATGACCCAGAACGATTAGATTTGACATGAGTATCTAAGGATACTCATGTTGAATAGTCAAATCTAACTGTTCTGGGTCATTCTTAGCTGTTTATTAGGTCTGTCCTAATATAGCCATTTTTATGATTTACATGGAAATGCTTTCTTAATCAAAATATTTATTTATTTTTATACGAAATTATATTGCAATTACCTTTTAGTTAAAAAACAATTGATTTTTTGTTTTATAAAAATAGTAAAATTTTAAAAAAGTATTATATTAAAATGATTTTTTTTTTTAATTCAAAAATTTTATTTTTTAAGAGTAGTTTACGAAAACAGAAGAATTCACAAAATGTAAAATCCAATAAAATAATTGAAATAGAAATAGAGAGTACCCAATATATTCACTGCCACCTCATCAATCTGCCCTCTTGAATGACTAGTATGCTCTTTAGTTCAAGTTGCAAAGCCATCGAGCAAATAAAAAGAAAATTGTAGTTGAATCCATATGTGGGTAGAATCTCACTAACATGAAAAAGTGGCCATGGCCATTCCGTTATTAACACCATTAGTTCCTACTATAAAAATTACAATAATAAATTATTATAGCTTATGAATTTCACTTTTCACGAGCCTTCGTTTCTTGGAGTTTTTTATTTTTATTTTCAATAAGAATTAAAATTTAATTATTTAATCATATCACGGTATTAAAATGGATTAAATGACTATTAACAAAGATTATTAATTATGGTTAATTTTATTTTCCTTGTCATTTGAGTTCTAAGTTTTTTTCGAACTCTTTTGAAATAGAGAAACAAAAAACACATAAATGTCTCATCATCATTTTTATAAGATATTTTCTTTATTGATTATCATTTTTATAAGATATTGTCTCAACCAATATGATGAAAATTTGTTCAAAGTATTTCTAAGTTATTTAACTTTTTTCAATTTAGTTTTTTTGGATAGATAATGTGTATTAGAGTATAACAATTTTTTTTGTGATTTTATGTTGCATGATAAATTGAATTGTTTGTTAATTTTATTGAGATTTGATTATCATATTTGGTAGACATAGATGCTCCTTGCCTTCTCTCATGTTTTTAAGAATAAGCTCTATCTAAATTGCTTCCCATCTAGCATTACACAATGTAGAACATTAGTATTAAATCAAATAAAATTTTAATTTAAATCTAATGATAGATAATGTCAATGTTATTGTAATTTATTTCACACTTTATTACATTTCATGAATATCATACAGAGCACATGTTACTATGTACACTTACTTTTGAGGGATTTGGATGAATTTAACTTTATGATTTTTTTATTATTATGGTTGTAGTGTGGAAATCTAAATAGTTTGAAGTAATTGTTTAGGTTCTCTCTTTTATATATATCATAAAAGGTTAATTCAATTCATTAAATCATTCACTAGCATCATGACATATTAGTGCTAGAACAAAGAGAGATATTTTCACATAAACAAAAAACAAGCAATTCAAATCTAATTTTAACTTTAAAAAAACTTATAATATAATAAGTAATGCATCATAAATATTTTCTCTCATCTCATCACATGATATTATTCACCACTCATCGAGAAAATCTATTTTTTTAATATGATAGGTCATGTATCATAAACCCTTTTTGTGCCAGTTTATTCACCATTCACCCAACACACTCTCAATGAAAAAAAATTAATATAGTGGATATATATATATATATATATTTGTCAACCAAATTTAATTTCATTAAACATTATTTTATGTGTGAATTGGTGGAATTGGAAACTAGGATAACCCTTAAATTATAAGTAATCAACAAAGTATAAACAATTTCAATCTTTCCTCATGACACCAATAAGTTTATAGCCTAAATCGTTTTTTGAAATATTGTAGAATTTGTTTTATCTTAGCTACAATAACTTCTTTCTTTTAGCATAAGAGGCAGGTACTAAGCAATAACACTCCATATTACACTTGTATTATATTGATAAGTGTGTTTATTTTGAAATAAAGTTTTTATAATTTTAATATAATTATTAAGTGGATGACAAAGATTTATTCCCCATAGAATATTATAAAATATTTATAATAGTATACAAAAATCAATAGTTGAGATTATTTTCAAAATAGTTATGTCCTCTTTACTCTTTTAATTAAATTGGTTAATTAAAAAAATGTCATATGAACAAGAGTTATATGAAGTGAGTTATGGTTTTTTGGGTATAGATTGATAAGCTATGGTATTGAGCCATGGTATTGTAACAAAGTCTATTCACAAATTAAGAATCTCTATGGTAAAGTGGGGTTAAATCTTCATGGTTAAGAATCATGTTATATATGTGTGTTTGTGTGTGTGTTGTCTAACTTATAGACGAAATAGCCTTCTTCACTGAAATTCACCAAAGGCAATACAATTTCAAGATTTTCCTTGGGCACTCGAACTATGCAAATTAAACATTTCAAACTCAAGTTTTAAAAATCTCTATTTGTTTAAAATTAACCAGAAAAAAGGTCATTTTGTCTATAAATTAGACTACGCATATATATATATATATATATATATATATATATATATATATATAGAAAAGAAAGTTTTGATTTAAATAGCTTTTATGTATCATAAACTAAGTGTTTTGATGCTTATTCTGATTGATGCCTATCAATATTTAATGACAATATAATTTATATAACCATGCTATTATATAAAACAATAAATTATTTCAAAACTTAAACTGTACATAACCACATTACATCCTTGGGAGAAAAAAAATACATAACCACATTACATTAAAAAAATATTGTTAATAAATATATTAATTATAAAGCACTAATAATGCATACATCCAAGTGTTATAACCGCAATACATTAAAAGTATTGATAATAAATCCATTAATTATAAAACATTGATAAAAACGTAACCAAAATATAGAATTGTTTTCATTAAAATTTTGTGAGGCCAAATCTAGCCAAGAGGGCAAGAAGAAAGACTTGTCCAAAATTAAATGTTTCAATTGTCATGAATTCAGACATTGTGCTACTAAGTGTCCAAACAAAAATTCTAGCAAGAAGGATTCTGCAGTAGCAACAATAGGTGAAGCTTTGGCTTCACAGTTTGAGCTAGATTTCACCCTTATCGCATGCATGGCCACCACTGTGATGGGGAGTGTGTGGTACTTGGATTCGGGTGCCTCGTTCCACAGGACTAGGTGTAGATAGTTTTTTAGTGACCTGGAGGAGAAAGATCTCATGACGAGTATTGAGTAGGTACAGTGCGACCGGGATTGGTACAGTGACCTTTTAGAGGGAGTCAAGATCTCATCTTAGACTCAAGGATGTCATGTTCATTCCAGGCCTAAAGAAAAATCTCATCTTTGTTGCAGTTTTGAAAGATTGTGGTTAGGATGTGATCTTCAGCAAAGGAAAATCATTCTTGAGACACATAACAACAGGACAGGTGAAGCAGATCGGGGTTCAAATCAAGAACATGTATGCACTTGAGGTAGAATATGCATGCACAACCTTGAGGATCAAGGCAGAGATTAGAGATATGGTGGTTGACAGGGAGCATGATAGACCTCTTAAAATGGAGCCTCAGGAAGTTGTGGAGCAGACACAAATGGAGAAGTAGACATGAGGCAAAGTGGAGACATTCGTTCAAGAAGAGACCTCCAATAGGGGGAGAGTTCGAGCTAAGTGGGCAGAGGGAGCACATGCAACCATACCTTCAAGTGTGAGGTGGGGCGATGTGAAGCCGTTGTCCCAAGAGTTGTAGAAAATTGGGCAGGTTCCATTGAGGCATTCTCCTCATGGATCATTACCTTGCTATGAGGGCCCACAATATTCAGTAGCACGAGGATCAGTGTCAATCAGATACTGAGGAGTACAGAAGATTATTGAGAGTAGAGCATGAGGCTCAGTAGCAAAGTCAACAACAACATAGTTTTTCTCAGTAGACAGTTGCACACACAGTTGATTCAATTTTTTTTTGCATGCTTCTCAGTTGCATATGTTGTAGTAGCAGCAACAAAAGTAAGAGGTGTTGCATGCAGTACATTCCACAAGTGTAAGATAGGGGTGGTTGATAATCCCTTTCTTGCTGAGAGGGAGTTTGGAAAAATGCAACAAGAAAGTATCAATTTGATTTTTCCTTAATTAAATTAAGGAAATTCGAAATTCCACGTCAGTAGACAACTTAGAGTAGTTAACTGAGGTGACATGACACTTTTCACTCAATTAACTTAGTTAATTCAAGTTAGGGGCATGAAGTTTAGTTGTGTGTAGTGATTCCTAAATTTTAGGATCCTAGGTTGAGTTAATTTCAGTTGTAATCAGTTAAACAAGTTCTCATTCTTAATTGAACTAGTTGGTGGTCAATTGAGTAGTAGGACATTATTATAACTTAGATATCATCTAGTTAACTGATCAATCAGCTAATAATTATCTCATGCATGAAAATAATATGAATTACCTAGTTGTGGTGGAGTTTCCAAGGCAGTTAACCAGCAATTGTAAACTAGTTGAGTGTACAGGTGTTGCATGAGGTCAGGTGGACCATACTTGAGAATTGCATAATAAATTAGAGGAATTCCCTAATTAATAGGGGCCCAATTCCTTAAGGAACAACACAAGAAAATAGGGGCTCAAGAAGAGGCATAAATTGACAAAGTCCAGGTCATAAATTCTCAGTGAGCTAAGAGATAGGTTATGCACTTACAGGTTGTGCTTAGTTGAGAAAACAAATTGTAATACATCTATATTCATCAGATTAATGCAAGTGGGAATTGGGGTTTTTGGTAGTTTTCTTTCTCCAAGAAAAATACTATTTTCATGTGTGTGATTTCTTATTGCATGTCTGAGTTTTTTGTTCTAATTTTGAATTAGTTTCCACAGAGTAGTGGAGTAGTTTTGTGTTTTGTGATTTTTTTTAAAACTTCATGAGCAGTTGCAAATCTAAACCATAGTTTCTACAATGGGAATGGTTCTTTGATATATGTATATGTTGGCGATCTTATCATAACAGGAAATGCATCCAAGTTTAATGAAGAAATTAAAATTCAGTTGTCACAAGTATTTGAGATGAAGGATCTTCGTGAATTGCATTACTATTTAGTTCTTGAAGTTTGTAGGGAATCTGGCAAGACACTAATCATACAAAGTAAATATATAACGAAAATCCTTAGAAGGTTCAATATGATTGAATGCAAGGTAGTATCTACTCCTTTAGAACAGAATGTTAAGTTGTACAGTGATGATGGAACCAAAGAGGTGAATGGAACCTTTTATCGTCAACTGGAGGGAATTATGAACTATCTCACCATTACCAGGGCAAATATAGCATATTTTGTCATCATACTTATTTAGTTCATGGCTAAGCCTTGTGAAAGGCATTGGAAAGCAACAAAGAATGTCCTTCGATATCTGAAAGGAACACTTAATTTTGGTATTATGTATACTGATGAATTTGATGTTGAGTTGGTAGGTTATTTCGATTTTGACTAGGCTGGAAATCCAGATGACATAAAATCTACTACTGGATATGTGTTCAATATAGGTTCGGGAGAAATATCTTGAAGTAGAAAGAAACAACCAATTGTTTCCTTGTCATCCATTGAAGTTGAGTATAAAGCATTAAGTAGTGCTACCTGCAAAGTAATACGGCTTAGAAGGATAGTTGAAGATGTTGGAGAAATACAACAAGTAGCTACAATAATAAGATGTTACGATAAAAGCATTATCAAATTGGAAAACGATCCTATATATCATGAAAGGACAAAGAGTATAGAAACACAACATCATTTGTAAGAGAAAAAGTGTAATAAAAAGAAATTAACTTAGCATATTGTAATACAGATGAAAATGTGCCAGACATATTCACCAAGCCTCATAGAAAGGCTAAATTTGAAATTTGTATAAGCAAGTTGTGTGTTGTAGAAAATCCAAATTATTTTGTAAGCCCAATTGAGACTTACACAAACATGCAAGTTAACATTTAGGTCATGATTAAGGGAAGGTGTTAGAAATAATCATGACCATGTTCATGTGACGGCGAATTCTATTCATATGTCGGTGATGAACTATTAGTTGACAATAGTCGGTAAGAAATAAATGGAAGTTGGCAAACTCACTATTGATCCTCTAACATCCATTGTATAAATTGCAATTATTGGAATGTAATTGGAAAGATTTCTATGTTCAATTTTATTTCTGATAGGTTCGAGGAAATACTCGGTTCTTGATCTTGAGTTTCCTGCGAATCACCCTCCTCTGAATCCCATAGGACGAATTCCACTTTCAACCCATTTGCTGCATAATAGAAAGTCTCCCTTCCACCAGTAGTTTCGTTTCTGAAATCAATATTTTCATCCAAAGAAGAATGGTTTGGAACCCCGATTCTTATGAAATGTTTAACCAGGCAAAGCAAGTATTTGCGATAAAACTCCATCGTGTTTTTGTCTTCTCTGCCTGGAATAAGCAATTCATGGCACTCACACTCGCCGGAAGTCGTTATGTATTTCAAACATTTACCGCATGCTAAGACTCTGTTTATCCACTCTGATCTGATTTCAGTTTGAATCTGTACGCGGGGTTGCTCCATTTTCGCTTATTAAAACAACGAGTCTCGCACACACTCACTCCAATATTGTGCTCTATATTAAAACAATGAGTCTCACATTCACTCCAATATTGTGCTCTATTCAAAATATGCATAGAACTTTGCAACTTATTCAAACAAGAGACAGGCAAAAAGCAAAAGCAATGACATTGTCAGCATGTGGATCTTGCTTTTATTTAGGTTAATGAAATTGGAAGCAATGTTTGTGACAGGTTGTTGTTTTACAAGATATTGAATTTAATAAAGTGATAGAAAAGTATATATAATTTATAGTATTTAAATTTTAAAAATAATGTTAATGTGATATTTTGTAGGTTTGCTTATAATTAATAGAAGTAATGGATGAAGTTATTACATTGAAAATGATGATAAATTGTTAGCAAGTATAATATGCAGCGTTGCTTCTTAGTACCCGCTTCTTATGCAAAAAAAAACCGATACCAATTATTGAATGCTTAAACAAATTCATAAATCTAATAATGAAACACATTTGAATATGACGAAGGGAAGTAACAAAGTAGTTAATGAACTAGATAATCTTGGAGCAAAATAGAAATAGGTGCATAAATAACTTTGGATGAAACATTAGCCCCAACATCATCATTTGTTACAAAAGTTAAGACTTTATTGAAATGTGCTTTTGCACATTTTATTCTATCTTTAGCTTATGAGACCAGATAAGGAGGAGAAATTACAATGTCTAGTGTATATCTATATATATATATATATATATATATATATATATATATATATATATATATATATATATATATATATATATATATATATATCTATATATATATATATATATATATATATATATGCGTATTCGAAATTATAAATCTGGCAATACAATTTCAAGATTTTTTGTCATTTAAAATACATTTTTGAATGCATAAATGGATTCAGCACCCTAAAAAACCCTTGGGGCACTAGAATTATGCAGATTAAACAATTTAAACTCAAACTTTTAAAAATCTTTGTTGGATTTTGATTAAAATTAACCAGAAAAAAAAGAAGCTGTGAAGAAGGTCATTTTGTCTATAAGTTAGACTATATATATATATATATATATATATATATATATATATATATAAAATGCTAAGTATTGTAACAAAATATGTATTTAACTTTAACTTTATACTCATCCTAATCCTAGTTCAGTGAGAAATAAATAATTTATGGTAGAATTTCTACGTGGGAAAATTCAAATTGATTGAAGTATCTCGTGTTGTCTTAATCGTGTCACAAAATATTCATGCGTAATAAAATATCTAATTACACCGTAAGGTGTTCCCCTCTAAATCCACTATCCTCTTAGCTTATGTGTCAAACTATGATACGTTTGATTTGGTGTTAGACAATTAAAATGTTTTCTACCATTAATAAAAAATTTAGTTATAACTGAAACAATAACATTTTAAACTCTTGCATATCTTTTTCAAGAACCAGCAAACCCTGATTGCCATGGCATGCGTTGCAGAGTGAAGGTGGACAGCCATGGTTTGCAACGGGCTTACATTGCATAATGGAGGTAGATGACCATGGTTGCAATGGGTTTGCATTGCAGAATGAAGGTACATGGTTCTCCTTGTGTGAAATAGTGTTGTGGAGAGAAAGAGGGTATATAGAGGCAAAGGCAAACTTTTTGTTTCAGTGGGAAGATGGGTTCAAGGTGGGTTCAAGGGAGAGAAAAGCGAGGGTGGGTTTGAAGCTGCCAATCCCAGCTCAGGAAGACACATTTTCTAAGCCAATGCCATTGCCGCTTCCACTACCGAAGCCCCCTAACATGAATCATGCATGCAAGTTGCCTTGTGTTCCTCTTGAAGAAGTTACACTGGAAGATCTCCAGAAGATTTCAACTTTGGGGTGTGGGAGCAGTGGCAAGGTCTACAATCATTTTCAATTATTTGTATGAATCTCAGAGCCATTACTAATTCTCTTGTTTGGGCATTTTCAGTAGTACTGGATACCTTACCAGATTTGGCTTTCCTTCCTATTCGGATTTTTCTTATCGCTTTGGGAAATAAATTGGGTTTTATTAACATATTCCTAATTATTAACTGCATATCTGGGTACATGATACATATTCATTTGAAAGAGCATCAATCTGAATACAAAGAGAAGTTTGCCCTTATTTATTAATCGTTCGGTTAGGTTGTGCCAAGCTCTTGAATTTAATATGGGTTCGTCGCCAGCTGAAGAACGCTTGGATTATCCAAAAGCGAGGAAGCGAGGAGTGATGAATCTATAGTAAACAACTCTCACGGGGTGCTAATTCGAAATTGTGTTGTTTTATTTTAGGTTTTAATACATATCCATTATTCTTTTGCAGGCTGGAAGACCCTGATACAAAGGAGGTCAAGGATTTTGTTGAGAAACAAGTTTCCTTAACTGAATCCATACTACAGGCTTGTGAGATAAGAACGCGATGATAAGTACCTCTATTTCTCCAACACTGGGCTCCAAGGTTAGAGTGTCCTATATGTCCAGGTATACTTAAAAATTAAGAGAAGAGATTTATAGGGATATTTTGTAAAGCTATAGTTTGAATGAACATAGTCAACTTCTTTCTGAATATGAAAAATTCATTTGTGAAAATTTGATTTGTTACCTGAGCATATTTCTATTCGTTTGTTAATACTTTATAGGACAATTTTCCTTTGGTTCTTTCTTCTTCTACTTTCTTTTTGTGTTGGGAGGAGATTAAATCTCATTTTCTTTCTGTTTTCTTAAATTATTATATTCAGGAAAATCTGGAAGCAGAAGCAGAGGTCTTGGTTGACCCTAACAATCTGAGTGAAGATGGAACGGTAACATTAAGAATTTCTAAAGTGAGTTAAAATGACTCAGCCAACAAAGTATTTTTTGAATAAGACATCCAAGGTGGTACCGATGAAAGTTCTAGTAGACAGATAACATCTGATAAGTTACAATACGAGTCTCAGATAATGTTAGTTGAATGATAAAAGCACATTAATCTGCGTCTATGTACCATGAAGAGAATCATGCAGACCCTACCAAAAAGAGATAATAGTTGAGCTGTAACAGTCCAGTGGTTGGTGTTGTTGTGCCCTGAAGAGAAAACAAACTTCAACTCAAAATTTGTAAAATTTGTTGGCTAAACAATAAAAGACCAATATTCCACCTTTTTGTGTCTTGAAGAGAAAGTAAATCTTCCTATGTGCACCTTGAAGAAAAGACAAACTCTATTCATATGAGCTTCATATAGGAGCTACCCTTGATAAATTGTGATTCTATTAGTGTTCATGGTCTAAACATCTCTGGTCAATGAATAAGCTCAGAATGTTCTAAGCGACCAATTTATGTTGTAAAATTGACATGCTACAATATTATCAGACTATCTGGTTTGAAGCAAATCAGGATGCTAATCATGATATTTGTTCCCTCTATGATAGACTAGTACTCTGTCTTGCATTCCCCTCCATTGCTTAATGATAGATCTCAAAATTTTCTTTGCATTCAACAATCTAACTTCATATTCTTTTACTCTTTTGGGGAAACTCAAAATTTTCTTTGCATTCAACAATCTAACTTCATATTCTTTTTCTTTTGGGGGAAACTCAAAATTTTCTTTGCATTCAACAATCTAACTTCATATTCTTTTACTATTTTGGGGAAACTCAAAATTTTCTTTGCATTCAACAATCTAACTTCATATTCTTTTACTCTTTTGGGGAAACAACCAAACCTTTGATTCAAGTGGAAGGTCAAGGTAATCCTGCTTTTGCATTCACTACACAATCAACTTGCCAAAAATGTAACAACACTGGCTAACCATAAGATATCCTTTACTTGATCCTGTTAGACTAGCCTGCTACTCCCACCTATTATCACTGGAATATCTCTATTTTAATCTTTATGCATTCTATCCTTTATTAAAAGATATGCAGAGATTCCTCTATCCACTCTACTTTGCAATTAATACAATATGATTGGGGTGTGTTTTTTCTTATATTATGCATGCAAACACCTGATTAAAACTAGGTTATGCTTTATGAAAACCAGATGGATCCCAAGCATCACTTTGGCATGCAGTTGGAGCACAGGATCCATTGGTAAAAGAAGTAGTTGAGAATGCTATGAAAATCATACAGCAGAGGTCCAACTCCTTGATGCCTTATGAACTTCAGGAGAGAGTTTCGGCAAAGGAAAGGTCTTTGTTTTTGGTTCATTGCAGTTTTATATTTTTTTCATTGAGCACTTTTTTGTTGATGAAAACATTTATATTCTAATAGCTCTACTGTGATTCCAGGTAGTTAATGTTTCGAAGATTTTTGACTTGCTTCTGAAAATTAAATGGGAAAATGAAGTAAAAAGCTACGAGGTTGAAATGAAGAGAACCCTTGAGGGCAAATGGACTATGAACCATATGCAATTTGATGCGGGGCACTGACTCTTCACTTTGAACAGGAACAATTTTCTTTATATTATTGAACAGTCTCAGTTGACATATGATTCTCATGTCTGCATCTGGCTCCCTTGTACATATAGGAACTGTTCAATTTGAATAAGTATATATGTGTTTATATAATGCCTTTGCCAATTAGTTTGTAGTTTATATGTCGGTTCCCTGTAAGCTTTTAATTGCAGAGAACCTTGTTGGATTGTTTGCTTCATATAGTTCCATGTTACTTTTATGCTTGCTTGCTTTCATTTTTGAAATTAAATAAATATTTATGATATTCATGGCAACTATGTCTTGGATGACTACCTAAATTTTCTAACAGGATAACTTTGTGTGCTACATAAAATGCAAAAATAATTTCAAACATTTTGAAATTCTTACATCATGTCACACAATTCAGAGCAGTAATGCAGCTGGTTAGGAAAGCTTAACTTTCTCCATCTATAACATAATCTTGTTAATATTTACATATATTAGCAAAAAGTGTGGCCAAATTATTTTAATTTCCTTAATTTCTGGTAAGGTGTGTGTACTGTATCAATGCAGTCCTTCTCCATCAGTGAATGGTCTATTTTTGTTTAAACTGTTATGAGGGCTTGGTGGAGTTGAAATTTTTGTCCTAATTGTTATGAGGGCTTGGTGGAGCTGAATTTTTTGTCCTCAAGGATTAGATTGGGTGTTATCATGTTCTATTTCCACTGGCACAATCTTATATTTAACTCTGCCACTGAGAAAGTGAAAGCTATGGTCACTGTCAGGTGATCTGAATTTTGCAGAATTGACCAGTATTTCTGTGTTTGGTCTAATCAAGATTTATGAGCATCTACTCCCACATCTCAAAATCTGGGCTTCGATAATTGCTGAATTAACAACCGCGATTCGTTTATTTTGAAGCATTAGAACTTTGATTTTCCGTTTAGCTTTCGGTTTTATGATTAAATTTCTTTTGAACTTGTAGTTTACCTATCTTGAAAGGCTGTGCACTGTGGATATTCTACCCATAAGATGACAAGCCACAATAAATTTTGAATTACTAGAAGAGCGTTATTTGTAAAAGGTTTGAACTTAGTTTCATGATTGGTTTGATAAGTGTTTGAAATGAAGTTTTGATTTTCATCTTGAAAATAATGTAAATGAGAAATTACATTCCCATGAGCCCTCCTAACAGTTTTTTTATCATAACTGGAATGCATGTAACTTATGTTTCTTGTGACATAATGAAGAATTGTCAATCCATGTTGTGTACCTGTGCTGCTTCTTGCTTGGTCCATTGCTGCAATTCATCGATGACCTCTTGATTTGCATTTGGTCATCTTCCATTTAGAAGTGATAAAATTTTCCAATTACAAAAGAAAAAATTCCAAAAACAAAAAAAAAATGGGCCTTTCAGTCTGTTGCTGAATTTCCATTTTAGGGATAATGCTTAAAAGTCAGGAGTTTGGGTGTAAACAATAAGCTGAAATATTGCCATCGAGGTATGTTTTGTTTATTGCGCTAATGTCTCTTCCAACTGCAATTTGTTTTAAAGTTGTCGAGCAGTAACTGGTTATGTTTTGTAAGGTTAGTTATACACTCAAAATGTTTTTGGTTCCTTCTCATATTGAAAAAATTAGATGTTCATCCCCTTTTATTCTAATATTCCATCTATGGTTTGATCTTTTCATGTCAGCTTCCGACAAGTTTTGTTCATATACATGGACATGTTTTCTATGCATTCCATTCTGGTCTCATGCAAATATTCTAAATTACAGTCTGTCCCATGTATATATACTAAATTACAACCTTAGTCACCACACATTGAATTTTTTTCCCCAAAAATATCAAAATTCACTGAATCTCAAGCATTAGGGAATTTAATGGAAAATTTAATAGCTATTTTACAATATAATGGCAAATTTCTAATTTCATGGCTAAGTCAACCGTAAAGTGTTTATTTAGAAAATTCATGAAAAGCCTCATTAAGATTTTTCTTTTTCTTCTTAAATTTTTAAATAAAGAACTCGGATTTTTGACATGTATATGATATTCTAACATCTTTTCAAGAAGATTCTCTCTGCTAAACTTCATGGAAAATTTCATCAATTTTTTTCACTAACAATTTGTTTTTAAAATCCATTTTTGCAAATTTGAACACTACATGAACTGGATCACTTATCCAGCTATTTGATATCATATTTTGAGACAATGCGGGACTTTTATTAAAACCATGTTACAACAAGAAGTTCAAATTTAATTTAGCTGTATCAAGTTCAATTCATTTGCCTCTAACACCAATATGATGCATGTTCACTCAGGAGGATACTCAAAGACTTTGTTTGTACAAATTAGTCCCCATGAAAATGACATGGGAGAAACTTTGTGCTCACTGAACTTTTCCAGTAGAGTTCGAGGATTAGAGCTTGGTCCTACTCGGAGGCAGCAAGATGTAAGATTTCACTGTAGCATGGTCCTTGCCTTTTCTTGATATTTTTCTGCCTTTCAAAAATTGTCAAAGAAGCATTAATTAATGTTATATGCTATTGCCTTACGACGTTTCCATTGCAACATCTGGTGCAATTGCTAGTATAAATAATTACAATGTAATATGGATCATTGGGGGAAAAATAGATGTAATATGCATCATTGCTGCTTTTGTTATTTAAATCTGTCAATTTCTATGGTTAGTAAAAGCCCTAAACGTAATGGCAACTCTTTTTTTTTATAAATAAAATATTAATTATGAACAAATCTATAAATTTGGGATTTTTTTTTCGATAATTAATTGACGAGGACACTTTGTGATTGGAGGTTTTTTTTTTTTTTTAAACAATTTTTTTTTATTCTTTATTTATTTATTTTTTCTTTGAAAAAATTGATTTTAAACCACATAAAATTACTCATCCACCAATCAAAAATTAGAAATTCAATTTTTGAAAATTCGAAAAATAATTTTCAATTTAGTTGAATATTAAATTTTACCAAAACTTTAATAAACTTTGGAAATAGTTTATAAAAATTTGCAAATTAATTAAAAGTCAAAGCATTTTGACCCAAATTATTACAATATAAACAGGGATAAAAATTAATTATACCATAAAAAATCATATAAATTTTTTTAGCAAATATGAACAAATAAATTTTGGATATTAAGATAGATTTGTGAAATCCATTTATATAATATTTTAGGTCTTGGATCAAGATAAAAAAATAATTTTCTTTTATCTTCAAAATTCTATTAAATAGAGGTAATAACCTATACCGTAGTTATAATTTTTTATTCAAATACACTTTAAAAAAATAGAATGCCATTATTTCATATATACAATACAGTGACAATCATGTAGCTCATAGTGTGAAAAAAACCATGCTTTTTAAAATATTCCTTCAATTTTTGTTGAATATAAATAATGATAAATGATGCAATTACATATAGATAAGTTATATGGTTTATTAATAATATTTAATAAGTTATATGGTTTATTAATAATATTTAATAGTTCATGAAGTTTTACATATTGGAAGTAATGCTTTCATGATTTTTAAGTTATCATGAGATGTAAGTGGGTGAGTTACTAGGATTTTTGTTGTATCAATTATTTTTAGTAATCTATATTCATTATTTTCTGATCTAGATGTATCATGCTTTCCTATATATGTAATGTTTGTTATATCAAGAAAATTACATTGTGTTTGGTGTTGTGTGTTTAATCAATTTTTTTTTTTTTTTGTTCTTTTTCAATTTTTCCAACATGGTATCAGACCTTGTTCTAGCTTAATTTCTTTACAGGAGAGCCAAGAAAATTAAAAAAAGTGAAAAAATTGATTAAATTAGTGTAGCTCGATATGTAATTTTTGTGTGTGTGTGTGTTATACATTGTGTGTAGATCTATAGATCTGTTTATTTGCGGTTCCTTCCACCGTCACCAGATCTTGCCAACTTCAGACATCAAATTCTCAGTGGTTCCTTTGAAATCTACCCCAGGGTGCTAAAACAAACGAATGGCTTTTCTTATGGATGAGATCCATCCGTTTGAAGAATATTCACCTCACCGTCAGCGAGGCCCACCGTCACGGGTTAGCTGCTCGAGTCATAGTGATCTATGACGAGAGGATAAGGGTGTCGCGAGCAAACTTTATGATTAGAAAAGCTAACGACAGTGAGTCACAGGTTGTAGATTTCGTTGTTGTGGGAGTCATCGTCCATCTTAAAAGAATGTTGTTGAACTTCTCATCTGCGATCTGCGTGGCGTGAAGTTTTGTAGCGTGGAATACGGATCTCGGTTCAAGACTATGGAGCATGATCAACTTTATGTCAGGGGTATGAAACAATTTTTTTAATGGTGGGATCTGACAGCGCTGTTAACAGTGCGATATTGTCTATGTAAACAGTAATCTTTATAAGTTCGTGGCCTATTTGTTATAAAAGAAACAGAGGAGGTTATTGGTCAGAATTTTTTATGGTGTGGTTTATTAAGATGCAGTGTGATAGTGTCCATGTTTGTGGTGAGTTGAAGCGTGTTTTGGTGTGTAATTTTTTTCAAAATTTATAAAATATTAAATGATGTAGAATCACAAAGAAAAAGATTAATGTGACCTGTCATGTTTCGGGAGTATTAATTACAAGTAGTTTTTAATAAGGTCAAGCTAGTATGACTCGCAGTCTTCCAGATGCGTCAATACATGTTATTTTATAAAGTCAAGTTGTAGAATTATCTGTTGAAGACATTTTATACCCAGAATGTTATCTTAGATAATTAGTCAATATAGTGGAAGGCCATATATTCAACAGATGATGGTAGTTCCATAAGATGGTTCAGTATTGAGATAGACCCATTGCACTCCGGGAGGTTGAGAAGCGTCAATTCTGCAAAGTACATCAATGATGGTCAGAGGCGGTTACGTTTTAAATGAAAATCAAGTGACAGCTCGAAGATGTGGTGGTGAAAGAGCATTGTTTGCAAGATTCCAGAGTGAATGTGAACACTGATGAAGAACAAAGATTATTCTTGTTGTTGTAATATGTATTTGCAATCTTTTCTATGTAAGCATTAAGGGAGGGTATTGGAAGAAATGCTTCCATGATTTCAAAATTGTCATGAAGTGTAAGTGTGTGAGTTCCTAGGATTTTACTTGTATCAACTATTTTTAATAATTTAAATCCACTATTTTCGAATCTAGAAATATCATGCATTCCTATATATGTAATATTTGTTAGACCAATAAAATTAAGTTGCGTATATGTAATATTTGTTAGATCAATAAAATTAATAAAATTAAGTTGCCTTTCCAGTTGTGTGTTTCATCAATCTCTACTCTCTCAAATTTTCTCTCAATTTTTCTAACATTATATAAGAATCAAAATAATGTTTTTCTCTAGATTCAAACTTCAAATTAATTAATATGAAGTTGGTAATTTAGGTTATTGCGTGACATTGCTTATTAATTACCATAAATCTACTTTGCAACACTATATACAGCCAAATTTAAATTTATCAGTATTTCTTATGGATCTAATAATATTTAGTTGTTAATAATTATACACAAAAAGTATGTTAAAAACTTCGATTATATATTTCAAATGAGTCTATTATGGGTGTTTAGAATTGAGGACCTTAATTAGGTCTGGTTGTTTTTGAATAAAACTTAAATGAGGGTAATTTAGGACGTCAATTAAATCCTTCTTACAACCTTAATTCGAGGCTCTGGTAGTCATATTACGCTAAAATAATGAAAATTTTGAAAAACTCTTACAATGTATAAAGCAAAGTGTTTATATGATCTATGATACAAGTGCATACATATAAATGAGACATTATATGAGACATTCTGAGAGGCATTGTGATTGACTATTCAAGGTAACTTTAAGTTTTAGAGAATTAAACTTCATAATAACTAAGGTGTTTAATAAATTTAAAGTGAATTTTGAATTAAATATTTATTATAATAATATTAATATAGATTTATTTTAAATATAGATTTAATAGGAAAGGGATTTAATTTTTTTATGTGTAAATTTTTTTATGAACTGATATCATTTAAATATTTTGTATAGTTATTATTTACTTATTTTTTTATATAGGTTGATATAGCAAAATTTCAATTTTGATGACAGACAAACAAAACTACACATCATACTAAATTATAGAATAAACTTTTTGACTTAAAAG
This sequence comes from Pinus tabuliformis, assembly GCA_031772625.1. Taxonomy (NCBI): domain Eukaryota; kingdom Viridiplantae; phylum Streptophyta; class Pinopsida; order Pinales; family Pinaceae; genus Pinus; species Pinus tabuliformis. Next base: position 251,260,796 of record CM062820.1, on the reverse strand, counting down.
TTATACTCTTTCTATAATTCCTCTACTATAAAAATAAAACAACATAAATATATCTTAAAAATTACAAAACCTTAAATATAACATGATAATAAACAACAACAACAAAAATTATGTAAAATACTAAATATAAGACGTATGTAAAATACTAAATATAAGAAGTAATAGGGGAGCTTTAAAATTAAGCATTTTTATGTGTGGCATTGTTTTTGTACAGATCAACTTTGAAGTGTAGGGTAGGTTGATAAGTCAACTTGTGATGTTAGTACAATAAACCTCTATAGTGTAAAGAGTACTCGCAAAAGCATCTTTGATTCTCAAATATAAAATGGTTCTTGTGATAACACAACCCTTCACATGCCTTCAACTTTATATCGCAGTAAGCTTCAAAGCATCATAATCAACGTTACATCAAACATCCTCTCTCGATTGCTTGGCATTCGTAACATAATTGTCTAGAAGCTTTACAATTTGCTACATTACATTAACTTAACATTGTATAGGGCTAAGTGTCTTAATCTCAAATTTTCCCATATATAAGAAATATTTATTTTCTCGCATTACTTTAAACGACTTGAAAATTTAAATAGCCATTTAAAAAAAAACCTGCAAATTTAAATAGCCATTTAAAAAAAAAAAACCTGCAAATTTAAATAGCCATTTAAAAAAAAAAAAACTATAATCAAAGTTACTGCAATGTTTATAATATTTTATTTTTCATTTTAATTTTATATATATAAATGTGGTTAAGTGTCTTATTCTCTCATTTTCTATTATATAAGAAATATTCATTTTCTCGCATTACTTTAAAAGATATGTATATTTAAATAACTATAATAATAATAGATAACTAAAATTATTGTAATATTTATAATATTTTATTTATATTTATATGTAAATATAGATATTTAAAAAATCTCTAAGGGTTAGTTTAATTGGTCGTGCCCCTATCATTAAAGCATTTTTTCTATTGAGAGGTTTCGGATCCAATTCTCTTGACATCCTCGGGGTCAAGCTCCATAGTTAAGCTGGCAGGAAATGATCCGTTCAAGTAGATCTAACTTGTACAAATATTGCGTGGACATAGTGGTCATCAATCTCCAAAGTCCGTGAACCATAGAAAGAAAGAAAAAATATGTACACTTAAAAAAAATTTGGCACTAGGTACCGTCTGGGGATGAAAGTCAACTTCCCTCTCGCGAGAGAGAAGTTGTTGATACTAGGCCAACCCTTAGTATAGACTCACTTAAGAACACCACAAGTTACTATATTCCAAAGTGTAAACATGTCAACATACGAGACTTGAACCTAGATGGGGAAGATAACAACTATTTTGCCCAACCACCTAGGCTAAACTCAAATGACTATATATATAAAGCTATTAATAATATAATTTACACCATTAATATATCAAAAGCAATAAAACATGTTACAAAGTGAAATTTGAACCTAGGTTGGGCGGATAACAATTCTCCTCACAATCACACAAGTTACACTCAATTGATAATATTTTGCAATGTTAATGATTAATATATGCAATTTGATTAAATCCAAAATTATTCTTCTTATTTCTAAAGCCAAAATGTTGGCTTCCTTTCCTATTAGCTTGAGTGTCTAGAAAAGAGCTAGATTGCAACTGAGCTCATTATAACTCTCTTTGGATTTCACCGTATTGTATAGTTACCTTGTTGATATGACTATAACTTGTCCCCTTACCTTTACCTAGATTTCATCTCCATCATATTTCATCATTATGGGAGGATGCTAATTTGGAATGGCCCTTCACTATTTCATCTCTTCTTTGGGATTGATTATTGTGTCACAAGGGTGCGATTACTTTCTCTTCTCCTAATTAGCATAAGGAATCACACGCTTAATTGATTAATAAATTTTTCAGCCTTTTTACCCTAAACTAAACTTTTTCATATACTACATGTTTCAAATATTCCTTGGAGTTTCTTTGTAGCTTTCACCCCTCCTAGATTGTCACCTTTGATATACCTAATTGTATAATAGTTAACTTTTCAAGAAATGGCAACCAAGAGAACCCCCCATGCCCGAATCCCCATGTTTTATCATCACCAAAAAAATTTGATGACCCCATCATGGCTACCTTGAACTTTTCAAACATAACCTTAGGTCTACACATTTAGGTGCTTTCTACTTTAAGCAAATATGATTTCAATCCCTCGCCTTCAACTAGGTTTAACTTTGTCCTAACTCCTCCTTGTCATCCTAAAGAATGTCCACCTAGTAAATTAAAAATCATAATCATAGGAACCAAAGGTAAGGGGAAATTAATAATAATGTCAAGGGCATTGGAAATGTGACCAAATATCAAGATCTAATGAAGAAAAACCATGATTTCCAGATTAACACTAACCATATTGGCACCACTTGTGATGTAATTAGTCATTATAGTTACTATTGTCAAAAACACCTAGAGATTTGTTTTTTACTTAGTCACGCCTTTCAATCTAGCTACACTCTTTATAATTTGTCAAAACAAACCCTTTCACTCATAGAATGAACTAAATGCTTCATAAGGAAGGGATCCACAAGCGTTGATTGCTCCATTACTCACTAACCATGTGACATGTCCCTCCAATACCTCTTCTAGATTACAAAGTCATAAGCTCCAAGACAAGGGAAAAACCCTTTCATTGTTACTAAACCATTTTCCATCAGACCTTCTCAACGTAAGGGAATGGAAGTATGCACCCTCCAAGTTTAAGCATGCATTTAAAGAATTCCATGATTTAATGATGAATTGTGGTATAAAGTACCCATGGGCCTCCTTGAGCCATGAGGGTACTCAATTAGAAACTTGCTCCTTTTAACCAACTATAATGCATAATTCAAACTATAATAACAATATGAATAGAGTTGATATATAATATAGAAATGCATATCATTTTATATTTCAAATTCATTCATTAAATATTATATTGTAGATAGAGAACAATAAACAAGTAGATAGAGAATAATAAACAAGCAGACAAACATGGACATTTATATGGAAATGAAGACTTAAGATCACCAAAGTAGTGGATGAGGGACACTTTATTGCCTAACATAAGAATAAATGAAAAATTCCACCCCATAACTGAATATGATAACACCAAGGTGAAGAAAGCTCCTTACTCAACTCAACCCATTTCTTTGATGTTAAATGCAATTTTCTCAATAGTGAGCACCCTCATTTTACCATCAATTAATCATGAGAGTCTTTTCCTCGTCCCTCATTTCACCATCAATTAGCCATGTGACTTTTTTCAACTCCATTATGTAGTCCCTCAATTAGCCACGTCACTCTTTTCCACTCCATTACATAGTCTATCAATTAGACACTTCACTCTTTTCCACTTCATTATATAGTATAAAAATATTTTTGTTTCCTTTAATAATCTTTAAGGGATTTTTTTCAAAGAGCCCAAACTATTTGATTATTTATTGCTGATCATTTTCAGGACAAACTCTTGCCTCCAACCATCTGTGAGTAGCATCGATAAAATTCTATAGTTAATGGGATTTTCTCAATCATAGACATTCTAGCCATAGTTGTGCCTTTATTAAAAACCACTAAATTTCCTTTCATATTCTCAAAAACGAACCTCCTAACCTCGTATTTCTATAAGGTTTTTATCACCCATAATTGCATAGAGTTCTTACCATTTATAACTATAACAAAGATATAATTATAACTTATATGAGTAAACCTTATCACCCATAATTGCATAGAGTTCTTAAGGAGCACAAGTCCCTGCTCTTACCGATTTTCTTTGAAAAAACCATACCTCATAATGTACGATGGCTCTGCAGAGATTCTATCTACTTATTCCATCCAAGAAACTTGGCAGAGTTTGTTCAAAGTCCTTGAGATGTTTTGGATGACAACGTAAGCCAATGGGTATCTAAACATGCCATAAGGTATGCCTTTGCAGACGTAAAGGTAGTACTCACTAAAGCATCTCTGGTTCTTCAAAAGAAAAAAGGATTCCTCTGACAACATCCAGCCCTTCATATGCCTCTGACCGATGACACAAAGCTTCCAAAACGTTATAATCAATGTTTGTCGAATGCAACATATCGTTGTCCTCCAAAGGTATTACGCTTGAAGCCAACCTCGCTTCTGTAGCAGACATAATTCTGGCACAGATACATATCAATCTCAGTTGCAAGGCACGTCAAACAATATCGCACGAGGCAGCGAGAACTTGGATTTGATGGCATCTCTGCAACTCATTGTCATTTCCTGCATACTCGAGAAACGATTGGACAATAATAGAGGCTCGAGGCATAGCAGAATATAGCAGAAGCTTATATTCCTGAGGAACACGCTAATCACAAAAACTAAAATCTCATATAAGAATTCTCACATGAACACTAAACACTCTGACACACGGTCTTATTTATGTATAAGGAAAAAACACTTAGATCTCTCCCATCTTCGAGGGAGTTAAGCTTATATAGGCTCTGATACCAACAAAGAAATTGGAAGAGAAAACATTTTGGACACAAAACTAATCATATTTTTTTCATTCAAAGCTAAATTACAAGCCATATAAATAGTGCTCATGAGATCCAACATATTCCAAAGAAGGAATTGCTTATGGAGAAAATATCTCAACAAAACTCAACAACCAACAAACTAATCTTACATTTACTATTGTAAGCATTATTCCAAATATTTGATCAAATCCAAAATTATTCTTCTTATTTTTAAACCCAAAATGTTGGTTTCCTTTTCCTTTAGCTTGGGTGTCTAGAAAAGAGCTAGATTGCAATTGATTCTTCTCATTTATAACTCTCCTTGGATTTCACCATATTGTATAGTTACCTTTTTGATATGACTATAACTTGTCCCCTTACCTTACCTAGATTTCCTCTCCATCAAATTTCATCAATATGGGAGGATACTAATTTGGAATGGCCCTTCACTTTTCATCTCTTATTTGGGATTGATTAATGTGTCACAAGGGTGTGATTACTTTCTCTTATCCTAATTAACATAAGGAAACATAAGCTTAATTGATTAATAAATTTACCAGCCTTTTTACCCTAAACCAAACTTTGTCATATACTACATGTTTCAAATATTCCTTGGAGTTTCTTTGTAACTTTCACCCCTCCTAGATTGTCACCTTTGAAATACCTAATTGTATAATAGTTAACTTTTCAAGAAATGGCAACCAAGAGAACCCTCCCTAAGCTTGAATCCCCATGTTTTATCATCGCCAAAAAAAATTAATGACCCCATCTTGGCTACCTTGAACTTTTCAAACATAACCTTAGGTCTACACATTTAGGTGCTTTCTACTTCAAGCAAATATGATTTCAATCCTTTTCCTTCAACAAGGTTTAGATTTGTCCTAACTCATCCTTGTCATCCTAAAGAATGTCCACCTAGTAAACTAAAAAGCATAAGCATAGAAACTAAGCTTAAGGGAAAACTAATAATAATGCCAAGGCAATCGACCATGTGACCAAATATTAAGATCCAATGAAGAACAACCATGATATCTAGATTAACAGTAACCATATTGGCCCCACTTGTGATGTAAATGGTCATTATAGTTACTATTGTCAAAAACACCTAGAGATTTATTTTTTTCTTAGTCACTCCTTTCAATCTAGCCACGCTCTTTATAATTCCTCAAAACAAACCCTTCCACTCATAGAATGAACTAAATGCTTCATAAGGAAGGGATCCACAAGCATCGATTGCTCCATTACTCACCAACCATGTGACATGTCCCTCCAATACCTCTTCTAGATTACTAAGTCATAAGATCCAAGACAAGGGAAAGACCCTTTCATTATTGCTGAACCATTTTCCATCTAACCTTCTCAATGTAAGGGAAATGGAAGTATGCACCCTTCAATTTTAAGCATGCATTTAAAGAATTCCATGATTTATTGATTAATTGTGGTATAAAGTACCCATGTACCTCCCTTGCTTCTTTAATAACCAATTATGATGCATAATTCAAACTATAATAACAATATGAGTAGAAGTCATACATAATATAGAGATGCATATCATTTTATATTTCAAATTCATTCATTAAATATTTTATTGTAGATAGAGAATAATAAACAGGTAGACAAGCATGGACACTTATATGGAAATGAAAACTTGAGTTCACTAAAGTAATGGATGAAAGGCACTTTATTGCCTAACATAAAAATAAATAAAGAATTCCACCTCGTAATTGAATATGATAACACCAAGATGAAAGAAGCTCCTAACTCAATTCAACCCATTTCTTTGATGTCAAATGCAATTTTCTCAATAGTAAGCACCCTAGCCCTCATTTTACCACCAATTAGTCATAAGATGGAACCACGCAACCTACGTGGCGTACCCAGGAAGACGAGGAGACTTGGAAGAGACAGATGCCTTACGTTCAACCTCCCGAGATCGAAAGCATTCTCGACACTCAGGTGGTTAAACGAACTCGGCGGAAAGAGTATATGCAATACCTGGTCAAGTGGACGAACCGTCCCATTGAGGACAGTACATGGCTTGATGCCAGGCAGATTGAACAGACAGGAACTTCCGTTGAGAAGCTCATGGACCGGAGCCATGATTTCTTTTTGCCCCGGGAGCCTGATGCAAGAGCATCTAGCTCGCCATGACCGGGTGAAGTCTCGCCAGGTTGGAAGGTTGACAAGTATTTGGAATGTTTTCTTTTATTTTCGAGTTTAGGAAGTCATAAGACAGATAGTCCGTTTATTTTATTTTAATTACTAAAAGATAAAGTTAAGTGTCGGTTAGGGTCATTATAAGTTTAATAGAAATAAAAGTCAGTTAGAAATTGATCTGTTAAATTAGGAAAGACAAAAAGAAACAAAACTGTCTACAAGCAGAACTTGTAAATAATAATTAAACAGTTGTTTAACAAACTATTTTCCGTTCAACTGACCGTGAGGGATAGTTCGAATTAACTGTAATTTCAACATATAAAAGAAGAGATGTAACACCAAGGCAGGGTTCTGCAATTTCACAAATATGAAATAAGAGAAACAGATCTATTTTCTAATCGTTTATCTGTATACAAATATTGTATGTCTGCTAAATAACAAAACTTTCTTTCTTGCATAACGAATCAAAACTAACAGTGTTGACAACCAGAGGGAAGCCACGGTGAGGTTACAGTGTTTTTGTATTCTCAACAAATGAACAGACTATCAAGAAAATAACTGACTGTATAATTGCAAGCGGAATACGACGTGAAGGGACCCTGTTTACAGGAGTGTCACCATCAGAGGCTCGGGAATGAACAGACCGCACATCAAATCAAAGAAGCAATCTACAGAGAAAGGTAATGCCTCAAGACCAAGAATTCCACGTAATTTCTGAGTAATGAAACCATAGCTCAACCAGTTCTCATTTAAGTCGACTCATATTTAATCACAATATATAATTGTTGACAGAACCCAAGTGCCGTGTCCAAGAATTGTACAAACCCTGGCCTAGGGTTTAGGAATAAAAACCCCAACGTTCCCATCGACAAACGACTGACAGAACAAGTGACCGAGACCAAGAATATACAGGGAATAGCAACAGCTCACGGCAACAACAATCGACCAGACAAAACTACAGAAAGTTAAGGAAGCTAGCGCGTGTTGACAAGCATTGGAGAACCAGAGCCTACCGGAGATTACGCTATCCTTTTGAGCATTAAAACCCGGAGAACCCACGAGCCCAGGTCGAACCATGACCTGCAAAAGCAACAGCGCAACGTCACTGTCTGAGCATTACCATTAAATCATCGAAACAGCTGCAAACCAAAAGAGTTTGGGTGCTAGTTACCTGCGCAAGTGGACCGAGAAGCCAAGAAGCAGAGCCTAGCCGAACAACTGAAACGGAGACCAAAGGAGCAACCCTGGTTAATACGAATCTCAATAGGGAAATTTAAATTGAAGCAAGGAGGAAGAGTATACCTGTTGGAAGTCATTGAAACCTGGTGATTTGTTACCGGACAGCCGAGAGCGATGAAAAGCAACACAACCGAGCATAAAACAGTTATTATAGGCATCCATTAACCACAGCAGAGTGACCAAACCAGAACAGAAGTAACAGCACGATAAGAGCTGAATACAGGACCTAGTAAAGAACTCAAACTTCTTGACAATTTCAAGTCAAAGAACAGTCGAATGAAACCCGGAGACTTACCATGGGCGTTAACCAGCAAGCGAGCTAGCAGAAGCGAGAAGATATTACTCCATTGAAGTTGGGCGAACCCATAACCAATTGCAGAGAATTTACAGTCGTAGAAAAGGCAAGACCACATTCAAACCCTCACAGCAGTCGAACACCAGAACCAAACCCTCTCGAATGAATACAGGACCGAGATATTTTGCCTAAGAATGCGCGGAGGAGCCAGGCCCGAGGCACATTGAGTGGAGTTAAATGTGGCAGTAATTGCCCGCAGCTACAAACCAATACACATCACCAACTTTGCACGTGACCACCGGAAAAGAACCACCATATTGTGAGTCCGGCGACCACCGACTAAGCCCAAGTCACATAGAGTTGCGGGACCGTGAGGTTGGGTTACATCATGATGTTAGATAAATTCCAATGTAATGTAGCATTGCGACAATGAATTTCACATTGCGACCATAAAGGTTGACTTTATTTGACTTTGTTTGACAAATATGGTTGACTATTAATATTAATCAATAATAATAATAGGCATTTATGTTTGACTGAAGTTGAAGAGTATTGAATGTCAAACATATTCAAGAAACATAGTTGAACATAGTCAACCACATTTATAAATGTGGTTGGCTAATTTTGTAATGTCATAATGAGACGTTGGATAGATTTATGTACCATTTGAACATCACAACATGTTTGATTATGAATATTAATTTATAATATTAATAAGAGAATATGTTTGAACGAATTTGAAGATTATCCTTAACTATTTAAACATTTATTATAAAGGTTGACTTTATTTGACTATGTTTGATGTGGTTGACTTTGTTATAAACCCTAATGTTATAAGCCAAATATTATTAACCTCAATGTAAATCAAATATTATAAAACCATTATTATACACAATATTAAACCCTAATATTAAATCAAATATTACAAGCCCTAATATTAAACCCTAAGTTTACAATGGTTGAAATGTGACATTGGATAAATTACAGTGTAATAGAACATTGCAACAATGGTTGCCACATTGCGAGAAAGTTTGACCATGGCCAGCAATTTAAAAATTGACTATAAAGGTTAACTCTGTTTGACTTTGTTGACTGATGTAGTTGACAATGTTTCAATATTAATATTAATAAATAAGAATAATAGGCAATTATGTTTGACTGGAGTTGAAGATTGTTGATTGTCAAACATAGTCAACAAGCGTATTCGAATGTAGTCAACCACATTAGTAAATGTGGTTGACTAATTTTGTAATATTATTGTAATTTGACCTTGGATAAATTGCAATGAGATGTAAGAATGAGATAATGATTGTCACATTGTGACAATGTTTGTCATAATGTGACCTTAGATAGATTTATGTACCATTTGAATTTCACAACATGTTTGATTATGAATATTAATTGATAATATCAATAAGAGATTATGTTAGACTGAAGTTGAAGATTATCGTCAACTATTTAAACATTGATTATGAAGGTTGACTTTCTTTGACTATGTTTGACTATTAATAGTCATTAATAAAACTATAAGCAATTAAGCCCTAATATACACCAAATATTATAAAACAAATAAACTAAATATCATAAAACACATTGTTATAAACTAAATATTATAAACCATAATGTTATAAACCAAATATTATGAACCCCAGTGTTAAATACCTCAATGTTATAACCAAATATTATAAACCAAATATTATAAACACCAATGTTAAAAACCAATTGTTATAATTGAATGATATAAACCAAATATTATAAACACCATTGTTATAAACCAAATGTTATAAACCTTAATTTTGTAATGTCAAAATGCAACGTTGGATAAATGTTGATTTTGAAAATGATTGACCATGTTTAATCATAGAGACCTTCTTTGACTGTGTTCAACCATTCTAACCTTAGGTGACCATATTTGGCCATTAGGGATGGGTAGAGTAAGTTGTTTTCTAGGTTGAGAGGGATACCGATGTATGGCCAAGGTTGATTATGGTTGACCAAAGTTTATCATCGTTGACTATGGCTAACTAAGGTTGTGCATCATGGAGTATTAGTGACAATGAGTGACAATGATTGACCATTGTTGATCATGATTGACCATAGAGACCTTGACAGATCATTATGGTTGAATATGTTTGACAATTAGTTGACTTTATTTAACTAAGTTTGTTTATATTTGACTAATGTAGTTGACTATGCAACATTCATTATATATATATATATATATATATATATAAACCCTAGTGTTGTAAACCCCAATGTTCTAAACCAAAAATTATAAACACAATGTTATAAAAAAATATTATAAACCTTAAATGTTATAAACCCAAAATTATAAACTCAATATTAATCTTTGATTGTGTTCAACCATCTTAATTTTCATTGGCCATAGTTGGCTATTAAGAATGGGTAAAAAAAAAGTTTTCTAGGTTAAAAAAAATACAAATACTTAATTATAGTTAATTATAGTTCAAACATATATATTAAACCCTAATATTACAAAACCATATTATTATTATATAACTTCATTTTAAATAAATACAATTATTTTCAAACTACTTGACTTTGTACCAACATTGAAACATACTCATAATATTTCATTGCATATTATCGTGAAACAAATAAAGAAAATACTTCTAAACCATTTTTTCTACGATTCATAAACTGAAATATAATATAATTATATACTATCATTATTATTATTATATATATAAACATTATACTTTAAGATTCAATATCAAACATTATTATTATAATCCTATATATTTAATATAATATTATATACTATTATATAACTTCATTTTAAAATAAAACATTTATTTCCCAACAAAACAACTAAGAAACGTGTTCATGATATGTTGCATGGAACAAGTGAAGTTCATTGTGATTTGACTAATGAAAATCATATACTGTAGCGTTTCAGATTGATTATCTCTAAATGGAAGTTTACATTTGCTTCATTCAAAATATATCTTCGCGAGGATAATGGTTTTGAACCTCAATAATTAATGATTTTCATTTTAAAGTAATGTTAACATGAGTTGGTGAATAGAACAGGCTGTTTTGAATTTCATAAGTCTTAAGGGTTAGTTTAACTGGTCAAATAAGTGCCTCGTCGTTTAGAAGGTCAGGTTCAATTCTCTTCGAAGCCCTTGGGGTTAGACCTAGCTATTGACCGCATGACTTGATACCCTTTTATGGACGTAGCGGCCACACAATGACCATAAATATCTGTGAACCACCAAAAAAATAAAAATAAAAAAATAAATAAAAATAAATTAATTTTGAATTTCATAACCATAATAACCAATTTACATTTTAACGTAACTATAATATATGTAATTGACAATTTTTTTTTTCCATATAAAAGTTTAGAGTATATATACTCGTTTAAACTATCGCCGAATGCATTTATTTTAGATTTAGTAAAATAAATTTACATATTATTTTATTCCATAATTTAAACATGTCATATTACAAAACCTAAATTTGACATAAGAATCATTTAAAGATTTCATCTGATTATCGCATGGAAATTCAATTGACAAATATACTTTATTTCATATTAAAACCAATTTGTATAAAGGTTAAAATTCTATACCTTTATCATATACTTTCTCAATCATTTTTTCTTAAATTTTAATTAAAACCTGAACAAAATATCCAAATATAAATATGTTCTCTTTATTCAATCATTTTTTCTTAACTTTTACTTAAAACCTAAAAAAACATCTAAATATAAATCTGCTCTCTTTATTAAATCGTTTTCTCTTAACTTTTACTTAAAACCTAAAATAAATATCCAAATATAAATTTGCTCTCTTTATTCATGAGGATGTTAATTTATTAATTTGTCTATGTTATCATCTGGCTTCTTGAGGTTCTCTTCACTGAAAAATTACATCCTCACTGACTACAAGTAAAAACAAACGTTGTTATTTGATTACAATATGCAATAAATAACTGCACATCTCATTAATGTTTTAGATTTTATGTTACCACATTAGATTTTAATATTTTAAATTTTATGATTACAACATGCACAAATAAATGCACATCTGATTAATGTTTTAGATTTTATGTTACCATAGACATTGTTCTCACATTTGCCATCATCTAATTGTTTCAGCAGAAAACCAATAATAAAAATTGCAAAACAAAGTATTGTAATTTATAAGATGCATATATGTAATGAAAAAATAGATTCAAATATATACCAGTCTTTTGACACCCTATATTTTACTTTTTCAAACATTTGCAAGTGCTTGGAGCCCATAGTTTTTACTATAGACTAGGGTGGTATGCACATGTATTTGGTTTATCTATTTCTATGAACTTGTCTTCCAAGTAGGTAAAGATTTTATGAGCAGAATAAAAAGTTGTATAGGAGAGTGGGATTAACTAGATTGAAATTATAAAACAAAATTGAAATATGATATGCAGAATAAATCAAAATAATTTGTTTTATTTTTATTAATTATATTTTCAAAATATTTAATAATCTTTTATTCAAATAAACATTAAATTAAAATCAATATGGTAATTATTGATTGATTTTATTTTGAAATTTAATTAATTTTTCAGAATTTGTCATGTAGATAAAACTCGACATAATAAGCATTAATTGATCATATCTTGAAACTTGATTTAATATTTCAGTTTTTGCAATTTCGATAAAGATGAGGTTGAAAGTGGACATAATATTTACTAATTGTTTACTATTTCAGAATATATACAAAGATCATACTAAAGGCGGGCACAATAATCATTGATTGATTCTATCTTGAAACTTGCTTTGATTCATTTCTTCTTTAATTTCTAATTTTTTCGCATTACAAGTTTTTACACCCATTCACATCAGAGAAATACCCTCACTCTATGAGAAGGCTAGAGGGAGCACGTTTACCACAATTTAGTTGTGAAGAGGCGAAAGAATTAAGAGGCTCATTTGACTTTCTTGGTTGTAATTAATATTTTACATAGTATGCGATCGATAATCCTAATCGACCAAATTTCCTGCACACCGAATATATTTTGGATGTCCATGTTAATATGACATGTAAGTGGAATCTGTATTCAGGAAAGAACTACTCTTATTTCCATTTGCTGGAAAATTATTATTTAGTGGCATTCATATTTAGGAATATTTTAAAAACGTAACATATAAAAGTGAAATGAAATCTATTGGTCAATTTTATTTTAAGAATATATTCTTGTTGGCCGCGTTTTGAACTTTAATATATTTACTAATATTAATAAACCTAGGGATTATTAATATTAATAAACACAAGGGATTAATAAACTTAAGGGATAGTCCACGGGATCTTGGATAGACGGTGATCGGGTATTATGTTAAGGCACTCCTTGATGTGAAGTTACTGGTTCAATTCCCTGCCCCAATCAGGGTGATATATTGGACATGATGAAGATGTAGTCCTGCCAAGCAAAAAAAAAAGACTCAAGGGATAAATATTATAACATTAGGGACTATTATTATTATAAACCCAAAGGACTAGTATTATAAACCCAATGTATTAATAGTATTGTAAACACAAGGGATTAATATTAAAAACCTAAGAGATGAATAAATTCTAGGAATTAATATTTTAAACCCAAGGGATTACTAATATTATAAACTCAAGGATCAATAAACCCAAGAGATCAATATTATAAACCCAAGGGATAAATATTATAAACCCAAGTCATTAATAAACCCAATGGATTAATATAATAAACCAAAGGTATTAATATTTTAAATCCAAGGTATTAGTAAACCGAAGGGATAAATATTATAAACCCAAGGCTTTAATAAACCTAAGGGATTATTATCCATATATTATAAACCCCGATGTTATAACCATATATTATAAATCTTAATGTTATAAACCAAATGCTATAAACCCCAATGTTATAAACCAAACATTATAAACCCCAATATTATAAACTGAATATTATAAACCAACTATTTTAAACCCTGTTATACACCAAATATTATGAACCAATGCTATAAAGAAAATACTATAAACCCTAATGTTATAAACCTCATTATTATAAACCATATATTATAAGCCCAATATTATAAACTCAATATAAAATCAAATATTATAAACATTAATATTAAAACTTAATTTTGTAATATTAAATCATAATATTTCTCTTACAAAACGATGTTGTGTGTCTATATTATTTGTCCTTGCATGATATATAGGATTGTTTTCCAATTTGATAATTCTTTTATTGTGACATCTTATTACTGTAGCTACTTGTTGTATTTCTCCAACATCTTCAACTATCCTTCTAAGCCGTATTGCTTCGCAAGTAGCACTACTTAATGCTTTATACTCAACTTCAGTGGATGACAAGGAAACAATTGGTTGTTTCTTGGTGCTTCAAGATATTGCTCCCAAACCTATATTCAACACGTATCCAATAGTAGATTTCATGTCATCTGGATTTCCAGCCTAGTCAAAATCAAAATAATCTGCCAACTCAACATCAAATTCATCAATATACATAATACCAAAATTAAGTGCTCCTTTCAGATATCGAAGGACATTCTTTGCTGCTTTCCAATGCCTTTCACAAGGATTAGCCATGAACTGAATAAGTATGATGACAAAATATGCTATATTTGCCCTGGTAATGTTGAGATAGTTCAGAATTCTCTCCAGTTGATGATAAACTGTTCCATTCACCTCTTTGGTTCCATCATCACTGTACAATTTAACATTTTGTTCTAAAGGAGTAGATTCTACCTTGCATTCAATCATATTGAACCTTTTAAGGATTTCCCTTATATATTTACTTTGTATGATTAGTGTCTTGCCAGATTCCCTACAAACTTCAAGACCTAAATAGTAATGCAATTCACCAAGGTCCTTAATCTCAAATACCTGTGACAACTGAATTTTAATTTCTTCAATCAACTAGGATGCATTTCCTATTATGATAAGATCATCAACATATACAGATATCAAAGAAACAATCCCATTGTAGAAATTATGGTTTAGATTTGCAACTGCTCATGAAGTTTTAATCAAAATCACAAAACACAAATCTACTCCACTACTCCGTGGAAAGTAATTCAGAATTTAGAACAAAAATCTTAGACATGCAATAAGAAATCACACACATGCAAATAGTATTTTCCCTGGAGAAAGAAAACTACCAAAAGCCCCAATGCATGCTTGCATTAATCTGATGAATATAGGTGTATTACAATTTCTTTACTCAACTGAGCACAACCTACAAGTGCATAACCTATCTCTCTGCTCACTGAGAAGTTATGAGCTAGACTTAGTCAATTTATGCCTCTGCTTGAGCCTCTATTTGCTTGTGTTGTTCCTTAAGGAATTGGGCCCCTATTAATTAGGGAATTCCTCTAATTAATTGTGCAATTCCCAAGGATGGTCCACTTGACCTCATGCAACACTTGTACACTCAACTGGTTTACCACTGCTAGTTAACTGCCTTGGAAACTCAACCACAACTAGGTAATTCATATTATTTTCATGCATGAGCTAATTATTAGTTGATTGATCAGTTAACTAGATGATATCTGAGTTAGAATGATGTCCTACTACTCAACTGAACACCAACTAGTTCAATTAACAATGAGAACTAGTTTACTTGATTACAACTGAAATTAAATCAACCTAGGCTCCTAAAATTTAGGAATCACTCCACACAACTAAACTTCATGCCCCTAACTTGAATTAACTAAGTTAATTGAGTGAAAAGTGTCATGTCACCTCAGTTAACTACTCTAATTTGTCTATTGATGTGGAATTTCTAATTTCCTCAATTTAATTGAGGATAAATCAAATTGATACTTTCTTGTTGCATTTTTCAACACTCCCTCTCAGCAAGAAAGGGATTATCAACCACCCCTATCTTGCACCTGTGGAATGTACTGCATGCAACACCTCTCACTGTTGTTGTTGCTACTGCAACATATGCAACTGAGAAGCATCCAAAAAAAAATTGAATCAACTGTGTCTGCAACTGTCTACTAGGAAAAATTGTGTTGTTGTTGACTCTGCTACTGAGCCTCATGCTCTACTGTCAACAATCATCTACACTCCTCAGTATCTGACTGACACTGATCCTCCTGCTACTGAATATTGTGGGCCCCCGTAGCAAGGTAATGATCCATGAGGAGAATGCCTCAATGGAACCTACCCAAATTTCTACAACTCTTGGGACAAGGGCTTCACATCGCTCCACCTCACACTTGAAGGTATGGTTGCATGTGCTCCCTCTACCTACTTAGCTTGAAATCTCCCCCTATTGGAGGTCTCTTCTTGAGTGAATGTCTCCACTTTGCCTCATGTCTACTTCTCCATTTGTGGCTACTCCACAACTTCTTGAGGCTCCATTTTGAGAGGTTTATCATGCTCCCTCTCAACCACCATATCTCTAATCTTTGTCGTGCACCTCAAGGTTGTGCATACATATTCTACCTCAAGTGCTTACAGGTTCTTGATGCGAATCCCGATCTGCTTCACTTGTCCCGTCATTATGTGTCTCAAGAATGTTTTTCCTTTGCTGAAGATCACATCCTAACCACAGTCTTCCAAAACTGTAACAAAGATGAGATTTTTCTTTAGGCCTTGAACGAACATGACATCCTTGAGTCTAAGAGGTGATCATGACTCCCTCTGAAGGGTGACTGTACCAATCTCGGTCGCACTATACCTACCATCATATCCAAACTCAATATTCATCCAGAGATATTTCTCCTCTAGGTCACTAAAAAACTATCTACACCTAGTCAAGTACCACACACTCCCCATCATAGTGTTGGCCATGCATGTGATAAGGGTGAAATCTAGCTCAAACTATGAAGCCAAAGCTTCACCTGTTGCTACTACTGCAGACTCCTTCTTGCTAGACTTTTTGTGTGGACACTTAGTAGCATAATGCCCAAATTCATGACAATTGAAGCATTTAATTTTGGACAAGTCTTTCTTCTTACCCTCTTGGTTGGATTTGGCCTTACAAAATTTTAATGAAAACAATTCTATATTTGGTCATGTTTTTATCAATGTTTTATAATTAATGGATTTATTATCAATACTTTTGATGTATTGTGGCTATAATGCTTGGATGTATGCATTATCAATGTTTTATAATTAATATATTTATTAACAATAATTTTTTAATGTAATGTGGTTATGTACTTTTTTTTCCCCAAGTATGTAATGTGGTTATGTACTGTTTAAGTTTTTATATAATTTATTGTTTTATATAATAGCATGGCTATATAAATTATATCGGTGTTAAATATTGATACACATCAATCAGAATAAGCATCAAAACACTTAGTTTATGATACAATTCAGGTTGCTAAAATTTATTTTAAAAAATCATAAAAACTATTTAAGTCAAAACTTTCTTTTAAATTAATACACGCACACACATGTGCGCACGCGCACACACACACACGCATGCACGCGTGCACACGCGCGCACACACACACACACACACATATATATGTAGTCTAATTTATAGACAAAATGACATTTTTCACAACATTTTTTCTAGTTAATTTTAATCAAAATGTGATAGAGATTTTTAAAACTTTAAAATTTTTAATTTGCATAATTCGAGTGCCTGAGGAAAATATTGAAATTGTATTGCCATATTTTGGTGAATTTCGGTGAAGAAGACTATTTTGTCTATAAGTTAGACAACACACACACACACACACATATATATATATAACATGATTCTTAACCATGGAGATTTAACACCACTTTACCATAAAGATTCTTAATTTGTAAATAGACTTTGTTACAATACCATGGGTCAATACCATGGCTTATCAATCCCATATACCCAAAAAACCATAACTCAATTCATACAACTCTTGGTTCATGAGGCACAATACTTGTTAAGGTTTTGCAAATGGGTTAGGAAGCTAAGTGGGCCTGATTATAGGAAAAAATCCACAGTTAAGTGCACTTGAGCCAAAGGCGATTTGGGATGGGTGACCTCTTGGGAAGTCCTAGTTACCGGGTGCAAGCATCGAAAGTGATGATTGACGCTCTATGATTCATTTCACTAGTTTCAATCCCACTTCTTCACCCCTGTGAGAGTCACCTGATGTAGTGAGTGCTAAGTGGACTATCCACTTTTTCATGTTAGTGAGATTCTATCCACTTATGGATTAAACTAAAATTTTCTTTTCAATCCCACTTCTTCATCCCTGTGAGCATCACTTGATGCAGTGAGTGCTGAGTGGACTATTCACTTTTTCATGTTAGTGAGATTCTATCCACTTATGGATTAAACTACAATTTTCTTTTCATTAGCTTGTCGGTGTTGCAACTTGAACCAAAGAGCGTACCAGTCATTCAAGATGGGAGATTGCAATGAGTGCTAAGTGGACTATCCACTATTTCATGTTAGTGAGATTCTATCCACTTATGGATTAAACTACAATTTTCTTTTCATTTGCTCGTCAGTGTTGCAACTTGAACCAAAGAGCATACTAGTCATTCAAGAGAGGAGATTGATGAGGTGGCAGTGAAGCTGTTACACAAAAATATCGTCACCATGATTATTTGCAGTCAGTATGGGTCTATCATCACTTGTACTATCCTCTTAAGCAAGTCTCAGACCTCAGCTCTTCAAGTCAAGCTTTGAAAATGAGAGAAAGACATTGAAAATCAACAAAGCTCTGGTTCTGCACTTTCTCTCACTGTTGCCTGCGGTCCTGCACCTCCTGTTTACAAAAACTGCGGACCTGCCTGCTTTGTCCCTAAAGGTGTGGGTGCAGACCCCTGTGAAAGTCAAAAAGGCGCAAGTTTATTCTAAAAAACTCACTTTGGGTTAATTCTAGATGATTATAGAAGGAATTTTGACGTGGATTGGCCGCTCTTAGGTGGTTCATGCATCCCAAAAGAGAAGGAGCTAATCCCTTGATGAGAGGAGCTATCCCTTTGAAGGAGGGCTTTATCCCTTTGAAGGAGGACCTAGTAACTTCCCTCCATTGCACTATAAATTAAGGCATTGGGCTGGTTGCTAGGGAGGTTAGAAGCTGAACATTTTTTAGGGTAAATGCTGGTGGAATTGAGACTTCCTAGTTAAGCTTGAGAGGAGAGATCACATACCTTTTTGGCTTCATTGGGAAGAGAGTGAAACTTGTCAAAGTAGAGGAGACTTCTTGTTGGACCCTGGGAGGAGCTTGTACAGCGTCAAGGCACATGTTGTAAAGTTCTTCTTTGATTTGAATTAATACAATCAAATTCATTTTTCTCAACAAATTGTCTTATGTCATTTGTTTCATGAATTCCTTGACTTTCATGTTAAATATGTTTTATGATATTGGCTTTTCAGGTGCTATTTAATTTGTTTGCTTGTTTGTGTTTGCAGATTTGCGACAAGGGAGCTCACTTGGATCAAAGGAGTGAGGCTTCCACAAACTTGCATTGGACCCAAGGTAGGCCTAAAACACTTGTTTGCCTTTGTTTATAAATGCATATTTAGAGAAAGATAGTTTGTGATTGGCTTGCTTGTCACTAGGTCTTCTTTAGATTCTAGGAAGGTCTATCTTGTCCGCAAGATCGACTCATTCCGTGTGACAAAATGGCAACTCCACTGGGGACTTGATTTTTTCTTTGTTTTTATTTTGACCTGAGAAACTGTGTTTTTGTTTCTATTTTTGGCTTGTTGTGTGTGGAATTGGGTAGAATTAGTAGATCCAGGGTTATTTTTTGTTTTTCATAACTTTGGGAGAGGACCGCACCCTAGGCTTTTGACACAATGCGTACTTATCCGCACTCTTGCTTTTAGCACAGAGCGGTACCGCACCTGTGTTGATTGTGGGCCTGCGGACCCTGTCAAAATTTTTGAAAACCTAAGATTTTCTCTGCTAGTCAGCTTAGTTTTTATTTAGGAGTTATTATTCCCTGCCCAGACCTGCATATAACCTGTTAGAAGCTTTCCTTAGGTTTATTTCATTGGTATTAGGGTTTTAGGTGAAATTCCTAGAAGTTTTGCTTGTTGGGTTTGTTTTTCATTTTGGTCTTGTAGTAGCTTTGAGCTTAGAAACTATAGGAACCTTAGATCACCTTGGTTTCTACCAGCCTTCTTATGAGTCTGACCATTTGTGAAATATACCTTTGTTGAGGTATCCGCCTTGTGTTTTCTCTTTATAAAACTTCGAAAAGCTTGTGTTTAAAAGTTTGGATTTCATTTTTAAAAAAGAAAACAAAATTGGTTGTTTTTCACTGATTTGTGATTCTGCATAAATTGGCCCTTAGTTTACATCTAGCTAAGTAAAACATCCTTAAAAAAGACATTTTGTAAGCTTTGACTTCAAATAGGTTTTTATAATTTGTAGATCTCAAAGTTAGTCGTTTGCATAGTTTTGAGTGTTTTATAAAAAAAAAAAAAAAAAATCTCTTTTGGAAAAAAGTTTGTTTTTGCAGTGGTTGAGTGTTTTGAAAAAGAAAAGGGAGATTTTTGTGAAAATAATTAGTTGGCTCGTTTTGAGTGCATTGGAAATGACAAAAGCTCTTCTTTTAATTTGTTTGTTAAGAAAGATTTGTGTTTACAAGTATTTGCATTCTCAAACTCTTTCCTAGCTAGAAGTTCATTGAAGGGAAAAGATTGTTTAATCATCTTAAGTGCATTTTTAGTGATTTTGAGTCGAGTCTTCATACCACGAGTTTCATCTCCGCACCTCTTGACTTAAACAAAAACCAATAAAAATAATGCTTAGAGTAAAATTCATCTAGTAATATTTTATTTCTAGGGCTCTGATACACCAACATAGCTTAGGCTAGTGTCTTGGAGTAGGAGAGTAATTAACTCTCCAAGTCAGTAAAAACAAACAAGTAGCTGTATCTTGTGCTAGGGAAGAAATCCAATTGTTGCATTTATGCTATGGGAAAGCTCCTCTTAAAGGAGAAGCACGAAATCGTGTCTGAACCAGTTTGGGAATCAATCCTTCCTCATTGGGAACGACGCTAGATATTCACGTATTAAAAACGATAAACCTCGGATTAACCATTGTCGAGGAGCCTGGGGTCACTTGTTGGTAAACCTTGGATTATGTCAAGGAGCCTTCAAGGGGATTGAGCTTGCTACTCTGCCCTTGCGTGCGTATCGGATCGTAGAATGTTCCCCCAAGTATATTTGTTTCGATTGGTAACCTTAGTGACCATATTCTTTAGGATTCTTCCTAAGGTGACAATGGTGGGAAGATCCCACTGTACCTGGAGCAGACGTCAGCTAGACTCACTTGGATTTTCTGGGGGGTTCTCTTCACTCGAGACGGTTAAGTGGAGGAACTTGTGCCAGTCTATTCATTAAGCAGGTTGCCGGGGTAACTATTCCAACCGCCATTTTTGTATTGAACTCTGCGACGTTGGATTTCATCACCAACTAGTGTTTTCAGTACGGAAAGTTACTATTTGTGTGTGTTTGATCTCCTAGATTCTTTAGGCGTGTGATTCAAATTTTTTTGGTTCTTTAGAGGCTTTGGGTGGTTTTCATTGAGATTTTACTTTGTTTGCGTGTGAAGTAGTTAAAATTTTTTAACCGTGGCTGAATTACCGAGGAAGTCCCGTAGACTTTGGGGCCAACCTCCTGAGTTTTCACCGAGCTGGCCTGAAGGGTTGAGAGTCCTCGTAACTCCTAGAGACAGTAGATTTGGGTCACCTGAAGAAGGAGAGTCTTCTTTGGTGGTATATCCTGATTTTCAAGCTTTAGTAGCAGATTATAATCCACAATCAGTGTCTGTTTCCGAAGTTACTGGTAGCTTTTCATCTACTAGTGATATAGGTGAGGAACCTAAAATATCCGAACCTGAAAGTGAATTTGCTGCTACTCCAACATCGGGGTTTGCTTCTCCAGCTTCTAGTGGTCTTGGTTCACCTAGGGTAGAAAGAATAATTACCGAAGATCTTCCTTCTGGACTTATAGCTATCGAAGAACTTGCTACTCCGGAAGAAGAAGTAGGCATCCCTATCCCTGAAAATCAACCTGCTATTGAACTAAGGGAGCGTGAATCAATTTTTTACGATCCACCTAGGAGCAGTGCTTGGTATCTTTCTTTGACTAATTTCTTAGAAAACCCAGGGTTAAGTTTTTCACCACCTCGTGTTCCTTATCACCCAACACCTAGAGGTTACTATCCTCCGTTAAATATGTCAAGACAGTCGTCCATGTTTACTCAATCGCCCGAATCCTTTTTGTACGGCGGTCCTTCTGTTCCCTCCAGGTATCAGTCACTTTCTGGTACTTTTTCGGGAGCATCTCCTCAACCCATTGAACAAGGGTTATTAACTGGAAGCAATGGTACTAAGCCGTTGAGCGTAGAAGATATTCTCATGATGTCAGGTACTATTCCCAATCCTCAACCTCAAGGTGGCCAGTTACCGCCTGGGGGGCAGCCTCAAAATCCTCAATTATCGCCTGGGGGGCAACCTCAAGGTACCCAATTTGTGCCTGGGGGGCAACCTCAAGGACAGTACATACCTACAGGACAGTACGTTCCTCAAGGTCAACCCCAGACTCAATATGTACCCCAAGGTCAACCCTAGTATCAATATGTACCTCAAGGTCAACCCCAGTATCAGTACGTGCCTCAAGGGTATCAACCCCAAGGTCAGTACTCGAACCAAGGTTTCCAACCACCCTCCGGTCAATCATATGTTCAAGGAACGGGAAACATACCTTTGAATTATCAATCCTACCCTCAACCCGGTTATGGTCCTCAATATTCTCAACCTGTTATGGGTCCGTACCCCGAAATGAATTTAGTGTGGGATCCATCGCAAACTCAACAGGTCTTGCAACCGAATGTACAGTTGTCATCTCAAACTGGACAACCCTTAGTTTCTGGTACACCCCAGCAACCTGTCCAGTCTTCTATTCAAACTTCTGTACCTTTGGTAGTTTCTTAGCCTGGGCCTAGTACGCCTCGTACTCCACCTCAAACGACTGCTGCAACTGCCGCAACATCTGTTCAATCTACCCCACCTACTTCTAGAGTATCGACAACTCCGGTTTCTACTGTTCCTGTATCTACTCCTCAAACATCTTTACCTCCGTCTGGATCCACGATTCAAACTTCGGTTCAGATGCCTGTAGGACAACCTGGTTCAAGTACGGTTGTCACAAGTCAACCACAATTTACTTATCAACCGTACCAGGGACAGTACCAATTCGGTCCTGCTGTGCAGCAGCCAGTCTATCAGTATCAACCGTACCCTGGGTACACATATCAACAACCTCAACAACCCCAGTACGGTCCGGTTAATCCTGGTTTTCCGGGAGGATACAATATCCCAAATGCAATTCCTATCCCTAGTTATCCTGGATATCCTCCTCCTGGGGCTGGTCTCATGACCCAGAGTTTTAGGGACCCTAATCGTCAGTTACCATTTATCGCAACTTTGGACTTGCCTAACTTGTCGCGCCTAATGAACGATCCCATTAATTATCTTCCGTTTTGGCCGCCAATGCTGAATAAGTTGCCTAGTGATATTCCTAAGTTCGAAGGCAAATCAGGAGAGGACCCGTTGAACCATGTGATGACTTATCACCTCTGGTGTGCGTCTAACTCCATTTCAGATGATTCAATCTGTTTAAGGCTTTTCCAGCACACTCTAATTGGTCTCGCGGCCAAGTGGTACATTGAGTTACCGCGAGGCACTTTTTATAATTTTAGTCAGTTAGCTACCTCGTTTTTAACTCATTTTCAGTTGCCAGTCAGATATGACAATGGCACGGAATTACTCACTTCGTTAAAGCAATCGATGTCCACTTACATTTCAGATCACATTCATGAATGGAGACGTCGATGGCGTTTAGTGAAGGTTTTTATTCCGGATCAGATCTTGGCTGAATGGTTTGTAAAATCTTTGTTGCCAAAGATCACTGAAGATGTAGCTAAGGCCGGAGTTGTTACTGAGGAGCAAGTAATTGCTCAAGCACAGTACCTTGACTTGGTCTATACTCAGTCAGGTACGTTACACAAGAAAATCCCCGATCTTCCCAAGCAAAATCAAATCGTTGCAGCTCCTTCAGGGTCTCATGCCGCCAATGGTATGATTAGTACGGTTAACACTAAAAGTAAGAAGAAGTCTTCCAAGAATTCTTCTCCTATCATAACCTTGCCTGATTCCCCGACAGGAGATTCTTCCATGGAGATTTCCACCGATATTCATGTTGTAGAGTCATCTACAGCCAAATCAAAATCCGGTGGCAAGAAGAAAGGGAAGAAGAAGAATAAAACGGACAAAAATTCAAAAGAGAAACCTGAAAAATTGGAATCCAATGATGAAAAACGCAAACCTCATTATCCTTGTCTCATTTGTGACGAAGAACATTTTACAAGAGACTGCCCTCATCATGCAGAGGTTGCGAAGATTGTCAAAGGTTCCCAAATGCCTGCTGTTTTGAAGGATCCTTTTCCAAGTCAAGACAGTAAGATGATAGGTTCTTCCTCGAGTGCCAATGAAGAACCCATACTGATGATGTCCCATGTTAGGATTGCGACTCGATCGCATGATTATGGTAGTAAAAGTCCTGTTGATGGTAAAGAAGCAGAATCTTCTCATTCTAACCCATCAACCTCAGCTCCCAGTTCCGATCCACTACAGATCGAGAAACCTAATCCAGACTTGGTAATCAAACCGCCTGCCAAGGGTATACTTCGAAAGTCAGCTTTCAATCCACATGCAAGAGCGGCTCAAAACTATAACATTGTTGAGGATTTAGCTGTTTCATCCTTAGCAATGTCGGCTTTGGAAGTGCTGCAATCATGTCTAGCACAACGTAAATTAATTTTGTCGGCTATAGGAGCTGTTGATGTTCAGGACTCGAACCTAATAATTTTCGATCTAGAAAATAGTACACCATGCTTACCTCATCAAATGGCTTTCCAGATTCTAGTGATAGTAAAAAACATGCCTATTCATCGGACTGTGATTGATGAGGGAGCCTCAACGTGTATTATGTCGATACAGTGTTTGAGATCGCTTGGTTCTCCTTCGCTAAATCAATCTGTTGGGTCCCTATAATACTAGTGATTACCCCATTACTATTGTAGTTATACCCCTTATTTATATTGTTGTGCCCCTATTACCCCCATATTGTTATTTCTGTGCCCCATAGAATCCCTCTATTGTTATTTTTGTGGCTTTATATTATTATTGTTAGGTCGGCTGGATTATATTGTGACTCCTTAGACTCCTATATATAGAAAGGAGGTTTTGTCATTTGTATCATCCAAGAATTGTTCATTTATGTAATGTAAAGGAGGTTGCCCCCTCGAAGAGGCTGAATTCTAAGGCGTGGATCTCTCTTTTCTATCTTTTGTGAGCTGGTTTCATAACATTTGGTATCAGAGCTTTGGATTCTAGGGTTTCGCTGCTCCAAACAGGTCATCGTGGAATTTTCGCTATAACTTTTTTTCTGTGACGTTTCAGAAGTCACAAAAAAAAACCCATTTGAGAAGAATTGGCGCTGAACCTTGGGTCCGAATTTCAGAGCTTTTCTCGCGATATTTTCGGAGATATGATCTGAGGAAGTTGGTCTTTTTGCAGACTCCTGAATTACATTCAAAACAGGTGACCTGGGGAAAATCGTCATAACTTTCTCTCTGAGGATCGGATTGAAATTTCGTAAAAAGGTACAGAAAGAGGACGGACTGTAGTTTCTTGTGCGTGTGTTTTAGATTCAAAGGTTGAAACAGTGACTCGTGGCACGTCGTACAAGTTCGCTCTACTGAACCAGTCTAAAAGCAAGTCACTGTGGGAGATTTCACATAACTCTTCCTTGGAGAATCCAATTTGGCTCAGACTTGTGGCATTGGAAAGAGGACGCAGAAGGCTACTACAGGTAGCAATTTCAGAATTGGATGATCCGAAATTACAGAGATACATCAGATTCAATATCAGGCTTCTATAAAGTGAAAAAAGGTGTGTAGTTTTTTTTTTTAATTTTTGTGTAAGCTTGGTTTAACGGAATTCAAAGGGCATAGTAAAGCATTATTATCGGTAACTGATGCCCCGAGGAAAGAAAATGCAAACACCTAGTAAGGAACCTGAAAGCTCTAGCATGACTCATGAAGAAGAGGAAGAAATGCTACATGATATATCAAAATTACAAGAACAAGTGCAACAAATGTCACGCTCACAAAAGCTAACAGAAGCTAAGATAAGTGGCGTGGAATCTAAGATAAATGGCGTGGAATCTAAGATAAAGGGAATGGAAGCTAAGATGGATGGCATGGAAGCTAAGATTGACGCTAAATTTGATGGCATGGATGATAAGATGGATGAATTGAAGAAGTTGCTACAAGAAAGGGTCACTAATGGTGAAAAGGTAGTAAAGGAAACTCATGATGAGAACAAAAGAAATGTTAATCATGATTCCATAGACTCTAATGTTGGATCGAAGACTCACCATGTTCCAAAAATCGATATGAGGAAGTTTGATGGCAAGGATCCCGCCACATGGATATTACAGATGGAGCAATTCTTCGATCTCAATAATGTGCAAAACACACAAAAGGTACGTATGGCAACTTTATATTTGGAACCAAATCAGTTTGTATGGTATCAATGGCTTTGTTCTCGTAAACAATTTATCACTTGGGCAATTTTTACGGAAGAATTGATAGCACATTATGAGGATACAAAAAGCAACACTTTTTTTAGCCAATTGATAAGTCTCAAACAAAAGGGTTCAATAATGGAGCACATTGAGGAGTTCCAAAAATTGAACATAAGGGTAAAAGATATTCCAGAGGAGCATAGGATTGATGTGTTCATAGGGTCTTTAAAGGATAATATCCAACATGATGTGCGCCTTTGGGAACCTGATTCATTAGAGAAGGCATTCAGGTTAGCAAGAAAAATGGAAAGCAAAATTATGGCAACTAGGAAGCATACCACTCACAACTATAAAGACGGAAGTGTTGTTGCCCATAGTCTTCCACAACCTACAAGGTTGACACCACAACAATTGGAAGAAAAAAGAGCAAAAGGGCTTTGTTACAATTGTGATAGCAAATACACAAAAGGTCATAAGTGTGCTGAGAAGAAATTATTCTACATAGATTGTGAAGAGGAAGAAGAAAAGGAGCAAGAAAGGTCAAAAGAAGAGGATATATTCCAGGAACAAAGCCTAGATGAAGAACAAATAAATCCGACCATATCTTGTAATGCATTGGCGGGAATTACCACTCCTCAAACCATCAAGATAGAAGGACAAATCAAGAAGAAAAAGGTAATAGTGTTGATTGATTCAGGAAGCACCCACAATTTTATTCATTGTAGGGTAGCAAAAGAATTGAATTGCTTCCTATATCCAGCACCAGAGTGTCAAGTGATGATTGCAAATGGAGGAACAATAAATTGTTCTGGAAAGTGCCATAATATCAAGCTATCCATGGGAGAATATGTATTGACTAGCCCAATGCTTTCCATTCCAATGGGAGGTGCTGATGTTGTACTAGGAGTCCAATGGCTACAATCCTTGGGTACAATAGCTTTTAATTTTCAAGAACTTTTCATGAAATTTTCTGTGGAAGGAAAGGAAGTTGAATTAAGGGGTATTGCAGGGAAACCAGGAAAGATAATCAGCTCTAATGGCATGACAAAGCTTCTAAAAAAGGAGCAAAGAGGTGTAATTGCACAATTATGTTCGCTAGATGTTTCCACATTGGAATCATCTATTTCTCCAGATCTCCAAAAAGTCCTGGACAATCATTCCAAGGTATTTGAGACTCCCAAAGGTCTCCCACCTATGCGTGATCATGATCATGCTATTCATCTGATTCCAGGAAGTGTTCCTCCAAACATCAGGCCGTACAGATATCCCTATGTCCAAAAAAGTGAAATTGAACGTATGGTTGCAGAAATGCTAGAGGCTGGTATAATTCAACCGAGTCAAAGTTCTTTCTCAGCTCCAGTAGTATTGGTGCACAAGAAGGATGGATCATGGCGCATGTGTCCGGATTATAGGGAGCTCAACAAGCTCACTATTAAAGATAAGTTCCCCATTCCTGTTATTGATGAATTACTGGATGAATTGCATGGATCAATTTACTTCACCAAGTTGGATCTTCGTTCAGGATATCATCAAATCAGAATGAAGATTGAAGACATTCCGAAAACGGCATTTAGAACTCATGAGGGTCATTATGAATTTTTGGTCATGCCTTTTGGCCTTACCAATGCACCTTCAACATTTCAAGGTTTGATGAATTCAATTTTCAAACCATTCCTTAGAAAATTTGTGTTAGTATTTTTTGATGATATACTAATCTACAGCAAGTCTTGGAAGGATCATGTTGAACATGTTGACAGGGTGCTACAACTATTGGAGGAGAAACAATTATATGCAAAAAGATCCAAATGTTTCTTTGGAGTCCAGGAGGTGGAATATTTGGGTCATATTGTATCTCATGAAGGAGTTAAGGTAGACCCTAGCAAAATTAAAGCCATTAAGGAATGGAAAATCCCCACATCCATAAAGCATCTGCGAGGATTTCTTGGGTTGACAGGGTATTATCGCAAGTTTGTTAAGAATTATGGGAGAATAGCAGCACCTCTAACAACATTATTGAAGAAAGATTCATTTTCATGGACTCCGGAAGCAACAAAGGCCTTTGAACATCTTAAAGAGGCAATGTGCCAAGCACCGGTCTTAGCTACACCGGACTTCACAAAAACCTTTATTGTGGAATGTGATGCTTCAGGAAATGGAATTGGTGTTGTTCTAATGCAAGATGAAAGACCCATTGCTTTTGAAAGTCGTCCAATCAAGGGAAAGTTTTTAAGCAAAGCTATTTATGAGAAGGAAATGTTGGCAATACTCCATGCACTTAAGAAATGGCGACCCTACCTAATGGGAAGACACTTCAAGGTAAAAACGGATCATGATAGCCTTAAATACTTTTTAGAACAAAGATTATCCTCTGAAGAGCAACAAAAGTGGGTCACAAAGATGTTGGGTTATGACTTTGAAATCATCTACAAAAAAGGGAAGCAAAATGTGGTGGCAGATGCACTCTCAAGAAAGGATGAGGATGTGGAAGCATTGTTGTGTGCCATTTCTATTATCCAACCAGATTGGATAAACGAAGCAAGGGAGGAATGGAAGAATGACGAAGAAGTGTGGGCACTTATTCGAAAGCTACAACAAGATTCCAGTACTTCTGATACATTTAGCTGGCAAAATGATTCGTTATGGTACAAAGATCGCTTATACCTCTGTAAGAATTCCCAGCTAAAACAAAAGATTCTTATGGAATTGCACACTTCTCCCTTAGGAGGGCACTCAGGATTTTTAAAAACTTACCACAGGGTTAAGAAGGAATTTTTTTGGGATGGCCTTAAATCAGATATTCAAAAGTTTGTGGCGGAATGTTTGGTTTGCCAACAAAATAAAGTTGAAACAATTAAGACACCGGGTCTATTACAACCTTTATCCATTCCAAGCCAACGTTGGGAGGAGGTTTCAATGGATTTTATCACAGGTTTACCCAAGTCTGAGGGAAAGAGTGTCATCATGGTGGTAGTTGACAGACTTACCAAGTATGCACACTTTTGTGCATTATCACATCCATTTAAAGCCAGTACAGTTTCTACTGCATTTATGGAAACAGTTCAAAAGCTACATGGAAACCCAAAGATTATTGTAAGTGACAGAGATCCCATTTTCACTGGAAATTTTTGGACAGAATTATTTTCTTGTCTTGGTACTCAGTTAGCTCATAGCTCATCTTATCATCCTCAATCTGATGGGCAAACTGAGATAGTAAACAAATGTTTGGAAGGATATCTTCGTTGCTTTGTATCTGATAAACAGACACAATGGGTCAAATGGTTGCCTCTGGCTGAATGGTGGTATAACACTTCCTTCCATACAGCAACAAAAATGACCCCATTTATGGCACTTTATGGGTATCAACCACCATCCATCACATCATATTTAAGAGAAAATTCTAAGGTTCAGGCAGTGGAACATCACATCGAACATCAACAACAAGTCCTCCAACTCTTAAAGGATAACCTCGTGTTGGCACAAAATAGAATGAAACAACAGGCAGATCAACATCGCAGTGAAAGAAGTTTTGATGTAGGTGATTGGGTATTCCTACGGCTACAACCATATAAGCAAATGTCCCTAAAGCAAGCTAAGAAGGATAATAAATTATCACCAAAGTATTATGGTCCGTACAAGGTGTTGCAAAAGATTGGTACTATGGCATACAAATTGGAGCTTCCTGCAGCTTCTCGATTGCACCCAGTTTTCCATGTTTCATGTTTAAAGAAGGTTATAGGTGACAAGCTCCCAATTCAAACAATATTGCCAGAACTTGACGAGGAAGGAAAAATTATATTGGAACCGGAAGCAGTCACAGAAACAAGAACTCGACAGCTACGAAATCGATCAATTTCAGAGTATCTTATCAAGTGGAAGAACTTATCCGCTGAAGATTCCACATGGGAGGATGAGAATTTTATGCAGAAGTATCCAGAACTACTCAAGCGTTGAGGACAACACTTTTTTGAAGGAGAGGGGCATGTTGGGTCCCTATAATACTAGTGATTACCCCATTACTATTGTAGTTATACCCCTTATTTATATTGTTGTGCCCCTATTACCCCCATATTGTTATTTCTGTGCCCCATAGAATCCCTCTATTGTTATTTTTGTGGCTTTATATTATTATTGTTAGGTCGGCTGGATTATATTGTGACTCCTTAGACTCCTATATATAGAAAGGAGGTTTTGTCATTTGTATCATCCAAGAATTGTTCATTTATGTAATGTAAAGGAGGTTGCCCCCTCGAAGAGGCTGAATTCTAAGGCGTGGATCTCTCTTTTCTATCTTTGTGTGAGCTGGTTTCATAACACAATCCCTGACGATTCTAAAGGCCTTTGATGGCCGTGGGTTTCATCCTTTTGGCATTCTACAGGATTTACCTATAGGGGTTGAAGGAAAAACAGTTAATCTAGATGTGGAAGTGGTTGATGCCCCTCTAGATTACAACCTTCTCTTGGGTCGTAGTTGGTCTTACGCTATGACAGCTGTCATTTCATCGGTCTTTCGGGTTATAAAGTTTCCTCATAATGGAAAGATCGTAACAATAAACTAGCTGGCTTACTTTTCATCTGACCCAGCCTCTTCTGAAAGTAATCAACATGTCGGTAAAGCGACTATCCCGTATAAGGATGTTGGAGTAGGACTAGTTAAAGATGCCGGTTTACTGGGAACTTTTCCTTTTCCTCCGATCAACGCATCGTCTTCATTTGCAACCATTCATATGATTTCGTCAGACACCATTGTTTATGATGATCCTTGGATTGTTCCTTCTGAATCTGAGATAGACTCATTTGGTGATGTTATGCCTTTGAGTCCATATGAAATTGCGTATGAGGCCGTGCAATCGTTTACCGACCCATCTTCAACCAAAATTGACTTAATGAATGTGGTCCGTGAGGAATCACTTTTCACATCAAGCTCGGATTCAATCACGTTTTTTGAACTTGTTCACTATGATGAGAAAATTCGCGAACACCTATGTGTAGATGATTTACCATGGGAAGATCTCCATCACAGATCTTCGTTCTTACCCGAGAATGATCGTTTTGAAAATGATTTTTCATCAATTTTTATGACTGAATATGTCAAGGAACCTCAGAATCCAATGAAAAATCCTGATTTAGAGTTAAATTTGGGAAACATCTCTCGAACTATTCCTATTGACATTTCGGTTAAGCCTGGAATTGTTGAGAACATTCATATAGGTGCTTCGTGTACAGAAGACGAAATTCGAATATATAAGGCCCTATTTCAAGAATTCCGCGACGTGTTTGCCTGGTCCTATGAGGAAATGCCAGGAATTGATCCCCTGATTGTTGTTCATGAAATCAAGACTTACCCGGACACTAAACCCGTCCGGCAACGTTTGCGTCAGATTCACCCAAGAAAAGCTACTGCTATTAAAGCAGAAATTGAAAAATTACTCAAAGCAGGTTTCATTTATCTGATCCTGCTAATGGATTGGGTATCGAATATTGTTCCGGTTAACAAAAAGCAAGGGACAATAAGAATATGTATCGATTATAGGGACATTAATCGAGCCTGTCCCAAGGACAATTACCCAACTCCCTACATCGATCAAACCATTGATGATTGTGCCGGCAACGAAATATTCTCCTTCATGGATGGTTTTTTCGGATACAATCAAATCAATATTCTACTTGCCGATCAACCAAAAATGGCTTTCATTTGTCCATGGGGGACATTTGCTTATTGAAAATTACCTTTTGGGCTCAAGAATTCTGGCGCAACTTTTCAAAGGGCCATGTCTTATGCGTTTCATGACATCAAGCACATTATGCAACCCTATCTCGATGATTTGCCTGCTCATTCATTACATCGAGCTGATCATCTCATCCATTTACGAGCAATCTTTATGAGGTGTAGGCATTATCGGATTCGGTTGAATCCACACAAATGTGTTTTCTGTATAGAAACGGGTTGATTGCTGGGATTTGTTGTTTCGAAAGCCGGCATTTGCGTCGATCCCTCGAAGGTCGAAGCTATTGTCAAATTGCCTCCTCCTTCGAGTCTTCGCCAACTCCAGAGTTTGCAAGGGAAAGCAAACTTTTTACGACGATTCATTCCTAACTACGCCGAGGTTACAAAGGGTTTTACCCGGTTGTTGAAATAGAATACTCCATTCTATTGGGATGAGATAGCTCAGAAATCTTTTGTTGCACTAAAACACGCGTTGACCCATGCACCATTATTGCATCCTCCCAACTACAACCAGGATTACTTCTTGTATCTCGCCGCTTCTCATTCCACCATTGGAATGGTCTTAGTTCAGGAAGATGAATTCGGTACTGAACATGTGATATATTATCTTAGTCGAACTTTAAATCCAACTGAGCTAAAATACTCACATGTGGAGAAATTGGCATTGGCAGCTGTTCAAGTTGTCCAACGTTTTCGTCACTACATTTTACTACGTAAAACTACAGTAATTTCTGATTGCAACCCTATGATCTACATTTTGACCAAGCAATTGCTAGGGGGCAAGTACTCTAAATGGATTGTTATCCTGCAGGAGTTCGACTTGGAATTTGAAAAATCTAAGTCTAAGAAATCTTTAGTTTTTGCGGAGTTAATGTGTGACTTCCCACGTGTTGACACGGAAACTGTGGCGGAAGAGCCCATTGCGGATGAATCCTTGTTTCTAATAAGCACTTTAGATCCATGGTATGGGGATATCATCGTTTATATCCAGACCCAATCCTTTCGGCTAGAAATTTCAAGGTCAGAACGTTGGAAAATACGATTCCAGTCCCAACAATTCAGGATTATTGGAGATACTCTTTATCGCCGTGGGGCGGACTCTGTTTTTTGACGTTGTTTAACTCACGAGGAAGCTGAAAGGGTTCTCAATGACTGTCACTCTGGAGCGTGTGGCGGTCATATGTCTGGGTATGCCACAGCCCAAAAGATATTGCGCGCTGGCTACTTCTGGCCGTCTTTGTTTAAAGATTGTATTAACGCGGTCCGAAAATGCCACAACTGCCAAATTTTTGATCGAAAGATGCGCGCTCCACCTGCTCCTCTCCACCCTATAATTGCCGTTGGTCCTTTTGCCAAATGGGGTATCAATTTTATTACATGTAACCCTCACTCGGCCGGGGGGCATGCGTATATCATCCTTGCGGTAGATTATTTTACCAAGTGGGCCGAGGCGATGCCTACATTTGAGGCAGACGGCAAGACAGCTGCATTTTTTGTGTTCAATCATATAATTGCTAGGTTTGGTGTCCCACAAGCGATTATCACTGATCATGGGCGTCATTTTCGAAACGTTATGATGACCGAAGTTACAGGCCAGCTTGGTTTGCGTCACGATAGTTCAACTCCTTATTATCCACAAGCTAATGGTCTGGTTGAATCCATCAACAAAGTTTTAGTCATCACGATTCGACGAATCATTGGGATTCATCGGTCGAATTGGCATAACATGCTATTTTCAGCGCTTTGGGCGTATCGTACCTCAGTGAAAACATCAACAGGGTTCACTCCTTTCCAACTAGTTTATGGTCTGGAAGCTGTGTTACCCATTGAATGCGAAATCCCGTCATTGCAAATGGCCATCAAATTACTTCCAGCCACTTCCGAAGAGGAAAAACGTTTGTTATACTTGGCTCAATTAGATGAGAATCGACGTGATGCTGCATTGGCGATCGAGACTCACGCAAAATGTATGAAAGCTCAGTATGATCGAAATGTGACCCCTTGAAAATTTTCGGAAGGAGATCTAGTCTTAGTTTACGATCAAGCTAATGATAAATTAGGCACTGGAAAATTCGTTCCTATGTGGCATGGTCCCTATGTTGTCAAGAAAAAGTTAGCAAAAGGGGCCTATGAATTGGTAGACTTTGACGGGGACTCTTTGGGTAAACCCAGAAATGGTCTTTACCTGAAGAGGTATTATGCTTAAAGAATGGGTATGGAGAATCTTTAGTTAGGATAGTTTTTCTTTCTAGCTGGTGTGTTTTAGTTTAAAAAGTGTGCTTAGCTTAGAGAGTGTTTTTCGTCATCATTCCTGCTTATCTTGGTTTTACTCTTGGTATTGCAGATGTCGATGCCTCTCCAAACATACATTGGTTTCGCTGATGGTGCTTGTCGTAATACATGGAACATTTCTTCCGCAGCTTGGGTTATCTATTCGCCCTCTAACGAGTTGGTATCTATGCATGGGGTAAGCCTCGGTCAAACAACGAACAACATTGCCGAGTATAGTACAGTGATTGAGTTATTATCTGAATCTATTTCATTTAGGATTCGGAGTTTTATAGTGAGGTTAGATTCTGAACTCGTTGTATTACAGCTTAATAGAGTGTATGCCATTAGAAATCCAGTGTTATTGAGGTTATTTTTGAGAGTGCGTCCCTTGGAACGTGAATTTGATTATATTGAATATCAGCATATTCCAAGATCTTTAAATACATTAGCAGATGTAATTGCTTCTCGAATGTTAAGTAGACATTTGCAATAATCATACATGTAAATTTAAAACCATTCCATAACATGATTTACAACATAAGCCGGTAATAGTGATATATATAGGAGTGTGTCAAAAAATACATCGTCCTCGATCATAGGTTGAAAAAAACCTTATGGTCGGCAAAAATGATAAGTACAAAAAGCAAAAATGTCATATGTGCCCACAATAGGCGATCATCCTATCAATGGTGATGATCTCGATAAGAAACCACTGCATGGGCCACCTTGCAAAGGAACCTCCTAAAAGGTCCTGGGACCCCAATCACATAGCGCTGAAGTCAACGAGGAATGTCATCTATGCTGGTCTCCAGAATATCTCCTGTCAAGCGCTCTAGATGACTCTCCAACTCGGCCAAAACCTCTGCTGATTCGTCCTGTGGGGCTAGCGCGGCTGCAACTGGTTGTTTCCTCTCGTAAGGCTAGAGAGCGGCTGGTCGCTGTGGACCCACATCTGCATTTGAAACTTTTACTATCAGTTTTGGGACGATAGAAAAATAAAAAAATTAAAATAGGAAAATGTTGAAAATGATTTTACCTGAGTCATCCCATTGCTCTCCTGGTGGAAGAGCCATGTCTGGGTCACCACGAAAATCTACCCCAGCGTAAGGGAAGTCCTGAATAGAAAAAACCTGGTTTTCCAACCATTGGAAATGCTCAGGTTTGAATCGAATAACCTCTGTCCCCTCGTCCGGATGACGGGCCATAACTGCAACCCACCGCATCAGTTTGGGCTCTCGAGGAAGCCCAGCTCCAACAGTAAGGTGCTGCAGGATCAACATCAGAACCCTCTCCAGACCAAAACTCACAACCAAAGCCTCATAACCAAGGGTCTTCAGTTGTCCGTTCTTGGCTCTAGTCAGTTGGCCTTTTACATTGGCCAACACAGCATCACACTAGTTGAAGATGGTGCCTCGAAAGCAGTCAACTGCCATTCGCATCTGGGATCCGGTGGCAATATGTAATGTGGCACTCCCGCAAAGTCTGGTGATAGTAAACGCAATCACCATGAGTTCAGGAAGGGATATGGTTTTAATGTCTATCCCTTTGTCTCTAGCCTGGCTGTTGCAGAACTCTAGCCGACGGCTATCGACAGACTGGCCACCTGGCCTAGTCTCGAATAGAGTTAAGTCTTCGCCTCTCTTAGGCAAACCAGTCAAGAAGTATATTTCTGCCAGGTCGATTTCGAGCTGGTGGCCACCAATGAAGAAGCACTGGTCCTGTATGCTCCATCTGTGAACCAGCCACTGTAAGAAATCCACTTGGGCCCTCATGCCAGGTATGGCCCAGAATTTGTACAAGCCGCATGCCTTCAATGCATCGATCAAAGGTTGGTGATTCAACGCAGCAAGATCCACATCCTCATGCTCTCGTTCACGCCAATCTAGCATGATGTACCCTCTGCATCCAATAAAAAGACAAATTAGAATGCTAGAAATTAATTTGTTTGGGTCAAATTTGAGAATTTTTGGGTTAAAAACCCTTGCTGCGGGGACCGCACCCTCTGTATTAGAGACAGTGCGTGGGTCCGCACCTTGCCTACATGGAAGGTGCGGACCCCTGACTTTTTCCCCATTGAGAAAAAGTCGGGGTCCGCGGGCTGCCAGTGTTACGCCTGCGGGCCCTCGCGCGCGGGTTTTTAGCCTAAAAACCCTCCAAAAAATGAAATAAAAGCCTAAAACAAAAAATGAAACGGTTAAAAATGAAGAGTAGGATGATGTGGATTACTTGGAGAAGACGACGTTCGATTCCGACGGTTGGATTTTCCGCAATCTTCACGGGAAGTTTTCTGAACAAAAGCACTATTTTCTCACCCAAATCTCAAACGGTAAAAATGAATTGACGAAAGCCCTTTTTATAAGTTTTTTGAGTAAATAAATTGCAAATTTGTTTATGTTTCACTTTGGAAAGGTAATTTTTGCAGCATTTTTATCCATTTCAAACAGGTATGAGTAATGTTTGCATTTTTGTTCAGGATAACGGATTATTCAGGCGAAATATATCATTTTTGACGGAAAAACATTTAGAGTCACCTTTAAGCTCTTTTTTGACTCCTAAAACATGAAAAGATCGCCAAGTTTTTCTTTTTAAACTCGTTAAAACGGAACTAAAAAGATGGTCCACTTACAACTCTTTTCTGACCGTAAAAACATGAAAAGATTGCCGGATTTTTGTCGTTTCAAATTCGATATTGGTTATAAAATGACATGTCATTGATCGCTTTTTTACTTTTTCAGATCAGGGGCACTAATTACGAAAAGTACTCCTTGGTCGTAAAGATCAAGCGGTTCTCTCAAGTATTATTTTATACTTTTTCGGGCTTGGGAGACACAAATTTACGAAAAAGGTCAACCCTGGAGTCTTCTTAAGTTTTTTCAGACTCTCTAAAATTGAAAAACGCCGAGTTTCTCCTACACTGGACTTGTTAAAATTTCACAGTAAAGGACCTGTTCAATTACAGACAGGAACGAACCACTCCTTCTTAGGGTTCGAATTTAAACTAAGTTGGACTCATCTGAAGGATGAGCTTATAATCAAGCAAATGTTATCCTCCTCAAGCTTGTCAAAAATAAAGAGGTACTTGCCAGAAATGGTGGGGGAAAAGAGAGAAAAATGAGCCTATTTGTCATACTTTGTAACCACTCTTGAACACGACACTTTTATTCACCTAGGTTGGGAAATCCTTTGCCTAACAGTTGATCAAACCACATTGAAAGTCTTCAGCCGGTTTTTGGGTATTAACTTTGGGTCAATTGTCACCAAGCCATCTGTTGTGTCGTTATGTGTTCAAGAGGTCACTGCCAATAAGCCATTCATCTGCAAAATATCTGTCATCCATCTTGACCATCCCTGAGTCAGTCCTTGCAACTAAATTTCTTCAACTTGATCTATGATTTCGTGTTGTGGGCTTGCCTGCGACGGATCGCTTTCTATCGAATTTTGCTCATTATCTAGAAAGATGATCTAGAAATCGTCAGTACCTTGGGATCTGCATGCCTCAATGGCATGTTTCTCGCCTTTGACGGTAGGTTGCATCATTGACCTTCGATCAAAGGATTCCGTGACATGTTCGACATCAACATATTTATTCACATCTCATGGATTGTACTGGGTAATTTGAGAGCCATTGACATCACTGGTGGTTTCTCTCACACTTGTTAATAGTTTACATCATTGACTGGTAATCAAGTGGTTTCTACCATGTTCGACATCAACACATTCATTCGCATGGATAGAATTGTACTGTTTTGGGAAGTAGAAATGAAGACCCTGGATCTAGTTTCCACAATCCAGGCTGCGAGGAATTTTGTATTCATTATATAATGGACTATTCATAAACAGATGGCTGCGTCCATACTGTGTCCACATGAGTCTATACTTGTGATGTCTTACAAGATCATTCCTGTATCAGAGCAGTAGTTAGTTTTCTAAGTCAGTTTTGATCTGAGTATGGGAATGCCTACCTCAGCGATGATATGATCTCATATGTATATCTTGCATTGAATGTTTTTACAGGTTCCGACCGGGCTCTCCGTAAGATGATCCTCGAAATGATAAAGTACTTCACTCTTCCTAAATGATAAATGAAATCCTCATCTACTACAGACTTCGCACTTTAGGGGGCAATCTGTTACACAAAAATATCGTCACCATGATTATTTACAGTCAGTATGGGTCTATCATCACTTGTACTGTCCTCCTAAGCAAGTCTCAGACCTCAGCTCTTCAAGTCAAACTTTGAAAATGAGAGAAAGACATTGAAAATCAACAAAGCTCTGGTTCCGCACTTTCTCTCACTGTTGCCTGTGGTCCCGCACCTCCTGTTTACAAAAACTGCGGACCTGCCCGCTCTGTCCCTAAAGGTGTGGGTGCGGACCCCTGTGAAAGTCAAAAAGGCGCAAGTTTATTCTAAAAAACTCACTTTGGGTTAATTCTAGATGATTCTAGAAGGAATTTTGACGTGGATTGGCCGCTCTTAGGTGGTTCATGCATCCCAAAAGAGAAGGAGCTAATCCCTTGATGAGAGGAGCTATCCCTTTGAAGGAGGGCTTTATCCCTTTGAAGGAGGACCTAGTAACTTCCCTCCATTGCACTATAAATTAAGGCATTGGGCTGGTTGCTAGGGAGGTTAGAAGCTGAACATTTTTTAGGGTAAATGCTGGTGGAATTGAGACTTCCTAGTTAAGCTTGAAAGGAGAGATCACATACCTTTTTGGCTTCATTGGGAAGAGAGTGAAACTTGTCAAAGTAGAGGAGACTTCTTGTTGGACCCTGGGAGGAGCTTGTACAGCGTCAAGGCATAGGTTGTAAAGTTCTTCTTTGATTTGAATTAATACAATCAGATTCATTTTTCTCAACAAATTGTCTTATGTCATTTGTTTCATGAATTCCTTGACTTTCATGTTAAATATGTTTTATGATATTGGCTTTTCAGGTGCTATTTAATTTGTTTGCTTGTTTGTGTTTGCAGATTCGCGACAAGGGAGCTCACTTGGATCAAAGGAGCGAGGCTTCCACAAACTTGCATTGGACCCAAGGTAGGCCTAAAACACTTGTTTGCCTTTGTTTATAAATGCATATTTAGAGAAAGATAGTTTGTGATTGGCTTGCTTGTCACTAGGTCTTCTTTAGATTCTAGGAAGGTCTATCTTGTTCGCAAGATCGACTCATTCCATGTGACAGAAACAGTGATTCAAGAGGGGAGATTGATGAGATGGCAGTGAACCAGTCATTCAAGAGGGGGATTGATGAGGTGGCAATGAATATATTGAGTACCCATGTTTCTCCATTTCAATCACTTCATTGGACTTTATACTTTGTTGAAACTGTCCAAGTGAATAAAGCAGATCCCAGTCACATTTTGTATTTACATATGACTGCACAAAAACTGAACCACGAGTTTGGGAGGAGCCTGATTGCTAGCAATGATGAATATGGCGCTGGATGGAGGTAAATTGCATTAAACCATCATATTTATTTCTGGTACAATTTAATTATTGTTATTGCGTTAATTTAGGGTACAATTCAATAATGGCTCTAGCGAGATGAGTCCACTTGGCAAAATAACAAATTTTTAAGTTTTTTTTTATTTTTTAATATATATTTTTATCTCTGATAATGGTAAATAAAACTTTATAAAAATTACCTAATTAAAATTTTAGACCAATAAAAAATAAAGTTTTTGAATTTCAAATATTCAAAAAAAAATAATTTAAAAAAAAAAATCATTTTAATATGGTAATTTTTTAAAACTTTACATCAACTAGTTTTTGACTAAAAAGTAATTGCAATATAACTTCATATATATATATATATATTGTTTTGTTTTATTTATTTATTTTTTTTTATATTATTAAACTATTAATTTCTTTATAACATACTTATTGATATAAATTCGGCCCAGAGTATGCCGTAAAACTGCTTCTGCTTGGCTAAGAGCTCGTCTTCCTCGGATGTAAGGAAACAGGTAACGACCCAAGACCCAGAGGCATCTGG
Source organism: Pinus tabuliformis (assembly GCA_031772625.1). Lineage (NCBI taxonomy): Eukaryota > Viridiplantae > Streptophyta > Pinopsida > Pinales > Pinaceae > Pinus > Pinus tabuliformis. The sequence goes on along the minus strand of CM062820.1, from coordinate 251,220,054 downwards.
CAGGAGTGGAAGCCTGCTCCCTTACAGACCACCAGCGGGTTATTACAGGTGGCGTGGTTTTCCTATTTTACAGTGATGAGTCAAATTAGCAATCGCGGATAGCAGCGAGAGATCGCTGTCCTCATTGTTGGTTTGACCATTGAGTGGATAGGTTTTTCCACTTTGAAAAAAAATAAAAATAAATAAATAAAAAAATAAATTATTATTAAATTATTAATTTCTTTATAAATTCATATATTTTAATTATTAAATAAAGTAAATGAAAAAAAAAAACCAAGTTTCGTTGAAGAACTTTTATATTTTGATTAGACTTCTACCAAATTACCAATATTTCATAACTAATGGATTTACTAACAATATTTTTACTATAATGTAGCGATAATGTTTAGTTATATGCATTCTCCAAGTTTTCGTATACTTTATTGTTTTATTTATAGAATAATTAAATAGATGGGTGTTTCTGTTAATATTGATTTATTAATTGAATTATAAATTCATAGCATTGTAATCATTAGTTAGGTTGACAAAAATTCAGAAATAAAGTTGATTTTGATTTGATATAATTTATTAGAAATTATAATTAAAATTTATAAAGGAATAAGTTATTTAATTTAAGAATAAGAACAAGAATTCGGCCTGGAGTATGCCGTAAAACTGCTTCTGCTTGGCTAAGAGCTCGTCTTCCTCGGACGTAAGGAAACAGGTTAACGGCCCAAGACCCAGAGGCATCTGGCAGGAGTGAGAGCCTGCTCGCGATTACGGACCACCAGCAGGGTTATGCCAGGTGGCGTGGTTTTCCTATTTAACAGTGATGAGTCAAACCCAGCATTCGCGGATAGCAGCCAGAGATGGCTGTCCTCACTGTTGGTTTGACACCTGAGTTGATAGGTTTTACCACCTTCCGAAAAAAAAAGAAAAAGAAAAAGAAAAAAAAAAAAAAAAAAAAAAGAACAAGAACAAAGTATATGTAGTTTAATTATTTGACTACGGAATGTGTTTATATAGATGATTAAGAAAATATTATTAATATGGGTTATGATATTATTAGGAATATGAATAGTTATGATATTATAAGTATGAATGAGGGATTTGCGATGGGTTTGTTGATAATTTTTTAACTAAAGCTTGGCCATGAAATTCCAACTCAAATTTGATTTATTATTATTTTTTTTTTTCAGAATTCATTAAAGGTGAAAAGATTGGTAGTTGGAATATTCAACCTTTAATTGTGGAAGTGAGGGTGGTAGTTGGAAGAAATTGAGGGGAAGGTTGAGAAAAGCCAAAGCCTAGCCATGAAATTCAAACTCAAATTTGACCTGTTTTCCCTCTTGCCCAAGAACTAATTGAAGGTGAAAAGATTGGTGGTTGGAATAGTCAACCTCTTAATTATGGAAGTTAGGGTGGATACTGGAAGAAATTGAAGGGGAAGGTTGAGAAATAGCTTCTGAGAGAGATGAAGCCTAGTAAAGACCATGACGGAAAAAAACATATAGAGATAGTAAAGGACACACAAGTGCCTAAAGAAGTGACTTTGCAAATAAATTGTTGTCAATCATGAGTGAAATGATTGTTCAGACATTTAAGGTTCTCAAATTCAATTTGGTTTCCTAAATACACCTCGAAAAGTTCCATCCATGAGTTATATAAGTGCTATAGAATTTTGATGCCTAAATATGTCCAATAAAGTGACATTCCATAGTGGAATGATAGTTGTAGCATTTTGGGTGATTAGAAAGCAATTTGGTTGCATGAATGGGTTCATAAATGTGCTATTTGTGAGTTGGGTTAGAGCTAATATTTATTGGGATTACAAAACCCATTTTTTTCTTACTAGATTCATGTAGTGAGTCTTTTGAACTTAGCTTGGTTGAGGGGGTCATGATTTTGTGTATGTTGGGAAAGCATGAGTAGCAAGAGGTAAGGAAACCATTGAGGGACTACAAAGTATTGAAGGGGTTTTACACATTTACTCTACAGACTAGCTAAGAAGCATAAATAGATTGTAGAGGCCCCAAGACCAATAAAGAAGAGGATTTCTATGATTGTTTAACACTTGTGAAGGAAAGTTACCTTCACTTAGACAAACTCATTTGTGTTATAAAATTCTCCTTGTGGTATCATCACTTAGCATGGGGTGGCCAGTTGTAGAAAAGATGATGTGTGATTGAACTTATGATTGGATGGAAAATGGCTCATTCCCATTAGTTGAGTAACTCTGTCATAAACCACCCCACCTTAGTTACCTCAGTGGGATAGGTGTCACTTGCTAATTTGACTCCTCTTGTTCAGTTAGAGAAATAGGATTACATTTTTTTTTCTTCTTTTTATCCCTTAATCATGTTAGTTATCATCTCTCATTCCTAGGTTCAGACACATTGTTGGAGTTTCTCAAATTTTCCTCGGAGCCTCATGACTAAGGCCTATTTACCTCACACGTATATGTATTCATATTTATACCTATATATGTGTTTTTATAAACATATTATGATGTCGGGTTCGAGCCCCATTTAACACTTAAATCCCTGCTTTTGTTGTGCCCTACCAGATCCAACAACTACGAACTCACCACGTCGTCTTGGCGCTTTCAGACTAGCTCGTCTTATGCCTTCTGGAATGGCCCTCTGAGACATGTCATCCCATTTCTCCCATCTTGGCGATTTCCTGAGTGTGCACCTTTGTTAACCACTAGGGACCCACTATTGGGCCTATGTGGTTAGTGGGGCCAAACGACCTCTTTCCCCATTGGTCTGTCACTCTAAGACTTGAATACCACCGTAGCTTGTGCCACATCACTGCGATCCCTCTATCCAGGTGCTTTCCCTTATTGCACCTCTCGATTCCTCCGGGGTCGTTCCGTCAGGATGACATGTCAGCTAGGACCACCACCCCACCAATCGAGGTGCACACTCCATTGATGTGGTTGGGCTTACGTGATCCCATAATATTCCTCTCGTCGCATACATTATACCACCCTTTTTCACCTTCGGGGTGAGAACTTTCGGCCTACGAGGACTAATGGGTTTCACCTCTGCACATCATTATCTCTGATTGGCACACGTGGTTGCGACACCACGTCATCCCACTCTTCTTACCCCCTTCCCTTCCACTTGTGCTCTATGCGAATGCTCTAGGGTCTAACCATTGAGCTGACATGTCAGGGGTCCAACTCTAGCTAATAGAATGGATTCTGGACTAGCGTGTCAATGTGCCAAGCCCACTTATTAGGTTACCCATTTCCTCATCAATGGAATTATTGTTGAGTTGACGTGTTCACTAGCACATTCTGACCTAACATCGGCTTTCTCGTTGTCTTTGCAGCGCACGTCAAATCTCTGAACTAAAGGTCCTAGGTGCATTGTCCTGTGGGTGCCACCTCCAACCAATGGCAGGGCCGTCGAGCCTAGGTGTCAGTTGAATCATCCCGGCTGATATCATCCCAGTTAATCCATTGGGTAATGTAACTAGACTTCTAGGATGGAAGTTCTGGTCCATGTCATCTCCCCTTATCCAATGGTGGTAGAGGGAAATATCGACAACCAATATGTGGCTACCACCACTAGGGTTTTGATCAGAATGAAGGATAAGGTTCACCTAAATTTATCTTTAAGTTTAGCGATATGCCCTTCCTGTACCACAATTCTTGCTTTCATTTGATCTTTGCTATGTCTCAACTAGAGGAGATCTACCCATCCTTAAGCGATGCACCCGATTTGGATTTTGATAAGTATTGAGAGAGCTTTCTCCAACTCTTTACTAATCACTTTTCTCTAGTTGCTTCGACCATGACTCTACCACAGTGGTTTTGTAAACATCACAAACAACACCAATGCTTGGTGATGGAAATGGTGGCTCACTAAAACACCTTACGACGCTACCACTCCTCAACTTGGGTGAAGCTTATTCCAACAAGTTCCTGGCCCTTAGGCATTCCCTATTATCAGAATAGGGAAATTCTAGGGATGTGGGCATAGGAGCTCCTGTAGCCACTCTCTGCTGAGGACCTGTAGTGAACTCCTGAAGGGATCCATCTCTTCTACCACACACTAGGAGCTCCAGACTCCAAATCAAGCCTGTACAACTCCATGGCACTATGTAGGGGCTTCCAGGGCTTAATTAGCTACATGGTGATGCTTGTCGAAGACCTCCAAAGAATTTGGTTTTGATTTGGCTACTAGAGGTGACATTCGACCATCAACGAAGGTGCCCGTAGGGCGAGAATGCAGGTTGCTGATAATGCATGGTTAATGGGCCGCTTAAGTAAAGATCACAAGGCTTGAATGAGCTCTAAAGAGGAACAAATCCCTCAGCATTAACACAATGCTTGCTGCACAGATTCATAGGTTTGTGACTAAGTGAATAATTATATATATATATACATATACATATATATATATCTATATATATATATATATATATATATATATATATATATATATATATATATATATAGACCATGCTAAGTAGACAATCCCTTATGTAATCACTTCGTATTAATATAAGGGACCTTTATGTCTAATGTTTCCAGGTTTTAATCCATATCCCTATGGATCCTTACAGTACCTGTAACATTTCATAATCTCTTTGCATTCTTTGCGTATATGTTGTTAACAACACAATTAAGCATCTCATACGGGAGAAAGTTCTAGCTTAGGGATATAGAATAATCCTCATTATCATGTAAACCATTATAAATTCTATTGCACATTATATGTTATGAACAACACCAACAAACATGTGACAAAACACTTCATTCCAATCCATAAGCACACACTTGCTCAACCTCCTTTTCAACATGATTTGTTCAAGATATACAACACACACACACACAAACACACACACATATTCATTATAACTATAAGTGTCATTTCCACAGAGAGGTGTAACCACATACTCATTAAATTAATATCACTATTACAGTCCAAAAATCTAGAGAAATTTCAAATTAGAAATGCATCATAAACTCATTAACATTTAAAGAAGTGCAAAAGGATACTTATCTTTAAATTTGCAGGGAAACCGACTTCGAGACAAGGACTCTCCAACCAACCATAGACAACTACAACCAATCTCATTTGTAGTTGTCACCCTTGAGCCAAATTCTAGAGATCGAGGGGGGGCTTGCTAAAAATAATGAAACACCAACTTCTAGCTAGAGCAGGGACTCCATAGGACCTCTTTCCATCTACCTATTGTAGTACGCATTGCACAAGGAATCTAGAGGTTCACCACCTCCACCCCCAAGGGTAATACCAGGGACTCACCTCCTTCCCAGGAAGTCAAAAATCCATTGCAAACCCAAAGTGTCCATGCAGAAACCTTCAGGCATGACCTTTGCAGATATTAACTCAAAGAAGGATCTCTTCCCAAGCTATCCAAGGCTCCAGGAATTGCTATCTCAACCCACAACCTCCATGGGACCAAGTTGTTACAAGGCTCCATATATTTATATCTCAACCCATGGCCAATAGGGAACCCAAGCCATTACAAAGCTCCATGGAACTAGAAGACAAATCCCCTTCACTTCTCTTTTGCGAGTTCGTGCTCTTCTCCCTGTTGAATTTTGCTTGAATGGTTTCTCTTCTTGGATGAATGAATGAGAGAATGATATAATACCCCCTTTCCCATAGGGTTGATCCCTTATTCCTCTGATGTTTATTTTCCTTATTGTGCAAGGATTTTCCATCACCTTCCTTGTTTCCTGACCCAGTCTAGTCCTCCAAAATTTTGTCCTATCCTCTTTCCTTATTAAGTTTCTCAAGAACATGGGCCTATGCACTTTCTTTTGTAGCCCATTTTAAAGAAGGAACCAGTCATTTAAAATCATGCACCAAACATCCTTTAATGGCTGTACCAGATAGTATATACTTCTTGCATAAGGAAACATTCTTATCCAAATCAAATCATCCCCTCAGCCCTAGAATCTATGTCCCATAGACTCAACCCATTTTAATGTATTTTTGCAAAACATTTACATTGCATTTTTTTATTTTTATGAGGGAACCTAGGTTGGGGTTGTCACAAACTCATAATCCATATAAATATTTTTTGTTTCATAACCTATCACATTTATGTGTAAATGAATGTTTACTACTTTTATGTTTAGAGGAATAAAAGGTCTATGTTGTGACCCACTCTCTTGAATGAATAAGATTTGAATGCATTTGGATATTGTACCTTGATTAAATTGCATGAAAAGTTATATGGTGTACATGGATATTATAAATGAATAAACTCTGATTGTGATAAGTTGGAATGCTTGCTAAATGTTAAACAATGGATAGTGAAGTCTATGTGCAAAGGTTTTATGAGTGATAATTTTTTTCTTGTTTTGAGCATATTAAGATGAATGGTATGGCTCTTTGAACGTCACCACATTTAGGTGAAATGACACACTGATATGTTGGCTCCTAGAAAGATCAAGACTCTTGAATTGATGGTAATTTTATGTTGCATTAAGGAATACTCCTACGTGGAGTTGTAATCCTTTGCTGAGTGAATTTGGCTTAGAAAATATAATTTTCCATCTATATATTGAGTTGTGATGGCTACTTAGAACATTGTATGCACATAATTTAATGTTGGGTTGTTGTGCTAAGGATCTTAGTAGAAACCATGAATATTAATTTTATTGGCCAACATGCTTTGTCAATTTTCCCTTTAGGATTAATTGAAGTCTGTGATGGATAAACCAAATGACTTATGGGCTTACTGGATCTAATGCCCCTAACCCCGTGGAATAGACTCATGAATGTGTGGAATCATAGCATGGTAGAGTTAATGCGCCTAACCTTCTGGATTAGATTCATGAATGTGTAGAGTCATAGTATGGTAGAGTTGTTACCTTACTATGGTAGATTTTTTAAACTTTTGTGGTAGAATTGTTACATTTTTTATTCATATATGATAGATATGAAGCCAAATGGAGCCTTGTGAGAGGATCATTGGGACAACAACAATAATGGGAATAATGGTTGTGGGATTTGATTGAAAATAAGTAAGTTTTGTGTATACATTGTTTACGTGGATGGTTGAGGTTACTTTTGGGATTATGTATTGATCAATGTAATCTTATCTCTTATTTCGAGAATGAAAGAGAGTTAAGGAAATATCATTGATGTTTATAAAGTTGATCAAGAAAATCTAGTTTTATAGGACATTTGAAATAAAATATCAACATAATCACTTATAATGAATATAAATCTCTACTATATATTGATGAATTGATGACCTTGGGCCCTTAGTTTTTAGATGGGAAGCAAGCTTCATTGGGAGAGAGATGAATGTTGTTGTGAACAACTTAGTCAGTTACTTGAGCACGCCCAGTAACATAAAAGAGAATGATTTTCTTCATTAATCCCATGTTGTTGTATTTCTATAGCATGTATTTTTCAACACTTCTGTGGTTATCCTTATGGAGATATTGATGTAAAAGAAAGGCTACCAACGATCATGTTGATCATAACATTTGAATGAGGAGTACAACACTCCTGGAATGCAGAAATCATGCCCAAGTTCACTTGTACCAACTTTTTCTTGGGCATTTAGTCATTGATATCCTTTATTGACTCCTCACAAGGTTTACCCTCTCATCGATGTCGACACTTTAGCAAAGTATATAATCATCAACATCGACATTTGGGCTGAGAGAAGTCTCATTAGTGTCAGTATTTTGGCAGACAGTGTTCTTATGGGTATCGACATTTTGAGTTGAATTAGTCCCTACATTAGAGATCGGATCGATGGTTCTATAATTGGGCTGTAGTTATCCTCACTTCTGAATGCCATGGGTCAAAATATTGATCCTTTTAGTGAACCAAGTATTTTAATCTATGCTATTTTAAATAATGATCAATAAATTAACAACAGTAATAGATCTGAGGTCAATAATAATTTATATGAATTTCATTAATATTGATTGTAAATATAATAACATAAGAAGGTAACACACATTTTATGTGAAAACTCAACAATATACTGGGGAAAAACCACGAAGAAAGATTAACAACTTTTTTATTACTAGCTAAAATTACATAAAGTTCAAATTATAAGATCAACTCTCAATCACTTATGTTACAATGGATGAATTAAGCCTTATTTATAAAATAATTATCGATTACATTCAAGGAGAATCCTTTGTTACATTCGAGGAGAAGTTTTTGTAACATTATAAAAAATATTATTTTATATATTTGGACTCACACATAACAATCTCACACTTGAGGTCAAATATAAGCTTATGTGAATATTATTGCTATTGATATAGTCCCAAAAATGTTTCATCACCTATGTATGTCACCAACCAAGGTTCTACAAAGATCTTTTTTACCCCTTGGCAAGATTCTTTTTAACATGTCAGTTGAATTTTCTTCTGTGAAGATTTTCTCCAATTGTAGGAGCCCATCATCCAGCACTTGGAAAATCCAATGATATCTAACATAAATGAACTTTTAACGTTAATGTACTTTCTCTTGTAGTGAAAGGCAAGGTTTTTGGTAAGATGGATTGCACTTTGGCTATCACAATTTAGTACATACTTTTCTTGTTGCAATGCTAGTTCTTCCAAGAACCTCCTCATCCAAATCATTTCCTTGCATCCTTCAGTAGTTGAAATATACTTAGCCTTTGTAATAGAAAGAGCCACCACCTTTTGTAATCTCAATAACCATGAAACTACAACTCATGTGAAAGTACAAATGTAACATGTTGTGGATCTTCTAGAATACATGTCACCTTCCATATCAATATATATAAATCCTTCCAATAAGGTATTAGTACCTCAAAAGAAAAAAATAAATAAATTGAGCCATTAATGTATCTCAAAATCCATTTAACTACATTCCAATGTTCCTTCCCTGGATTTGCAAGAAACCTACTTACCATTCCCACTAAATGTGCAATTTCAAGGTGAGTGCATGCCATTATACATTAATATTTCTACAATTGAAGCATATGGAATCTTTGACATTTCATCTTCTTCTTTTTTTTGCTGAAGCAAGAGACGATCCTTCTACTTCAATAAAACAAAAATAATGTTACATAATATACAAAAACCATCCGAGTTCATGGACTTAGGAGAGACAAGGGGCAACCTGCCATAGACTTGACCCCCCCTACAACTGTCATTACAAAATCTTAAATTACCCAAAAAGTTGGACTAAAGGTTTCTCCCACCATGAGGCATACTCGGTGCCTTCCACCCCCCCAGCCTGGACAAACAACAATAGTCACCACCAACCTTACTTCGCGCGTGAACCAGCGGCAGAGGAAAAAGGTGCCCCAATAAGACTTGTGGAGAAAAAGACCTGGTCCCACCAAAATAGCACGGTCGAAACTGACCGTAGATCTCGACGGCTATATCCAACGGCCCGGAGCCATATCGCGCTACTTAGAAGACTAGTCGTTAGTGTGCGATGGGGGGCGGTATTCCTGACCACCCCCCTGCCACGTGTAGGAAGCCTAATGGGATCGCTTCCAAAAATCCAATACCACTTACCACTCGAGAGCCCTACGATCACCTGGAAACTGCTTTGTACATGGTTTTCTGTTCCGATAGTGGATTGAAGGGAGATTTCTACTGTTGGAAAACCCGCCAATCTAGGCCGAAAAACATTACGATTAATCCTGGCCATCGAATCACTACGCGATGGCTGAGGATCAAATCGCACCGCCTAATAACACTGAGAATTAGCACTTCCCGCCAACTAGACCGATAACCTGCATGTTCAATCCCTGCCGTTGAAACACTTTGCAAGATCCGACGACTGAGGATCATTTCGCACCACCTAATTTTACTGAACATTAGTGTGCGATGAGGGCGGTATTTTAGCCGACCCCACCGCCACGTGTAGCCCTTTGTATGGAATCGCTCCAAATTCATCAAAACCATTTTCTGCTTGTGAGGGCCACGATCACCAGAAAACCTCTCCCGGATGGAAAAACCCCTGCTTTTATGGTTGCCTAGAGTTCCTGGGATCCTTCTTATCTTTTCCTTCTCTCTACCTGAAACCAGTAAGGCCGAAACTCTTGTCAAATGGAATTTTTTAGACGAACAAGGGCCGCCCGACTGAGTGTCCATAGGAATCTCAAAAACAAAGCTGAATTGTTTTACTATGGTAAAAAAGGAACTGCAACCCCCTGAAGACTTGAAAGTAGAAAAAATAAGAAACATAGAACACCTGAATCAAATTGATTCCATCTCCATGGCCCTACTGTGAAACACAATCTTGGCTTCATCTGCCTGGTCAGAACATTTCACTTTTAACCTACTCTGAGGCATATCTTGCCAGCTGAATGCAACCCTGTTCTCTGTGCTGATCACCCCTTGATTGGCCAGAAGATAAGCTAATTTGTTTTCCGATCTTCTTACATGTTTAAAATTGACAGTCCGAAAGCTCTGTAGATGCTGCTGAATCCATTGAAAGCCCTGGATCAGACGTCAGTTCCTTGAGACTTTTTTCGGTTTTGTGCCCCAACTGATCCTCTAGACTGATTCGATGATTAGCTCTAAATAAGCTTCAACAATCATGTTTTGCCAGTTATCATGTTTCAAGAAATATAAGCACTGCTCCATAGCCATCAATTCTGCCATGTTATTAGTGGCTCTTCATAAATGACAATAGAAGATGAAAATTACTCCACCATTCTCATCCCTTAACACACCTCCGTGACCCGCAGAGCCCGGGTTGCCCTTTGAAGCCCCATCAATGTTGAATTTCAAAAATCCCTTGTGGGGGGGATGCCAGACATCTTGCTTAGAATCTAGGGAAATAATTCTTCTATCCCATCCCTGAGGTATAAGGCCCTGTAGACCCAGATCACTGAGAGTTTTCAAATCCTCAGCCGAAGGAGGGTTCTTGGAGAGATTTCGCACAATAGTGCTAACTGTTTCCTTGATTTGTTTTAAGATCTATTCAAAAAGGCTTTGGGATGGCCTCTTTTCACTCTTGAAGATTCTGTTGTTCCTTTCTTTCCAGACATTCCAAATAATGAAACTTGGCATGATGGCCCATGCTGAGCTAAGAATCTCATTGTCTGAAAAGGTTCTTCTCCATCTAGTTAGGGTATTGATGATGCTCCCCTTGTCCCTGTTAGTCTGTTGGAAAATGTTGGCAAAAGAATCCCATAAATTGGATGTGAAGATGCAATTGTTGAGGAGGTGCTCCATAGTTTCCTCTTGGGCTTCACAGAGCTGACATCTGGAAGGCCCCAGGACACCCCTCTTCCTGATATTATCCTAGGTCAGGATTTTCTTGTGCAGAACCAGCCACATGAAGAGTTTAATCTTCATCCATCCTTGATGTTTCCATAGGTCTTACCAAGTCTTATCTGGAGCATGTGAGTTAAGGTCAAGGAGAATGAGTTTTGCTTCTTTGATATTAAAAGTACCCTCACTTTTGTTGCCCCATCTTAGCTGATCTTTCTCCCTTGATTTCAAAATCTTCCTTTATTCTAACATATTTTTAGAGTCTCTGCTTTACCCTTCAGGGGGCTTTCATCCCTGAACTCAAAGTTCCTCTAGGTTCTCCATTTTTCAATACTGTTGGTTTGTACCCAAAAATATTTTACTTTAGATAACCCCTTAGAATCTGTATCTTCCTTGAGATCCCTCAAGTCTTCCTTTAACAAAATAGGTTCTTGTTGCCATCTATCCTCCCAGAATAGGGCAAGGTTTCCTTCTATGATTTCCTAGAAGCTATTTCCTTGGACTATGCCCCTGTTGTCCCATGCATTATTCCAGATGTGAGAGCCCTTATTATATCCTAACATTCTTATTAGATCATTGTTTTGCCACATGTGTGCATATTTTTCTTTCCATATCTTTGCCCATTGTGCCTTAGGATCTTTAACCCATCGCCACCATAATTTAGCTCCTAAAGCCTTACTTAGAATCTCAGGATCATCCAGACCGAGTCCTCCATAGTTTTTGGGTTTGTAGATTTTTTCCCATGCTACCAAGGCCCATTTCTTTTTTTCTTCCCCCTTGCCCCAAAGAAAGTCTCTTTGCACTTTTCTAAATTGCTGCAGAACACCTTTGGGAGCTGGGAGAGCTGATAGCATGAAGACTGGGATTGATTGAAGGACAACCTTGGTTAGCACCAACCTACCAGCCAAATTTAAAGATCTGAAAGTCCATTTCCTAATCTTATCTTGCAGTTTGCTAATCATTGGCTCCTAGATACTCTTGTGTAAAGGCTTGGTCGTTAGGGACTCCCAAATATTTTGAAGGGAGGACCTCCCTCTGAAAGCCCAAAATTCTTGAAATATTTCTTTGAATAGCAATGTGAGTATTAAAGAAAAAAATCTTAGATTTGGAGAGATTAACTTCCATACCTGAAGCCATGGTGAAGTCTCTCAGGATTTGCTTATAAGCTAGAGCTTCTTTGACCGTGGGGATGCCCTGTAGCATGGTATCATCCACAAATTGTTGATGTGTTAAGGCTTGACCATCTTCAGTAAGTTGGAGACCTTTGACTTTACCAAATTCTTTAGCATTCCTGATAGATCTGCCCAACCCTTCCATCATGAGAATGAAGAGAAAGGGAGAGAGTGAATCTCCCTGCTTGAGGCCTCTTGAAGGAATAAAAGTCTCCAAAGGAGAACCATTAACAAGAATTGAAAAACTAGGAGAAGTTACTAGGGCCATTACCCATCTGATCCAATTGTGATCAAACCCAAAAGCCATAAGAACGTTTTTGATATAGTTCCAATTCAGCTTATCATAAGCTTTGGCTATATCCAATTGCATGATCATTCTAGCTTTTCTCTTGCTTGTTAGTGAGTGCACCACCTCATGAGCTTGAACAATGTTGTCGAGGATTTGCCTACCTTCCACATATCCAGATTGTTCTCCTGACACCAGGGTGGGGAGAAGAGGTCTGAGTCTATTGGCCACAACCTTAGATATTATCTTGTAGACCACATTGCATAGGGCAATGGGTCTAAACCTATCAGGAATTAGAGTTGAATCTTGTTTAGGGATCAGGGCAATAAAGGTGGTGTTAAGCGCCTTCAGAATGGGTTTGTCTCTCCTAGAGTCTTCCACTACATTCAAAACATCCTGTTTTACAAAATTCCAGCACACTTTGAAGAAATCAACATTGAAACCATCCGGACCTGGAGCCTTACGATTTTGCATTTCTTTTAGGACCTCACTGATCTCCTCTTCCGAAGCTGGTCTATTAAGGTTGAAATTGTCCTCATCGGAAACCAACTTAGGTATATGTCTTGAAATAACCTTGATAGATTGTTCCCTATCTGAACAGGATTCTTGAGCAATACCACGAAAGTGCTGAACCAACACTGCTGCTATTTCTTCATGAGAATGAAGAATATTACCTCCTTCATCCTTGATAGAAGAAATCTTGTTGTGAGCTCTGTTCGCCACAGTGGATTTGTGGAAAAATCTGGTATTGCGATCTCCTTCTTTTAGCCATTGCACTCTGGATTTTTGCCTCCAAAAAATCTCCTCTTGTTTGCAGAAGTTCTCCCATTCTTGTTGATACTTGGTTGCCTGCTCATTTCTATCCTTATCGAAACCCTCCCTGATGAGGGTTTGGTTGAGTTCCTGCATTTTTCTCTCAACAAATTTTTTTCCTTCAAAAATGTTACCAAACTCCTTCTTGTTCCATTCCTTGAGCCTGAGTTTGATATGTTTTAGTCTTTTTTGTAGTAGGAACATGCTTGTGCCCTAAATGTTTAATTCTTCAGCCCACCAGATGGCTATGTTGTTGGAAAAATCTGGGTGGGAAAGCCAGATGTTTTCAAATCTGAAAGGTCTATTCCTGGGAGTACCAATACCTTGCATTTCTAGTTGCATGGGCTAGTGATCAGAGCCTCCAAAGGGGAGAACTCTTGCAGCTATTTCCTTGTCCTTGAGCATAAGATCCTCTGAGATAATGAATCTATCTAATTTGGAGGCCACCTGAGACTCTCCTCCTCTTTTATTGTTCCAAGTAAAAGTTCCATTACTCATAACAATATCCACTAACTTCATATTATCTATGAAAGATTGGAAAGCACAAGAATCTTTATTAAGAGTTCTGGTACCCCCTTTTTCTCTGACAAAGATTTGATCATATTGAAATCACCCCCCAAGATCCAAGGGATACTTGCATGTATTTCCCTAAGATCCTGCAGGGAGTCTAAAAGCTTGAGTTTGCCATCCATTCTTTGGGGGCCATACACATTCGTAACTAGGTAGACTTCCTTATCTCCCACTGGTGGTATAACCACTGATAGATAATCCCTCGCTGCCTCTGCATCTACAATGTCAATTTTTTGGGGGTTCCAAAGCATGAGAATGCCACCTGCTGAATTCTCTGCTTTGACTTCCAGAAACTCAAATTTATTGAGCCATTTACTGTGAATCTCTTGTATTTTTTGAATGGAACATTTAGTCTCCTGGATGAAGATTACATCCGGTGTTGCTTGCTTCATTCTATTACTAAGTAACCTTTGTTTTCTTTTACTACCTAGGCCTCTAATATTACAAGAAGTGAACTTAATTATTAAAGATTTGTAAAGGAGTAACTGGATAGGTCTTTCATCTTACCTGAGTCTATCATTAGCTTTCCACATTCCATCAAAAGCTCGTTCTGCTTTTTCCTGCCTCTTTTCTTTCCTAGGTATCTGGGTGCTAAGCCCGGTGTGGTTTTCATAGCTTTCACACATTTGTTGCTCTACTTTTCATGATTCCCTTACTTTTCCAGCCCTATGATCTAAGTTTTCCATAAGAATAACTGTTTAACTCTATTGAACTCCTCTGGAGGTAACGAATCCACTCCCTCCCTAGTTCCTTGTTTCAGGAATCCTTCTAGATCTAGATTTTCTTTCTCAAGAATCTCCTGTAGTTCGTGGTCTTCAATTTCCATCTCACTCTAGGTCATTTCCAGATCCATCTCCAATTCTATGTCACTTGTCATTTCTTCTTTCTGTTTGTTGATGTTTTGTGTTTTCTCCTCCTCTTCTTTGTTCTCCTTGTTCACTGGAGTGTCTCCCTTGGCCTGATCTACTTTCGTTATCCCTTCTTCCTCTTCTAGTGCTTGGAATCTATTTTGAATGGCTTGGTGCCTTTCATTTTGATGTGTCTTCGATCCCCTCTTGCTCCCTTTTCCTTTCTGGACCACTTTGTGAAAGCCGTCATTGTCTTTCATGGTATTGGTTTTACTAGTATTTTCAGTTTTATTGAGAGGGCAATCTCTAAATAGATGCCCATGCTCATGACATTTATGACATCTGAATGGGATGTGCTTGTAATCCACTGTTTGTACCCATTCTTCATCAAGCACTTCCAATATTACCTCATCTAGTAGAGCTCCAGAAAGATCCATCTCCACATATTCTTACAAAGGATGTGTATTTTCCCCTTCTGGTGGCTTCAGAAGCTTTGACAAAGCGTCCTAACTTATTTCCTATGGCAGATAGGGATTCCAGTTGCTAGTAATCCAGAGGTAGAGAGTATAGTCTTACCCAAACTAGGACCGAGGTAAAATTTTCACGTTCTTGGACAAAATTCATGATCCAAGGTCTCATGTACAAGCCTGCTGCTGCATAAAAGTAGGGCCCTCCTTCGAACACTCTGTCCTTATCTTCAATGTTTGCAAAGACTATAGTAAAGAATCCCTTTGACCCAAGATGTAGTTCTATGCTTCCTTTTGGTTTCCAGTGGTATTTAATCCATGTTTGTAATGCTTTTTTCAGTGGGCCATAAACCCATGAACTTACAAATGATTGCATAAGTCTACATGTGGTCCCTATGCGCTTGCAAAGCAGGGTCATTCAAAACAACTCTAGGAGTGATAGTAGTTTTGGGTTTGCATGGTCCCCTTTGTGGTTTGTCTTTTGTGCCCTATTCCTTGTCCTCTTCCTTGCTTTCTTTAGTGTTGTTATACTCCTTAGATTTAGAGCCCTCCTGCTCCTTTTCATTGTTTCTTTGCCTTTCAACTGAAGGATCTCTATCCTCTTCTGATGGTTTTTTTCCTCTATTGGCCACTGCCTGCTTGTAGGAGGGAGTGGAGCTCCCTCCTTTGCGGCCTTCCATGGAGAACAAACTCTGCTAAACAGTAAACCTAGCTCCAAAATCGCCCTCCTGCGTGCTCCTCCTCTTGCAAATTCCCAGATCAAAAGTATTTTTCAATATTAACTTGTACAAATAATAAAATCAACACTTCTAAAATGCAAACCAACTCTCATGAGTTATATCGACATTTCATCTTCTTCATAACGCTAGAGGGAAACTTATTTTTCTTTCATTTGAAATGAGATAAAAGTGGTGTGCTTATATGTTTTTCTTTAGCCATATTAAACTTTTCAAAGTACGTTTCCAAGGTATTTCTTATATGATATTGATAGTTCCTTTCTTTATCTATGACATATAATTTGCATCCCCAAAATTTGTCTTGTTGATCCTAAATTATTCATTACAAACACATGGTTTAGCTCTTATTTCAATCTAATATTCACTACTACATATAGGACTAAGTTTTTTACGACATAGTTTGACGGTATGGCCCGTACTGTCGCAAATTACAAGAAAAATGTCATTTGTTTCAAAAACAATTGTGTAAATTACCCGTGTTCATTCGTCTTCTGACGACCGATGAATAGGACATTGTTATTATGATGATATATCTATATCGCATATGTCTTTTGATGCAAGCAATGTGATTTTTATGTGACCATTTGTTTGACTGGTCATCTTTGATTTTGACTAGTTAATGAACATTAGAATTCCAACAATCAATAAATATATAAATATCTCGCATGTAAGATATGTTGCGACATCTTTGCTATAGGTTCAATAATTTTGAAAGGTTATAAGGTATTTTTCGCGAGTGAAAAAACATATTTTGTTTTATATATTAATGGCGCAGGGAAAACAAATTTTGTTTTATAAAACTAATATTAATGGTGAATACAGTTAATATCATATTACATAACATATATTACAAATTACCTATTAATATCCTACAATATATATTAATAGGGAATAGGGAAAATAGATTTTGGTTTATATATATCAATTTCATTACAGAAATATATTATTAGATCTAGTTACAGGGTAACTCAGTTTTATAACATAATCATCACATAATTTTTTGGTGGCTGGGAAGAATCTCAAAAAACATTAGATGGGGAACATCTAGTCTGTGAGGGGCTGATGATGGGAAATGTTATTTCCCTTGCACTTTTTGTGGGTGCACATGTCCGCGAATAATTTCATATGTTACACCTGATAGATATTGTAGGAAGAACGAGAACATCAAAGGGGGCAATAAATATCATCTGGTGGTTAGCTATTTATAATTTTTTTTTATATATTTTCTTTATATTAATCTTATTTGTAAAAATATTTATTATTATAATATTTGTTTTGCAGACTAGTTTCACATGATTTTTTGCAATTATTATAAAGTCAAGGTGGCCTCCTAGGTACTGTGATCTGAATGCGTCAATTAGTAGTACTAGAAATGATAGTCTACAAGTTGAGGAACATGGAAACATATTGAAGATCAAGATAATGATTGTAAGGAAGAAGATGCCAATAATAACATACTTGAAGATGATGGGACAAATGAATTGATCCAAGACTTGTTCGGCGATGAGAACGATGATGTTTTTTGTGACGAACCTTTGCTAGAGAAGGAAGGGACACCACTTTATGAAGGCTTAAGAGCAAAGATTCTCTCTGCTATATTATTGTTGGTGAACTTATAGGTTTTGAATGGTTTTTCAAACAATTATATGACATATATCATAAGGTATAATGTAATATGTTTCATCACATGAAAGGTTTATTTTTTTCCTTTTCTTTAGTGTTAATTAATGTGTAAAATAAGAATTCCATATTTATGATTAATATTCTTTACACTAACTAGTGTTTTTTTATGTTGTACTAGATTGTTAGGTGAAATTTTGTTACGATCATCAAATAAGTTACCTCACACATATTAATATTTATATGCCATTTTGAAAGAAATTAAAATGGAGTATATAGATGCATGTCCTAATAATCATATTACATATTATGGACAACATGCATTGAAAAAAAAAATGCTTGCAATGTCAAATAAATATATATCAAAGGAATCAACTAGCAAAAAGTGTGCCGCAAAAGGTTCTTTGTCAGATTCCCATAATTCCACATTTGAAGCGATTGTTCAAGTGTGAAAGCATAGCATAATTTATGGATTACCATGCATGGAAGAGAAGTAGAGATGGATTTCTTTGAATTCCTGTAGATGGTTATGCATTTAGGGAAATTGATGAAAAATGGCCACATTTTAAAGATGAACCTTGTAATGTTAGGATTTCATTTGATTTTGACGACATTAATACATTTGGAGAGCTCAGGTCTATTTACTTAGTGTGGCCAACTTGTTTTTATCAACAATAACCTTCCTCCTTGGATGTCAATAAAAAGGGATCCATTATGTTGACAATGATTGTTCCATGTATTTGTTTACATTAATTTTTGAAATATTGTAACATTTTCATTTGTCTTGTTTGTTGCATAATATGTTATATTTATTTATTTACTTATATGTACATATCATAGTAGTAATTATGTGTAATTTCAAACAATTAGGTAAGTACAAAGTTAAAGATATGAATGTATATATTGAGTTTCTTATCGATGAGTTAATGAGGTTATGGGTTGACATAACCTTGTATGACATCTGTAAACCAATAGGGCGAAGACACTTTCAATTCCATGGAGTACTTGTATGGATAATTCATGATGCACCAGGACTAAAACATTTTTTTGGTATGTAACGTTCCATTGCATTTTAATAGTATATAATTATTTCAATTAGATCATATCGTGCATGTTTTTTAAATAATCCATTTGTTTATAATTGACATTAATCCATCTCTTACAGGCCTTCAAACAAAGGGTAAATTTTCATGTCTAGTTTGTGGTCCTAAGATGAAATCTCATCATTCAACAAGTTTAGGAAAGGAGGTGTTTGATGAGTATAGGCACTTACTCTCTAAGAACCATAGGTATTGTGCTACTAAAAAAAATATTTTGAATGGGAAAGAAGAGACTAGATTAAAACCACAAATAATGACACCTCACCTATGGAAGTTGGAATATAATAGAAATTGTCGTGAATGACATGATGGGATTCCATGAGGAATGAAAAGTTATCCCACACAATTCATGAGGTTTCCATACTATGAACACTTAAAAATAACTCATTTGTATGACAATGCATATCGGGAAGAATGTGACAGAAACTTTATGGAAGATTATAGATGGTAGGAGGGATAAAGAAAAAATCCTCAAAATTTGTAATGACATTGTGTAATCCAGTCAAGCAATGAAAAGTGGGATATGATCAAATAGCGATGGACACTGAAACAACCTTCCATGGTCATTAACGGAGAAGCAAAGCGATGATCTAAAAAATGTCACTCGAAGAATTAATTTTCCCACATGCTTTTCTTCAAACATAAATAATATCTTAACAAAGAAGGGTGAATTTGTTGGGGTAAAAACACATGATTGGCATACCTTCATTAAGGTAATTAGTTTGGTATGTATATTTCTATATTGGCATATATACATCTTTATGGTTTTTTTCGTCTACTTTTGATTAAACAAATAACAATTCAGTCTTATTATTACAGTATGTTCTACCACTATCTCTTCTAAAACACTTCAACAACAATGTCAAAGAAGTTATATATGATCTTGGAAAATACATGAGGTAAGTAGTGCTTTATATGCCGAGTGTTTTTTCAATTAGTTTTTCAACTTAATGACACGTGTTTTACTTATAATGTAATATATTATATTTTGTTGAAACATGTTATTTGATTACATCATCTGTAGATGGTTGTCATTGAAAAAAATACATAAAGACGATATGAAACATTAGAAGAGAGAAATTCCTTGGCTAATGTGTGAAATGTAAAAGTATCTACCTTTGGAGTTTTTCAATGCAAAAGAACACTATCTCATACACCAAGTTGAGGAGATTGAATTGTGTGGACTTGTACACATAAGGTCAGTGTGGACGGTGGAGAGGCACTAGAAATAATTGAAGGCTTTGATTAGATAAAGAGCATGTCCTGAGGGTTCTATAGTGGAGGGATATATGACATATCAATCCATGGTGTATATTAGTTTGTATATTCCTATATTAGCGACAAATGTGTGTGGATCACATTTGGGATGTGAAGTCCATTAAAATTTTTGAAGGGGAGCACTTGTTGGGGAAAGGTAGAATAAATATAATATTTAATGTGGATATATATATATATATATATAAATTTTCATTTTTATGTATATCATACTTATTTATTTTTTATTCTTTCATCAATTATTAATATTGACCATGGTAACTAATATTTATTGGTGAATTATGATTTTCTAATACAATTGGTTGAGAGTGGGATGCACTACATTTATACATTACAAACAATCTTGATTGGATGAAGCCATGGATTCAAAGATGTGAATAATGTTATGGTACATTATCATGGGAAGGGGTGTCTGCATTGGTTAGAGAAGTTCATCATGCTCGATATGCCAAACTTACATAGAGGGAAATTTATTTAGCAAATAGTTTGAAAGATAAATATATAAACATGCATTTTCACTCTGCAATATTATATTAAGTTGTTTTATAAATATATTATTAATGTGAATACGTGTGTTTTTTTTTCATATACTTTCCAAGTAATATGAATATGTTTATTAATTGGCAATTCCTTTTTTATGTGTTTGGCATATTGCAATTGAAACACCACAAGGCTATGTAGTACAATGGCCATAACTTTTGCATCAAAAAGTTGTATGAAAAGAGGAAAATTTCTAATTATGGGATAACTATAGTCTTCCAAGTCACTAATGTTTCCTCTAAAAGTGAGACACGTCCACAAGCCTATGAAAATAAATACTATGGATATTTGGATGACATACTTGAGTGTGATTGTTGGCTTGATGGGGCCTAACCCAGGTTCGGAGTTAATTAGCCAAAAAAATCCCTGTACTATTGGCCCTTTCGGCAACAGCCCGTGGAGCATGGACTGAGGTCTCACTTGAAGCAGTATGGGGGGATGCTGGAACCAAGTTTCCACACTCTTGAGATGTTTGAGGGGTCAGTTTAGTCCAACTGTGAATACCTTCATGCAAGTTATTTCGCGCACTTTCCTGGCTTGTGAGGCCTTTGAGCTCTATTATATTCACCTTCGTGCAGCCCTAATCAGAGGTTGAGGTGATTTCGCACTACTAAGGCAACGATCTGTGCTCTTTTCCTAAGGTACACTGCAGATCTTACTTATCTTCTTATAATTGGTAATTAACTTAGCAGAAACAAATACTTATCTTATATTCGCTTATTCAACATATTCATATAATTTCACGCAACATATAAACAGTAAACTTGTAATTCATACCCAATATGCCTCAATGCATAAAACAGGGAAAAGACACATAGAATCATAAGAAACTTCTCTTTATTAATTTTTCCACGGTTACAGACTCGACTCACCCTGTGCACTCAGCTACAGGGGTCCGCGTACTCAATTGCGGACTACTAGGCCTCTACGCACTTAGCTGTAGAGCCTTCTCCTATTCTACGACCCAAAACACGACTTTACACTTCCACTAAGACTCAACTCATCATCATTAGATTTTACTTAGATATATATCTCTTTACACTTAGAGCCTTGCTCTATTTATACAATCCCATGGTCCGCAGACCATGGGTAAAACTCTCAAGCCGACATTACATTACAAAAGGTGAGGGCGGACAACCCTGTGACTTAATTACAACATCGCCCTCCGCGCCCATACTTCGGGGAGTCTTTACATCATACATAGTCAAAAATTGGGCTTTAAGCCCCAAAACTTGCCTTGGGGGATCCCGTGCCCAGCAAGCCCCCAAAAGGCCACATAAACATCATGACTCGTCCTCGAGTCACTCTATCGGTGCGGAGATCTTGGCGTGGAGACCTCCCAACTCTGCTCAAACTGCTACAAGGTCGGTAGCGCACTGAGCGGCTGTCTATTGTATCTCCTGAATGTGTTGTTCAGAGACTGCGGTGTCTAAACTACTTCCCTGTATCTACTCCTGCATCCCCTGCATCTACGCGAACTTACCTTCAATTGTTGCTGTGATTACAAAGGCCTCATCGATCCATGGTTGGACGCGCGCCTTCAGAACCGCTCCTTGTTCCGCACTGCGTCTACCTGCTCCTTAAGTGCCTTGGCCTATTGCATCTGTGCAAGCCTCTGTGTAAGGGAAACTGTCTACACGGTCCCTTTTATGTCATCATATTGTTGTTGCAGCTCACGCGCCTCTGTCTCCAAGCACTAAATGTTCGGGTCCTCTTGTAGAGCAGTGAGAACCTTGAACGATTCTTCAAACATTTTGGTGCAGTCCCTCACTGCACTACTGATCTCTTCTATGCCCATGGTGATGGCGCTGGTGCGTTGTTCCCTCACCTCTAGAGGAGTTGAAGGCTGCACCTTCAACCACAGCTCTGCTATCTGAAGGTTCAGCTCTAGCTGAACCTTGGCCATCTCTTCTCGCACCTCGCACACCCCTACTGCTAACCTCTGAATGCGCGCCTCTGCCTGCGCCTCTACTGGGATGGCAAACTTATGGACCTTCTGGCATGATTCTTCAACTACCTGCACTATCTACCTATTCTGGGACACGACCTCATCGCGCTGCAAGTTCAACTGCTCCATGTTGATTCTTTGTTTGCTCAATACCTGCAGTGCGCGGCCCTCCCTGGCCCGCAGTTCTGCAGTCACTCCATCCTACAGGACATAGAGTGTCTCCCAAGGGAGTGCAGCCATGTTGATCCCTACTCCCTTTAGTGCACTAACCATAGGCCTATCGGCCTCGTTTTCTATAACCAATTCCCCCTCCGGCAGCACTTTTGTGTTGGTTGTGTGGGCACGCAACATTTCTTCAGCTGCGACCATTCCTACTACGACGCTGGTTGAGAGAGCACCATCTTGAGGAGTGTGCACTTGCAACTCCTGAATCTATGCTCAGAGGGCCCCCAACACAATCTGATTTTCCTCCACCAACTGTTGAAGGGCCTCTGCGGTGACGTCGTGCACCGTCTCCCCTATATCATGCAAATCTCCCTCTGTGAGGGTGATCGGGTCGAAATAAGTCTTAGATGCTTTTGACTTCTTTTGCGGCCCCACCTGCTCTCTCGGGCGCTGGCACTTTAACTGTGTTGACACTGTTTGTAGGTCCGCACCACCCTCCTCTGTCTCTGTCTCCATTTCTTGTTCTCGCTCAGGCTAAAGCAACTTCTGGTCCTCACGTTCCTTCTCAGTTTCCTTCTGGGCTTTTGCTATGGCCTTCGCAGCATCTCACACCTTTGTTGCTGTGACCTCTTTTCATCTCTTGTCTGCCAACTGCACTACCCACAATTTTTCCTCCTCCTTCTTTCTCTGTGCAGCAAACTTGCCTGCCTCCATCGCGGAGATGGCTGGAGTGCGCCACTCCAGTGGCCACACCTCAAGGATGTCGAAGATAACGTCATCCATGGCCATGTATGGTAGTTCATTCCACTTCTTTGTGGGGTCCTTGCGCGCCCTGATGTAGATGTGATGGAATTCCGCCTTAAACTTCACAAAACTTTGTAAGTTGTTATAGACAGTGGGTGATAACCGCGGCTTGCGGTTAATCCCCATTCTGATGTTCATCTCCATGAACACCCATAATATTTTACTGTCTCGGATCCTATACATGTCTTTAATGGCCCACAGCGAAGTGTACTTCGCAGCCTCTAGGAGATCCCTTGCAATTGTGGGGAACTGGCTATCCTCAGGCAATTCCCCAACCACCAGCACTATGGACAGCAGAAGCCATGCATAGTGGAAGGTTTTCCCCTGTTCCTATGCCTCGCGACAATTCTCTAGGAACTCCTGGCACAAGTATTCGAACCAGTTAAACTGGACCCCCTCTGCACACTACTTGGCAAGTGCAACCACCAGCGCAGGCACCTCATTTGCACGACACTTCTGCATGACCTTACCCTCCAGTATCTGAGTCATGACTCTAACTGCCTTGTCATTGATACTGGAGATCGCGTAGCCCCTCTTTTTCTTCTCCAGCTTATATTTATTTTTCATGGCCTCCGCGATGGCCAAATCACTGCTTTTTCCCTCCGAAATGTCTGCTGGGTCTTCCCCTTTACAAGGGAGTCAGGTAATTCGATGGATCAGGTGGTATGTGATGGGGATGGTCTCCTCCAGTCACAAACACCCATCATGCACCAGGCATAGCAGCTTCCTGATGATGAAGATAGTCACTGGGGTGCGATGATAATGTGACACCCAAACCAGGTTCAACAACCCTACCTTTTCGACACCGCGCAACCACTTGTGCGGCTCCAACTCTACGACTCCTACCGTAGTGTTCTTCTTCGGTTCATGAGCTGCGCGGTCACCAAGTGAGGGAATTTCTCATGGTTGGTGAGATCCCAATATTTGAACTTCAAATTCAGCACCTGTCCCAGGTGTGCTCCTTCAAAAATGATATTGTCAGGTAGCAGCAGAGTCTATACAGAGATTTTACTCTCATCAATATCCCTGGGCACCTTCACCTTCCCCTTCCGCCGAGGAACTTACGTGGGCAGCTTGGTTAGAGGGTCCGCGCCCTTGGTTTCTTTCTCCATGTCTTCGTCCTCATCTTCTTCTATCAGGATGTCCTCTAGGTCTTCCTCCTCCTCATCGGTTTCCAAATTAACTGCTTTCCCCTTTTCTTCCATTGTTAACTTAGTTCGCAGCGGGTTTCAAGGGGACACGTGCACTGGAATCATGGGCAGCTTATCTTTCTTGGTTCTCGGCGTGCGCAGTGATTTGGCGATCTCCACAACTATCTTGGTGCTCTCAGGGGCATCCTCTACTGTCATGGCTTGCGCGACCTCTTCGGTGGTCATTTCTCTAATTTCCATGGCTTCTTCAGATGTTGCCATTTTATTCATCTAGAAATCTCTCAACTTCTCAACCGGGTCCTCAAACAATGCCCACAAAAGGCTAAACAGGTCTCGGATCGGAATACTCTTGGCGCACGACAGCTCAATTCTCAAATGACCAAGTGTTGTTTGTTGGGAAGCCCTTTGTAATTTATAGCACCTTTTGAATTCAAATTCAACCGTTCCCCCCAAATCCAGTTCATTAATGCTCCCTTGGTGGCAGATTTTCCCAAATCTTGCCCATAAATCTCACCTTAAATGCCTACCACCTGCTCCATTTAGTCTCAAACCAAGCATCACATCATGAATAGTGACTATAACGGTCACTTTCCCGCCAACCCGTTTGGCAGCACAACTACCCTTGCACTTTCGTGGACCCTGTGACGCTTCGTTTCTGCACGCAGTCCTAACATCACGCAGCTCTCAGGCAGAGTAATTTATAGTCTTGCACCTCCTTTCAACTACCTGGAGTGCTAAGACTGTGCTTCCCACAGCTAGTCAGGTGGTCACGCCACCTGTATGTGGCTTTACCCAATCATCATTTACTTCTTCTTGGAATAGTTCACCTTTTAACCTTACTACTTGCGTCACACATTTTACCATTTGCGTCGTGCCGCCATCTGGGATCCTTTTAGTAATACGTGGTCCAATCCAAGGCATCAAACTGATCAACTCTCGGCGGTAGTCTTCAAATTTATCAATGCAATCATGCACATCCCGTTTTATCACCACAGTCCTTTTATCCAGAAAATCCATTTTCATTCCTCCTTCCAGTTTCTTGACTTCTTCTTCCGCCATGGCACTTTTCTCCCTCAAATGGGCTTTTTCATTCAAGAGTTCTTAGAGCCTAAGATTACCCCACTGGATCTCTTCATCAGGTCCCAAGCATCCTTCTTCTTCCAGCTGCGTGATCCCTTCTTTTAGGGCTTCGTAACTTGTCATATCCACGGGCACTGCTATGCGCAGACTAGGCATGATATACTTCATCAGTATTTCAACGCTTGCTTCATAAACTAGCCTAGAAGGCATCCGTCCCGTCAGTTTCTTGCACGTCACCCTATAAGCCCATAGGACTACTGGTACGCGCAGGTCCCAATCACTTCACTTTGCATTACATACCTTGTTCAGTGCTTCACACACCTTATTAAAGGCTTCCACGTGGATAACCGTCTGTGTGCTCATTCTTTCCACATTCTGTCATTCCAATTTGAGGAGCTAGTCATGCATTTTCCCCCCCAACACATGCTTATTGATTGTACCTCCCATTGCGAAGTGTATGTGCATTTGACCACCCTCTAGTTTTCCCAAACCGTGTGCGCATCATTCTCCTACAGGTGTGGCAGTCATCAAAGTTTCCTTTTTGCGTACCCCAACACCTTTCTGGCATAGCGCACAGTACCCAATTCAAGGCTTCAAATCGTTGTTTTTCCAGCACCTCCCTCTTAAATTGGTCCAAGAAAGCATATACCTTTCCTAATCCATCGTAAGTAGGTAAATCTCTCATTTCCGTTGATATGCATTACATCGATCTTGTCATCATGTTACAGTTCAACGTGGTTACCTCGTGTTACTGGTTCTACCATTGCTCTATCTCCTCATCCGAATCTGAAGTACAGGAACTTTCATGCTCCCATGAAATTCGTCCATCTGCAGTGGGATTTAACTAGTCCTTCTCTCTCGCGGCTATCTTGTAGATGCAGTCCAAATCGTCGTCACTTTCATAGTCACGCACTGAATCAGTGTAGCGCGATCCCTCAACAGGGTCCAATGGTATTACTACGTGCAGAGACCTCTTTTTGAAAATCATCTTGCGCTTTTTTAGATTAATTACCCCATTCATGTCAGTGGCCCAATCAATTCCTAAGAGCGCGGGGTAGGGATTGCTGTCATCAACAATCTCTATCACTTCAAAATTTGCTAGCGCGCTCGCTCCCTTAATATCCATAGTGATTCCTTGCAATCGCCCAGGGGTATTATCTTCTGCTAGTTTGCCATGTGCAGTTGAATAGGAGACCACTGTAGCGTAGGCCTCCCCATGCGTTCCCATGTCTGCTTTGGCAGAACGTTCGTGTCCGACCCTAAATCAAAAATTACTTGGTCCATCTCATATTCTCCAATCTGTGCAGTTAACCTCATTTCTCTTCCTATTCTTGTCTTGTGTTTTCCGATCTTTTGGACTATGCATGGTTCTCCTTGTGTGGTCCCTGTGCATCTGTTAATGAGCTCTTATAATCCCTTTACAGCCTTACGGTCGCGCAGTAACTTCATGCATGTTTCCAAGAACATTGTGAGCATCAATGGGTCCATTTCTGGCTCTGGTCTATCTTTGCTTCCTGAAGTGGAGGCATCAGTGAAGCTCTTCTTAGCTTCCATAAAGGTTTCTCGAGCGTGCTCCAAATCAAACTCCGCTTCTTTTGCTGGAGCTTTACAAACCCAAGTACTTTCTTCAGGCTATTTGCCTTTATCATCTCCCGTCATAATTCCACTTCGGAGCACAATATTCACATTTGGATCATCCTTGCATGGCTCAGACTTCATCATTTGCAGGTTTTGAGTTGGGGGAGGTGGTAGTGCTCCCTTGTCGCATAGCCTAGCTATCAGCGTAAGACAATCCTCCGTCTCTTGATAAAAAAAGGTATAGTACAAACATGATGGAAGCGTCAGATTTGTACAATTGTGGGCATAATGCTCTAGCCCTTCGCAATTGTAGCATATCAGTTGTCCGCAACCTCTCCCAGGTCCTCCTCCACCTCGGCCTCATCTGCGCCCCTGGAATCCGGTTTGCGTCATCCCTGTGCCTTTGTCTAGGGGCCGTGTTTTGGCCTGAACCCTGTAGGTGGGAGTTCTATCCATGATTAGCTCATAACTTCTACATGTGCACCCATCATGTCCCACTGATCTATAGAAATTACAAAACAACTGTTGTGAGTTCTGCGTGTACTTTTGCAACAAATGGCAGTTGTTTATAGCATGCTTTCCTCCTATTTGACAAATCGTGCACCACAGAGCAGGTGCTGCTCTCGGTCTTGCTTGTGTTTCCGGTCTTAACGGCATCAGTCCCCCTCCCGTGAGGTAATTCGTGAATACTGGGTAGTGGTCTTTATCATGACCCTGACCTTTGCATTTCACACACCACACCTCTTCGCGTGCTTCTAGTCAGACTGTTTTGTCCTGTTTTAGACTCTGCATCTCTAGGCATAAGTTTTCCAACTGTGTGTGGATCTTCTGAACTCCCAAGTTAGGATCCTGTATTGGGGTCTCATGCAACCTCATCACGATCTCTAAAGCCTCTGTCTGAGTTGTTAACCTTTGCTGCGACAACGCGTTCCTCAAATGCGGCAATAATGATGCTACAAACCATTCGCGGTGTTGTCCATTTGTCAGAGTCATGTTAGATTTGTGAATCGTGAACTTCAGCCTTTGATCTAGCTCCCAAGGAGTTTTTCCTGGTAGCATCGTGATCTCTTTGAACCCAATGATCGAATGCGCTTCTGAATTCGGCCTGCTAAATTCCCTAGTTAGTGCAGCTTGGGTAACTGTGATTCCCGCATTTAGATTATCACTTGAGTGCTTGATGTACCAGGTCAGCGCGCGATCCTGCATAGCACTAACTAATGTCACTTTCTTGATATTATCATCTAAAACTCCCTACGCTTCCCATACGGATTTTACAATGAACCAAAATTGGTCTGGATCTTCATTTCCTACTACCTTGAACACATGCAACTTTATCGAGCTTGCCATCTTAAAATGCGGTGGTGGCGGAGGTGGTATGGGAAAAAATGGAGGTGATGACAGTGAAACTAGTGGTGGTGTGGGTGGAGGTGGTATGCACAGAATCCTATGCCTTATCAAATGGATTGCACTTTGTGGAGATACCTTCGTGAGCTCTTCCTCGTCCCTTCACAGATGTGAAATTAAGGGGCTAGTCTCTAGTCCCGCACTTCCTTCGTTTTTTGAAATTCTCCCACTTCGTGTAGCCTCAAACATCAATGTAGTTGCATAATCCTCTTTTCATACAATAACATTTGAATCCAAGTGTTCAGAGACTTTACGTACTTACCTCATGGTCCCTTGAGGAAGCTTCGCTCTGCCTCGTTGTAGCTGACCGAAGTATCTACCACGAACTCAGTAATGAATCCTCCTATAATCCAATCAAGCTAGTGATCAACAACGCACACAATCTTATCCTTTGATGCTTCCAATCTGCGCACCAACTCTGGGGTCCACACAATAGATCCGTCGAGCTTCCACCTTCCTTGGCTATCTACTAGCTCTGCGATCCACTCGTACGACTCAGTAGGGAAAGATGTGAAGAAAATTTCGTGGATCTCTGTGTACAGGTAGCAGTCTAACCACTCTTCCTTCGATAGTCGTGGATTCCTGTTCTCCCGCACTGCGAATTCATGAATTTTCCTGTCCAACCACCCTTCAATCTCCTTCTTAGTTCGATTCCAGTGATGTGACATTAGACATCTCTATGTAGATTCTGGTCCCAACAATGGAACCATTTGTTGGCTTGATGGGGCCTGACCCAGGTTTGGAGTTAATTAGCCAAACAAATCCCTATACTACTGGCCCTTTTGGCAACAGCCCGCGGAGTGTGAACTGAGGTCTCACCCGAAGCAGTATGGGGGGATGATGGAACTAAGTTTCCGCACCCTTGAGATGTCTGAGGGGTCAATTTAGTCAAACTATGAATACTTTTGTGCAGGTTACTTCGCGCACTTTCTTGGCCTACGAGGCCTTCACACTCTGTTATATTCACCTTCGCACAACCCTAATCAGAGGTTGAGGTGATTTCGCGCTGCTAAGGCAACGATCCTCGCTCTTTTCCAAGTTACACTATGGATCTTACTTATCTTCTTATAATTGTTAATTAACTTTGCGGAAATAGATACTTATCTTATATTCGCTTATTCAACATATTCATATAAGTTCGTGCAACATATAAACAATAAACTTGTAATTCATACCCAATATACTTCAATGCATAAAATAGGAAAAAGACACATAGAATGATAAGAAACTTCTCTTTATTAATTTCTCCATGGTTACAGACTTGACTCACCCTGCGCACTCAACTGCAGGGGTCCGCGCACTCAGTTGCGGACTACTAGGCCTCTGCGCACTCAGCTGCGGACTATTAGGCCTCTGCGCACTCAGCTGCAGATCCTTCTCCTATTCTACTACTCAAAACACGACTTTACACTTCCACTAAGACTCAACTCATCATCATTAGATTTTACCTGGATCTATATCTCTTTACACTTAGAGCCTCGTTCTATTTATACAATCGCATGGTTCGCGGACCATGTGTAGAACTCTCAAGCCGACATTACATTACAAAAAGTAAGGGCGGCCAACCCTGTGACTCAATTACAATATCATGCTCCATGCCCATACTTCACAGAGTCTTGACATCGAACATAGTCAAAACTTGGGCTTTAAGCCACAAAACTTGCCTTGGGGGATCTTGCGCCCCACAGTGACTTTGATTCCTTCAAATTGGTTATGTTTGATGTGAAATGGTATAGGGTACAAATGAAGGAACATGATCCCAATAGACTGTTATTCAACATGATAATGGATTTACCATGGTTAATAGAAGGTCATTTGAGCTAGGATTGGATCACTATGTTCTTCCAAGCTAATGTGAACATGTAATTTATTGAGAGATTCTAGGTAGAGTGGGTTGGTCATATGTTGTTAGATATGATCCAAGAGGAAGCCTGATAGATTATACTGTAGAAAAAGAATATGATAATGTTGAAGAGGATGATGATGTAGAGGAGCAATTAGTTTATCATGTGTCAGATCACAAAGATTTTGAAAAATTTCAAGAAGATGTTCGACTAGATTGTTGGGTGTGTGTTATATTCTTTTGACGTGTCATGGGTTCTGGGGTAGCGCCCCAGATTTTTTATTTTGTTTTATGAAGACCCAATAATAGTTAGGTGGACCCAAGGATGGGGGGAAGACCCAAAGATGGTGGGTAGACCTACCCATGGTTTTGCGCATGGCTTTCATGCATAGTTTTTGGGCATGCTGGTTTTTTCCTATGGTATTTGTAGATCTGGTCAAGGGAACTATGATTATGTTCTAATCCCGGGTTAGTGGATTGGGGTTTATGAATTTTTTGATATATATATATATATATATTGAAAGGAATATAATGATTTTGGGACGTAGGGGAAAATATTTCTGTATATTTGTTTTATGTTCTCGCCATTGTATATTTTTTCATTTTAAGAATTTGTTTGCAAGTAATTTATGTAGAGAGTTAAAAGCTTCATTTGGTATTAGAGTTGTTTTGGCTTCAAGGGGATGCCTTTGCTGCTGAGGGGTTTTGTTCGGGCCTATGGTAGACCCTATTATAGTGGGAGATCTGTGGGATCAATTCTTGCGTTGAAATAATATGGTGAACAATGGAAAGATAAAGATCGAGAAATTCAATGGATAGAGTTTTAAGTTGTGGAAGATCAAGATGGAGGATCTGTTGGTGGATAGAGATTAGTGGATTTCTATACATCTAGGTACAACACCAACATGAATGACAACAAAGGACTGGGAGAAGTTAGATTGGAAGGCGAAGAGAATAATACGATTGTGCCTCTCATATTTAGTATTGTTGAATGTATTAAGAGAAGTTACGACAAAGGCTTTGTGGGACAAGTTAGGGAATTTCTATCAATCTAATTCTCTAGTGAACAAATTGTTCCCATGGAAAATGCTGTATAACCTGAGGATGAAGGATGGAGACTCGGTGACAAATAATATGAATGCCTTTAGTACTGTGGTAAGCCAGTTGCTATCATATGAAGATAAGTGCATCAGCCTGTTGTGTTCTCTACTAGATTCGTGGCATAGTATTGTTGTTTCTATAGGTATCAATACAACTACCTTGAAATTTGATGAAATAGTATCATCCTTGTTGTCGGAGGAGATGAGATAAAAAAATATGGAGAGCCATAATGGAGATGCATTGTCTATAATAAGACAATACTAGAACATAAACAAAAATAGGTCCTCAAGTGGGAGATCTAAATCTCTAGGAAAACCTGTAAAGGTATGCTGGAAATGTGGAAAAGAAGGGCACTACAAAAAGGATTGTAAATCTAAAACTCCTTAGAAAGGAAAGGGATCTGATGATGCTCCTTCTGCAGAGGAAAAAACCACCTCAGATAAAAGTGGGGATGTGTACTTGGATTCTTCTTCAAGTACAAACATAGATTATGAGGCATGGTTGATTGACTTTGGTGCATCCCTTCACTTTACTCCCCTTACGGAGTGGTATGCAAGTATGATAAATATGATGGTGGTGATGTCTTCTTAGGTGATGACAGGAAGACCAAAATCAAGGGACCTGGAAAAGTCAAGCTAAAGTTTCAAGGTGGAAGGATTAGAACACTTCCGAGTGTTCTGTATGTTCATGCATTGGCCAAAAATCTAATTTCTATAAGCAAGATGGATGATGCAGGTGTAAAACAGTGTTTGAGAAACATGCATACAAGATGGTTCAAGGAGAATTGATATTGACGTAGGGGGTTCAGATTGGCACTCTATACAAGCTTCTGTGTAGTAGTATTATTGATGGGTGCAATAGTTCTGTGGTTCTTGAAAACCTAGTGGTCTTTGGAGAAAAGACAATGCTATGGCATCAAAGACTTAGACATATTGGAGAGAAGGGCCTTCAAATATTACATGGTAATGGTATGGTATAAGAAATGTATAATTGATCTCTAGATTTTGATTTCTGTGAACATTGTGTATATGCGAAGTAAAATCAGGTGAGTTTCCCCTCAGGTGCTAGAAGGGCGAAAGGGATATTAGATCTTGTGCATAGTAATGTGTTTGGACTTGTTTCATTTCCATCTCTGGGTAAGTCTGTGTATTATGTCTCATTTATAAATGACTTCTCGAGGAATACATGGATATATTTCCTTAGGAATAAATCCGAAGTCTTTAACAAGTTTACAGAATTTTAGCCTCTATTGGAAAATTAGGCAGAGAAGAAGATTAAGATGTTGATGAAAAATAATGGTGGAGAGTTTTGCAAGAAGGAATTTGAAGACTATGTAAGAAGTGTGGTGTGCCATGGAAAAATACTACTCCATACACACTTCAACAAAATGGAGTTGCAGAAAGAATGAACATGATGTTGATGGAAAAGGAAAGAAGTATGCTCAGTGGCGCTGGATTAGGGCAGGAATTCTGGGCAGAGGAAATGGATACTGCATGTTACCTGGTTAATACATCACTTTCATTAGCGTTGAAGGATAAGACTCAAAATTAGGTATGGAATGGTCAGAAACCCTCTCTCTAACATATTAGGGTATTTGGATGTGATGCATATGTAAATATTCCAAAGGAGAAAAGGACCAAGTTGTATAGTAAATCTAAAAGGTGAATCTTTATTGGGTATAAGGATGGTTTAAAAGGTTATAAGATTTGGAACCCAGAAACAAGGAAGGTTATCTACAACCGAGATGTGGTGTTTAGAGAGGTTAAAGATGTTATTAAACGTGAATGACTGCCAAAGGAACCTGAGAAGATAGATTTTGGGCTGAAGGAGGAAGAATCACACTCTACAACAGAACATGAATAAGAAGAGGAAGAGTCACACACTCCAGTTTTGAGGAGATTAGTTCAAGAGAGAAGGAAGCCAGAGAGGTATAGTTCATCTGCTTTCTGTTCAAATTTTGTTTTATCTATTACTGATGATGATCCCAGAACTGTCAGGGAGGCAGTGGATTCAAAGGATGGAAAACTTTGGAAGGAGGCCATGGTTGAATAAATGACATCCTTGGAAAAAAACGAGGCTTGGGATTTGGTGAAGTTGTCGGCTGGAAGGAAACCCATTAGCATTAAATGGGTGTTTAAGAAGATTATGAATGCAAAAGGTAAGGTGGAGAAATACAAATCTTAGTTGGTAGCAAAAGGTTATTCTTAGGTGTTTGGAATTGATTTTGGTGATCTTTTTTCTCCTGTTGCCAAGTTAGCTTCTATTAGGTTAATTTTATATGTTTTTTTTCTTTTTATTTTGAGGTAGAACAAATGGATATGAAGACAACATTTCTTCACGGGGATCTAGAAGAAGAGATCTACATGAAGCAACTAGAAGGCTTTGCGGTGAAGGGTAACAAAGAACTAGTATGCAAGTTAAAAAAAGTCTTTGCATGGGTTAAAAAAATCACCAAGGATGTGGTATCAAAAATTTGATACATATATATGGAGAATTGGCTTCACCAAGAGCAAAGCGGATCATTGTGTGTATTTTAAATTAATTGGTGACTGTGTTATTTATTTGGTCTTGTATGTGGATGATATGTTGCTGATTGGAAATATCCAGGATTTGAAGACCGAGTTGTCCTCCAAATTGGACATTAGGGATATTGGTGCTGCAAACTATATTTTGGGAATGGAAATTAAATGAGATCAGGTAAATAGGAAGCTATGGTTAAACCAAAGAAAGTATGTCAAGACAATATTGCAGAGGTTTAATATGCAGGATAACAAACCAGTGAAGGTTCATATTCCTATAGGTGTAAAGTTATCTACTGAATAATGTCCCAAGACACATGAATAAGAAGAGGTCATGTCTTGTGTTCCATATGCGAGTGCAATTGGTATCAAACTAGAAATTGCAAATTCTTTGGGAGTATTGAGCAGGTTTATGTCAAAACTAGGGAAGGAGCATTCGAAATAATGAAGCAGGTTTTCAAGTATTTGCATGACACTAGTGATTATGGTTTGTGCTACAAAGGAAGACTAAGATTAGATAGGGTTTTGGACATCCATCGCTTTTTTGATGCATACAGGGCTAGAGATATGGATCAAAGAAGATCTACAAGTGGGTATGTGTTGAACCTATTTGGAGGGGGAGTCAGTTGGATGAGCAAGGGACAGTCTGTAGTGGCACTTTCAACTATAGAAGTTGAATACATGGTAGCCAATCATGCAAGCAAGGAAGCAATTTGGTTGCATAGATTATGTTCAAGTATGGCGTTGGTACAATGAGCTATAAGGATAGACTGTGACAACTAAAGTGCATTTTTCTTAGCAAAGAACTTTTCTTATCATTCAAAGACAAAGCACCTTGATGTTTAGTATCATTTTGTGAGGGATATGGTTGAAGATAAAAGGGTGTTGCTGGTAACGGTGGACACTCTGAAGAATGTTGGTGATGCATTGACAAAGTCTGTGAGCACTGAGAAGTTTTCTTGGTGTAGAGAAACAATGGGCATTGCAGCCCTGAACCATTGACGAAGCTCTTATGTGAACCTCAGTGTGGAAATAAAACAACAAGTGAGAGAATGTTGGGTGTGTGTTATATTCTTTCCACACGTCATGGAGTCCAGGGCAGTGCTCTAGGAAAAAAATATTTTATGCAGACCCAATAATAGTTAGGTGGACCCAAGGATGGGGGGAAAAACCAAAGATGGTGGGCAGACCTACCCATTATTTTGCACATGGTTTTTGGGAACAGTGGTTTTCGCCCATGGTATTTGTAGATATGGTCATGGGAACTGCGTTTATGTTCTAATCCAGGGTTAGTGGATTGGGGTTTATGAATTCTTCGACATGTATATATATATTATATATATATATATATATATATATATATATATATCTATATCTATATATATATATATATATATATATATATATATATATATAGATATATATATATATATATATATATATATATATATATATATATATATATATATATATATATATATATATATATATATATATATATATATATATATATATATATATATATATATATATAGTAACATTGAAAGGAATATAATGAAAAATCAATCTGGTATTCCAGGTTTTGGGATCCAGGGAAAAACCTTTGTGTATATTTGTTTTATATTCTTGCTATTGTATTTATTTTGTTTTAAGAATTCGTTTGCAGGTAATTTTTGTACAGGTTTAAAACCTTCATAGACAATGTTCTCGATGAAGATGATATTGATAATGTATTGACACATGAAGAAATTGAAGAAGTTGAGCCAAATGTAGGAGATGATTTTCAGCATGATGATATGGATGCTAATATGATTATTGGAAATTATGATATTGAAATTGATGATCGTTTCAATGTCATTTTTGAACCAAATGACATAAATGTTGTGTTGGATGAAGAAGAAGATTAATGGTATCGAAATGTTTGTAATGCACCATAATAATAATATATAAATAAATATAACAACAAAAAATAAATAAATAATACAAGATAATAATAGTAATAATAAAGAAAATATAAGAATAGAAAATAAATAATAAATGAAGAATACAAGATAAAAATAGTAAAAATAACAATAAATAATAAACTAAAATTTTAAATAAATATATACAAAAATAAACTATAAAAATATAGTAAGAATAAGTAAGTTAACAAAAGTAAAAAGGAATAAATTAATCAATTGCTAAATTAAGAAGAAAAAAAATTGAATTAAGTAAAACTTAAAACAAAGAAATAAAAGTTGGCATGTTGACACATGGATTGTGTGCATGCGTATCTCTTTCCATTTTTGGAACCATTTGTTCTATTTAATGGACGGAAAGAGAGATGAGAAGCATTATTCATTCCTTTGGAAGAAGAATGTCGTGATACAAAGGATTCCTTGATAGCAGTAGTTGATTCAAGGATTGGGGGTGGCCAAGTGTAGAAATATTATGTGCAGTTGAGCCTATGGTTAGGTGGAGAGTCATCCCCAAAACTTTGTTGCAGTCAAGAGGATCCAAGTAGTGTTATAATTCTGAAATCACCAGTAAAGTATGTCGTTGCCACAAGGAATTTTTCTCTGCTAATGATTTCAAAATTATATGCTAAATAGTTATATGTTTTAATTCTAGGCCATTACATATTTATTAAGTATCTTATCCATATATAGATGAAATTTCATTAATTATCTATCTTCATTCAATTATAATAATGACATAACAAAACCCTATATTTAATAATTAATTAATTTAATAAATTCTAAAATTACATAAAAAAAAATATTTTAAAAGAGGATTAATTAATTTGATTGTGATTATCTTTTTAGTATTTATTATTTACTGATGTTGTTAGGAAGATGGGTTTAAAATACATACACCCAATATAAATCCATATAATTTTTCATGAAACCTCCTTTAATTTGTGCAATCAATCTGCCACATGAAATGCAGAATTTTCTTTTCCCCACTTGCGCGAGAGCATTGAAATGCATACCCTCTGCGATGCATGCCCTTCACACTTAAATAATTATTTATTTTAAATTTTTATATAAAGTATAAAGTATGGTTGATTTCTATACTTTACTTTGCAGGGGCTTCAATGAAGCTTGCAACAGCAACATGGCTTCAACGAAGCTTGCAACAGCAACACAGCTGCTAGGCCTTGCTGAGTCTCTTCTTTGCTTTTGCCACTTATTCTGATTTACATGAACCCATACACGAACCTACTAGCACATTTCTCGCTATGTCGACCTCTTCAATGGCATCCTCGCCTTACACGGTCTGGCGTCCCTTCTATGCATTGGCGAACCTCTGGCAAACCTCAATACAGAATAACTTTAGTAGATACTACCTTAATAGCTCATTTATAATGCACAAGTACTCAAATGCAGAATAAATAACACTCTCTTATATTAATTCAACAAATGGATTACAGAAGATTACAATATGTTCATTCTTGAGATAGACTGTGTTCGCATTTACTAGAATTTTGCTACTCAACTAGGAGATAGCTTACTGAAGGCTACCTGGTGAAATCACAGACTCAATCTTTGAACATTGAAAACAAACATTCTCATAGACAGACTCCCTAAAGATCTGGCCACTTTAGGTTCTC
Source organism: Pinus tabuliformis (assembly GCA_031772625.1). Lineage (NCBI taxonomy): Eukaryota > Viridiplantae > Streptophyta > Pinopsida > Pinales > Pinaceae > Pinus > Pinus tabuliformis. Next base: position 251,182,238 of record CM062820.1, on the reverse strand, counting down.
ACCTGTGCTGAACACACAGATGCACAGGCTTCTCAGATCACCTAAGACTTTTGAGATCTCTTCGTGATGCAAGCAGATCAGACAATAGTCTGCAGTTGCAGAACAGGAAAATCTATCGACTCTTAAACACAGCAAACTCTCCGAGATACCCAACTCTGAATACCCTGAATGAGCCTTCCCCCTTGCTTATATAGGAAAAGGAGGGGACGAAAATCTGACACTCGGGCATACAACTTTAGTACTAATTATTCTGTCAGTCCATGAGATGTGGCTCAAAGTGCACCAAAGTTCGGAGAAGTGCTTTGAGTCTCGTGACTGAAGAATCTTTGTACTATATTACATAGTGGAGATTACCGAGAATCCCACGAAAAGCTTGAATCTTTACAAAGTGTATACTTTTTAAAACAATGAAGCCCACGAGAACACTAGTCACATTCAGTCCGTGACTGGACATCATAATTACATTGTGGATGCTTTATGGGAAAATCCCACGAGAAGCAATTATGTAATGGGAATACCAAGAGGGGTAATCCCTGGAAAGCGGATTCTAGGATATATCATCCCATCCCATGCTTTAGTATAGATTCGTCTGACGATCATGAGTTTATTGAGTACATATTGGTGTTTCATTTTAGTCATAACTAGCCATTCATCATGTCTAGCCATGAATTGTTGTAAAGTTGCATGGTCAGGATATTGAAATAAATCTCTGACCTTTTTACATCGTATATGGAAACATCCTACAATATTTCTTTCTCGGCATTTATCACACTGCATTTGGAAGTAACTTTCATAGAAAACTGGATCAATTGCAGTTCTATTTACTCCATAATATTTCCACCAGTCTCTTAGCCATTTTGCTCGCTGATTTCTTTGCATGCTTCCTGTGGATCCAAATTTAAGCTTTGTGAAATGAATTTCATCTTTTCCATCGAAATTTAAAATATCCCACCATAATTTCTTGTAATTGAAAAAATTATAAATGGTATCTGGAAAAATGAGATTTGGATCATTTTTTGGCCAGAGTGCAGCATTATTTCTCATGATTGGCCAATTTGTATTTCTAGTTCTATTAATCGAGAAAAATCGATGAAAGATTTTTCTTCTGTCTCCTCCTTCTAACCATACCATTGCAATATCATGGAAGGCATACTGTAATGCTTCTTTAGCCTGGTGGGCTGCGGCCATATTGCTGTTGTACACCATATCATGTATCCACCAATTTCCTTTCGAAGATACTCTTCTTTCAGGAACAAGGTGTAGGATGTCACTATGACGCTGCAAGTCTGCATCTAAGACCTTTGTATTTCTGAGCTACCATGTAGGTTTCCAATTATTTTTGTATTCATCCCAACTCTGATCTTCATTGATTATTCTCAATACTTCTTGTTGTTGAGCTGGGTCCCATTCTGTCACAATGATCATTACATGTTCTTGATGCTGGTTCTAGATATGTTCTTTGCTGAGAAATTCTGGCAGAAAATTTTCTTCCCCTTTTATATGCTCAACTTCAAAATCGAAGTTAGCAAAGAGAGCTTGCCATCTTGCAAATTTTGCTTCTCCTGGATTTTTGATGTCTTTGGTTAAGACCTTTTTGAGGGCTGATGCATCTGTTTTGAGGAGAAAAGGCTTATTGACAAGATGTATTTCAAACTTATCTATACAGTTCCACGATGCCTTAACTTCTTTATCTATAGTAGAATAATTTCTCTCAGTAGAATTCCACGTACCTGAAACAGATTGGATAATTTGTTATTCATTATTTTTCTTGTGCTTCAGAATTCCTCCCCATCCAAAGTCACTGGCATCGGATTCAACAATCTTATATGTGTCATCATCAAAGATGTGCAAAATAGGAGGGGATTTAACCTTGGCTTTTATATTTTTAACTGCTCTGGTGTGTGCTTCAGTCCAAGGCTCTGAATTTTTTCTAAGACGCTGATTTAATAAACTTATATATTCAGCACAGTCTTTATAGAAGTTGCTAACATAGTTTAAGCATCCAAGGAATCTTTGGAAATGTGTCTTATCTGTTATAACATCTGGAAATTTACTGGAAAATTCCAGAGCATGTTTTTGTAGAGAGATTTGACCATTAAAAATTGTATGGCCAAGAAACTTAATTGAAGTTTGAAGGACTTCAATTTTCTTTTTGCTGAGAACAAGGCAATTTCTTTTAATGGTATTTACAAAAATATGTATGTGTCGAAAATGGTCCTGGACATTCTTGGAAAAAATAAGAATATCATCAATATATACAATTAACGAATCAAATAAAGGTTTAAAAATGGAATCCATCACCTTTTGAAATTTGGATGGCGCATGCTTGAGACCAAAAGGCATCACGTTCCACTCATAGTGTCCTGCTGGCACACCGAAGGCAATCTTAATTTTTTCTTCTTCTGCAATTGCAACTTGCCAAAAACCTGACTTTAAATCAAACTTGGAGAATACCTTAGCACCTGCAATCCTACTGATAAGATCCCCTTTATGAGGAATTGGGTAGGTATTTTAAGCTAAAATAGAGTTCAGAGGTTTATAATTGATTACCAATCTGGGAATTCCTCTGATTTGTTCAGCCCTTTTGTTTACATAGAATCCATAGCAATTCCAGGGGCTATCAGATTCTCTGATTAGCTTTTTCTCCAAAAGCCTCTGTATTTCTTTTTCACAAAGATCTCGGTACTCTTTATTCATTGGTATGGCTTTGCTTTTGCAAGGCCTTCTTGTATATTCTGCCTTGTATGGCAGTTCCACTGAAAATTGCTTTTGATGCCAGAAAGCATTTGGCTCTTCAGCACAACATTCTTCTTCAATCTGCTTTTTAATTGCAGCAATATTCTTCTGGTTGTCTGGATGTTTTAGCTGTTGTGAAACTTGAATAGTGGATTTTAGATCTTTAAGATCTAGCAATTTTGACTCAGCTTTATCCAACTCCTTCATGGCTTGTACCATTGTTGAGACTCTGGGATTTGAGATGTAAGGAATCTCGATCCTTTTAGGAATGCCATTGGAATTTGGAAGTGTAATGAAATATCCGCCTCTGTTTTTCTTCAACCTGATTGACCCATGAGGCTCTACTGCTGCTAGAAAGATATTACCTAAAATGCAGTCTACTGGGATGTCACCAACTGCAAATTTCAACTTTATACAATGATTTTCAAAACAAATTGAAGCCTTGGGGACTTCATAATTAAGTGTTTTGCTGCCCAAACCGATCACTTTTCTTTGTGCAGACATCCAATACTCAGCTGGTATTACTTTGGTGCTTAGGATATTGACATCTACTCCTGAATCAATGAGAGCAGTTAGACAAAACATTTCTCCTTGAATGCATATGTTTACCTACACATGGTGTTGTTGATACTCTATTGCAAGTATCCTCATTTCTTGAAAACCCGCAGAAGGATCCTTTTTGCCTTCAAATATCTAGCTATTTGATCCATGGAATTCTGGTGGATCATATTCTTCAAATGGATCTGTTGCAATATTTTGTTTTCCCTTTTCTAACCTTTCAACTTGAATTTTTAATGCAGAAATTTCAGATTTAAGGTTATGAATTTCTTTACTTACCTCCCCCAAGGTAAGTGCACGAACCTTGTCTTGCTGTTTTTTCCTTTGAAAGGATTTTGCATTGCGTTCAAATGAGGCGTCAATGAAGAGGGGTTTCTTTGAAGCTCCTTTACTGTGGCTGGAAGATTTAAGTTGGTCCATGAATGCTTCAGTAAGATGAGTTTTCATCTCGTCATCTTCCATTGCTCTTATTTGTGACAGGATTTTCATGTCATCCTCTTCTGTCACGGCCATTAATACTTTTTATTTTTGTGGCTTGTCTTCTGGTTCATCATCATAAGAATCATCAAAAGAATCAGAATCTGTATTTAAAATATTACATTGACATTCTTCAGAATCTGAGCAATTACAAGCCTGGGCGTGAAGATTCAATTCTTCATATTCTTCTACTGATGTATAGACAGAAATGGATCTGGAATATTCAACAGAAGAATAGAGTAATTGTTGTTGTTGAATTTGAGGACGGTCTCTGATGACTACATTTTGATAGTGGTCTGTTTTATGTGATCTAGACCCACATTTCATAAAAAACACTGGGGTCTCTGTTTTTATAGGCTTTTTCTGTGATAGAGGTTGAGACTTTGTACCTATATTTTTCTTAGATTCTTCCCCTACTGAACATCTATTTGCAGTGTGTCCAGTTTTACCACAAAGCCAACATGTTAATTTGTTCCATTATTCTTGCTTAGCACTGTGCAAGTGAATATCCGAAGGCTTGTAGTAGTGGGTCTTAGGGACATACATGTAATATCCCTTTCTTTGTTGCTTCTTAGGCCAAGAAGATTGGCCTCTTTTATTGTAATGAAATTTGGTTGTCTTTCTTTCCGTTTTGGCTCTTCTCTTGATCTTTCTTCATCTGACCAGTGGATCATCAATAGATAGTCCATATTTACTGCAAATAGACTTATTGTCGGCATCTTAGACAATTTTTCAAGAGATTTTTTAACTTTTGAGCTAGTACATAAGCCAACCAAATCTTTTTTTATATTAGAATAAATCTATCCCCATGTGTAAGATTCAAATGGCATTTGAAAAACTTCTTGCAGGCGAATGTAATCAACAAACCTTGAAGGTAAGGCTGCTAGATATACCTGCTTCCAGAGAAGATTATTTGAATCTTTTACCTCATATATGCGTTGCATCCAATCTCGATGGAAATCTTCAAACTGGGACATCTTATAGCATTTTAAGTTCATTAAGATGACTTCATGTTTATCAGCCATCTCTGCTTGTGAGCCACACCAATGCTCTACGATCATGGAGGTCAATGCTCCAATCATGTTATTCTGAACAGTCCCATCAGTATTATGTATAATATTTCCATGCTCATCTTTGAGCAATTGTTCTTCCATCTTGGCTACTAAGTCTGGAGAAGACTCAGTTTCCCACCACCTTAATAGAGTTCCTGTGAAACATTGGATTATTGTTTTACAAGCTTCTATTTCATTCTTCCCTCTTAAGCACATGAGCTTATACTCAGTGAACATCATGTTCACCATTTGCCTGATTTGACCAACACTAAGGTTGTCAATGTTCCACTCTTTATGAGAATCTGCAAAGAATGTGTCGGAATCTAGGAGTTTGCCTTTGCCTCTTAGATCTGGAGCAGAGTATCTGTTGTACTAGCTTTCCAAGGGCTCATATATTGGAAGTAATTCTACTTCCTTTTCTTCTTCTTTGAATAGAGATGCCAAGGAAATAAGTTCTTCCGAAGTAGAGGCTTCAGTTTTCTCTTTCTGTGTAGGTGAAACTTCTTTGGAAAAAGATGGGGAAACCTGTCAACATGTTTGACAAGATCTTGTATTTTTACACTTCTTTTGTACAAAAAGGAAGATGGAACTAGTTTATCTTCTTTTGATAAAGACATTTTATCATCTTTTCCTACCAGTTCATTTACTTTTCCTGAAGTGGAATCAATATGTTCTACAAATTTTTCTTCCACATTTTCTAGCTTCATCAAAGATTCTCTGGCATAACCTCTGACCATTGTTGTGGAATACTATATATCGTTCAAAGATTTATTTATATAATTAATAGAAACTTGAACAATATTGAACTATTCTTTTACTTCTGTAGATTTGGCTACATTCATCTCTAGACCCGTGACAACTGTGTTAGTCCAGTTTAGCTGTTCACTGGCTTTTTGTATTCTGCCATCAATGCCTAGAGCATTGTCATCTTTTAATACTAGTGGGATGGCTTTAGCAAAATTCTGGCCTTCTCCTAGGACTAATCCTTTGTAAGGAGGGAATGTGGTTGGAGTTTCAACCTTGTCACCATTTAGTGCTGACCAGAAGTGTTTAGATGATGTAATTGCTTCAGAATCAGTCATAATGATTATTTATGACTGTTTCTTCTGCATCCATGAATAAATGAAATCCAGGTATTGGTGTCTTCCCTGAATTGTTTCCATTCTTGTGATAGTCTGATCTTATCTTCAACTGAATGACTTAGACCAAACTCTTCAGCCTTTGGATGAGTAAAAATATCCCAATTTAGCCTAGCCTTCATCCATTGAGCACTAATTTTGTGGTTTGGACGTCCATCCATTAAAGTAAAAAAAAATTGCATTTCCATGACTGCAGGCTTTTTACAGTCATTAGGTATTTTGCCAAATCTTGTATCTGGGATTAAACCATTTGCCTGCTCTAAGTATCCAAGCCCATATCTAGGCTTTGCTAGCCTCATGGTGCTAAAGATCGCTGTTAACCTCGGATCTTCATTTTCTAAAGTGGTTATTTCATGCGTCATCAGGATATTCTCAGACTCATGGGGAAGTGGTATGTCTGAACATTTAGGGTTTGGACAAGGGTTTACAGAAGTAGAAGGTGGAGCTTATCTAGTCCTAGGATGATGATTCTCATGCATGACCATTTTAGCGAGCTGGCTAAGATTTACAGAGCAATGGCATTCTAGACATTTTACTTCAAGTGAAGAGAAATTTACTATCTGTGCAAATTCAAATAATGAAATATGTTTACAAGAATTTGGCTCTGCTAACAGGAGAAGCTCCATGGTGCTATCAGAGCCAAAGCATTTGGTTCAGGTTAGTACTCAGAAATACTCAAAATCTAAATGGAGCCTTACAGAAAGTCTATTTCTTTCCGCAAAATAGAAGAGAAAGAATCATCTATTCATGATAATCCCCTTAGGGATATGTTCTCATCAACATCTAGTCGTGTTTTAAATTCTGTTGAATTAGAATATGAAGAAACATATCCCTCTTCTAGATGGCATCTACCTAGAATAAATGCATCTGAAGTTTACTCAGACCTGTCTACTTTTCATTTGAAAGCCGCAACTAGAATTTCTATTAAGGAATCTATAAGTCAAATTCAAGAGAATTCCGACTGTGTACAATCCATTCCTTTTTTAAATTCCAAACAACTCTAGGTTGAGGCAAAAAGATTAAAATCTCAGTATCTTCATCTGGGATGCATCCACATTGGTATACATTCTTTAACGCATCAGGGTCTAAATACATTTTTCTTAGCCACTGTTCGAGATCTGACCCATAACAAATACACTAACTCATTGATAGGTGGGATTGTAGCTCCTCTATCCAGTGGCCCTGTCTATTTCAATTGTTATCCTAATTTCTCTGTATATGTTTTCGATGAAACAATTGAAAATATTCTTCAGTTACAAATTCAGACAACTGGATTTGATATGGCCAAAAGGAGACACAATATTGCCATACAAACCAGAGGTTGCTTCTGTCATACAAACACCCTTTATCCTGCAGTCTTACATGCCCCTAGCAAAGAGTCAAAAGCAAGTGTAGTGGTGTTGACAGATTCTAAAAATCAAAAGATTGAACACCAAACTATAAGGTGGGAAGATCTTAATTTCCCAGAACACTAGGTGGTATCTAATCCCAAGCCTCCTGCCATAAAGAAAATTACTTCTGCTGACATTAGAGAAGAACCCTCTTCTGCTATTCTTTCCTTTCCTCGAAGATCAACTATTGATAGACAAAGAATAGATCAAATGTGAAGAAGTTCACCATTGTACAAAAATCCTGAGCTTGTAGATACAGTTTGCTCTAGCTCTAGTTCAAATTCTTGTAAACATATTTCATTATTTGAATTTGCACAGATAGTAAATTTCTCTTCACTTGAAGTAAAATGTCTAGAATGCTATTGCTCTGTAAATCTTAGCTAGCTTGCTGAAATGGTCATGCATGAGAATCATCATCCTAGGACAGGAGAAGCTCCACCTTCTACTTCTGTAAACCCTTGTCCAAACCCTAAATGTTCAGACATACCATTTCCCCATGAGTCTGAGCATATCTTGATGATGCATGAAATAACTACTTTAGAAAATGAAGATCCGAGGTTAATAGCTATCTTTAGCACCATGAGGCCAACAAAGCCTAGATATGGGCTTGGATACTTAGAGCAGGCAAATGGTTTAATCCCAGATACAAGATTTGGCAAAATACCTGATGACTGTAAAAAGCCTGCAGTCATGGAAATGCAATTTTTATTTTCTTTAATGGATGGATGTCCAAAGCACAAAATTAGTGCTCAATGGATGAAGGCTATGCTAAATTGGGATATTTTTACTCATCCAAAGGCTGAAGAGTTTGGTCTAAGTCATTCAGTTGAAGATAAGATCAGACTATCACAAGAATGGAAATAGTTCATGGAAGACACCAATACCTAGATTTCATTCTATTCATGGATGCAGAAGAAACAGTCAGAAATAATCATGATGACTGATTCCGAAGCAATTACATCATCTAAACACTTCTGGTCAGCACTAAATGGTGACAAGGTTGAAACTCCAACCACATTCCCTCCTTACAAAGGAATAGTCCTAGGAGAAGGCCAAAATTCTGCTAAAGCCATCCCACTAGTATTAAAAGATGACAATGCTCTAGGCATTGATGGCAGAATACAAAAAGCCAGTGAACAGCTAAACTGGACTAACACAGCTGTCACAGGGCTAGAGATGAATGTAGCCAAATCTGCAGAAGTAAAAGAATAGTTCAATATTGTTCAAGTTTCTATTAATGATATAAATAAATATTTGAATGATGTACAGTATTCCACAACAGTGGTCAGAGGTTATGTCAGAGAATCTCTGATGAAGCTAGAAAATGTGGAAGAAAAATTTGTAGAACATATTGATTCCACTTCAGGAAAAATAAATGAACTAGTAGGAAAAGTTGATAAAATGTCTTTATCAAAAGAAGATAAATCAGTTCCATCTTTATTTTTTTACAAAAGAAGTGTAAAAATACAAGATCCTGTCAAACCTGTTGATAGGTTTCCCAATCTTTTTCCCAAAGAAGTTGCACCTACATAGAAAGAGAAAACTGAAGCCTCTACTTTGGAAGAACCTATTTCCTTGGCATCTCTATTCAAAGAAGAAGAAAAGGAAGAAGAAGTACTTCCAATATAAGAGCCCTTGGAAAGCTAGTACAACAGATACTCTGCTCCAGATCTAAGAGGCAAAGGCAAACTCCTAGATTCTGACACATTCTTTGCAGATTCTCATAAAGAGTGGAACATTGACAACCTTAGTGTTGGTCAAATCAGGCAGATGGTGGACATGATGTTCACTGAGTATAAGCTCATGTGCTTAAGAGGGAAAAATGAAATAGAAGCTTGTAAAACAATAATCCAGTGTTTCACAGGAACTCTATTAAGGTGGTGGGAAACAGAGTCTTCTCTAGATTTAGTAGCCAAGATGGAAGAACAATTGCTCAAAGATGAGCAAGGAAATATTATACACAATACTGATGGGACTGTTTAGAATAACATGATTGGAGAATTGACCTCCATGATCGTAGAGCATTGGTGTGGCTCAGAAGCAGAGATGGCTGTTAAACATGAAGTCATCTTAACGAACTTAAAATGCAATAAGATGTCCCAGTTTGAAGATTTCCATCAAGAGTGGATGCAACGCATATATGAGGTAAAATATTCAAAGAATCTTCTCTGGAAGCAGGTATATCTAGCAGCCTTACCTTCAAGGTTTGTTGATTACATTCACCTGCAAGAAATTTTTCAAATGCCATTTGAATCTTACACATAGGGATAGATTTATTCTAATATAACAAAAGCTTTGGTTGGCTTATGTACTAGCTCAAAAGTTAACAAATCTCTTGAAACACTGTCTAAGCTGCTAGACAGTAAGTCTATTTGCAGTGAATATGGACTATCTATTGATGATCCATTGGTCAGACGAACAAAGATCAAGAGAAGAGCCAAAAAGGAAAGAAAGACAACCAAATTTCATTACAATAAAAGAGGCCAATATTCTTGGCCTAAGAAGCAACAAAGAAAGGGATATTACAGGTATGGCCCTAAGACCCACTACTACAAGCCATCAGATATTCACTTGCATAGTGCTAAGCAAGAACAATGGAACAAATTAACATGTTGGCTTTGTGGTAAAACTGGACACACTGCAAATAGATGTCCAGTAGGAGAAGAATCCAAGAAAAATAGAGGTACAAAGTCTCAACCTCTATCACAGAAAAAGCCTATAAAAATAGAAAAAACAGAGACCCCAATGTTTTGTATGAAATGTGGGTCTAGATCACATAAAACAGACCACTGTCAAAATGTAGTCATCAGAGACCGTCCTCAAATTCAACAACAACAATTACTCTATTCTTCTGCTGAATATTCCAGTTCTAGTTTTGTTTATACATCAGAAGAAGAATATGAAGAATTGAATCTTCATGCCCAGGCTTGTAATTGCTCAGATTCTGAAGAATGTCAATGTAATATTTTAAATACAGATTCTGATTCTTTTGATGATTCTTCTGATGATGAACCAGAAGACAAGCCACAAAAAGAAAAAGTATTAATGGCCGCGACAGAAGAGGATGAAATGAAAATCCTGTCACAAATAAGAGCAATGGAAGATGGCGAGATGAAAACTCATCTTACTGAAGCATTCATGGACCAACTTAAATCTTCCAGCCATAGTAAAGGAGCTTCAAAGAAGCCCCTCTTCATTGACGCCTCATTTGAATGCAATGCAAAATCCTTTCAAAGGCAAAAACAACAAGACAAGGTTCGTGCACTTACCTTGGGGGAGGTAAGTAAAGAAATTCATAACCTTAAATCTGAAATTTCTGCATTAAAAATTTAGGTTGAAAGGTTAGAAAAGGGAAAAAAAAAATATTGCAGCAGATCCATTTGAGGAATATGATTCACCAGAATTCCATGGATCAAATATTCAGATATTTGAAGGAAAAAAGGATCCTTCTGCGGGTTTTCAAGAAATGAGGATACTTGCAATAGAGTATCAACAACACCATGTGCAGGTAAACACATGCATTCAAGGAGAAATGTTTTGTCTAACTTCTCTCATTGATTCAGGAGCAGATGTCAATATCCTAAGCACCAAAGTAATACCAGCTAAGTATTGGATGTCTGCACAAAGAAAAGTGATTGGTTTGGGCAACAAAACACTTAACTATGAAGTCCCCAAGGCTTCAATTTGTTTTGAAAATCATTGTATAAAGTTGAAATTCACAGTCGGTGACATCCCAGTAGACTGCATTTTAGGCAATATCTTTCTAGCAGTAGTAGAGCCTCATGGGTCAATCAGGTTGAAGAAAAACAGAGGCGGATATTTCATTACACTTCCAACTTCCAGTGGCATTCCTAAAAGGATCGAGATGCCTTACATCTCAAATCCCAGAGTCTCAACAATGGTACAAGCCATGAAGGAGTTGGATAACGCTGAGTCAAAATTGCTAGACCTTAAAGAACTAAAATCCACTATTCAAGTTTCACAATAGCTAAAACATCTAGACAACCAGAAGAAGATTGCTGCAATTAAAAAGCAGATTAAAGAAGAATGTTGTGCTGGAGAGCCAAATGCTTTCTGGCATCGAAAGAAATTTTTAGTGGAACTTCCATACAAGGCAGAATATACAGGAAGGCCTTGCAAAAGCAAAGCCATACCAATGAATAAAGAGTACCAAGATCTTTGTGAAAAAGAAATACAAAGGCTTTTGGAGAAAAATCTAATCAGAAAATCTGATAGCCCCTGGAATTGCTATGGATTCTATGTAAACAAAAGGGCTAAACAAATCAGAGGAATTCCCAGATTGGTAATCAATTATAAACCTATGAACTCTGTTTTAGCTGACAATACCTACCCAATTCCTCATAAAGGGGATATTATCAGTAGGATTGCAGGTGCCAAGGTATTCTCCAAGTTTTATTTAAAGTCAGGTTTTTGGAAAGTTGCAATTGCAGAAGAAGATAAATTTAAGATTGCCTTCAATGTGCCAGTAGGACACTATGAGTGGAACGTGATGCCTTTTGGTCTCAAGCATGCACCATCCAAATTTCAAAAGGTGATGGATTCCATTTTTAAACCTTTCTTTGATTGGTTAATTGTATATATTGATGATATTCTTATTTTTTCCAAGAATGTCCAGGACCATTTTCAACACATACAGATTTTTGTAAATACCATTAAAAGAAATGGCCTAGTTCTCAGCAAAAAGAAAATTGAAATATTTCAAACTTCAATTAAGTTTCTTAGGCATACAATTTTTAATGGTCAAATCTCTCTGCAAAAACATGCTCTAGAATTTTCCAGTAAATTTCCAAATGTTATAACAGATAAGACGCAACTCCAAAGATTCCTTGGATGCTTAAACTATGTTAGCAACTTCTATAAAGACTGTGCTAAAGATAGAAGTTTCTTAAATCAGCGTCTTAGAAAAAATCCAGAACCTTGGACTGAAGCACACACCAAAGCAGTTAAAAATATAAAATCCAAGGTTAAATCCCTTCCTATTTTGCACATCTCCGATGATGACGCATATAAGATTGTTGAATCCAATGCCAGTGACATTGGATGGGCAGGAATTCTGAAGCAAAAGAAAAATAATGAAGAACAAATTGTCCAATTTGTTTCAGGTACGTGGAATTCTGCTGAGAGAAATTATTCTACTATAGAGAAAGAAGTTAAGGTAGCATGGAACTGTATAGATGAGTTTGAAATACATCTTGTCAATAAGCCTTTTCTCCTTAGAACAGATGCATCAACCCTCAAAAAAGTCTTAACCAAAGACATCAAAAAGCCAGGAGAAGCAAAATTCGCAAGATGGCAAGCTCTCTTTGCTAACTTCGATTTTGAAGTTGAGCATATAAAAGGGGAAGAAAATTGTTTGCCAGAGTTTCACAGCAGAGAACATATCCAAAACCAGTATCAAGAACATGTAATGATCATTGTAATAGAATGGGACCCAACTCAACAACAAGAAGTATTGAGAACAATCAATGAAGATCAGAGTTGGGATGAATACAAAAATAATTGGAAACCTACATGGTAGCTCAGAAATACAAAGGTCTTAGATGCAGACTTGTAGCCTCATACTGACATCCTACACCTTGCTCCTGAAAGAAGAGTATTTCTAAAAGGGAATCGGTGGATACATGATATGGTGTACAACAACAGTATGGTTGCTGCCCACCAGGCTGAAGAAGCATTACAGTGTGCCTTCCATGACATTGCAATGGTATGGTCAGAAGGAGGAGACAAAAGAAAAATATTTCGTCGATTTTTCTCGATTAACAGAACTAGAAATACAAATTGGCCAATCATGAGAAATAATGCTGCACTCTGGCCAAAAAATGATCCAAATCTCATTTTTCCAGATACCATTTATAATTTTTCAAGTTACAAGAAATTATGGTGGGATATTTTAAATGTCGATGGAAAATATGAAATTCATTTCACAAAGCTTAAATTTGGATCCACAGGAAGCATGCAAAGAAATCAGCGAGCAAAATGGCTAAGAGACTGGTGGAAATATTATGGAGTAAATAGAACTGCAATTGATCCAGTTTTCTATGAAAGTTACTTCCAAATGCAGTGTGATAAATGCCGAGAAAGAAATATTGTAGGATGTTTCCATATACGACGTAAAAAGGTCAGAGATTTATTTCAATATCCTGACCATGCAACTTTACAACAATTCATGGCTAGACATGATGAATGGCTAGTTATGACTAAAATGAAACACCAATATGTACTCAATAAACTCATGATCGTCAGACGAATCTATACTAAAGCATGGGATGGGATTATATATCCTAGAATCCGCTTTCCAGGGATTACCCCTCTTGGTATTCCCATTACATAATTGCTTCTCGTGGGATTTTCCCATAAAGCATCCACAATGTAATTATGATGTCCAGTCACGGACTGAATGTGACTAGTGTTCTCGTGGGCTTCATTGTTTTAAAAAGTATCCACTTTGTAAAGATTCAAGCTTTTCGTGGGATTCTCGGTAATCTCCACTATGTAATATAGTACAAAGATTCTTCAGTCACGAGACTCGAAGCACTTCTCCAAACTTTGGTGCACTTTGAGCCACATCTCATGGACTGACAGAATAATTAGTACTAAAGTTGTATGCCCGAGTGTCAGATGTTTGTCCCCTCCTTTTCCTATATAACCAAGGGGAAAGGTTCATTTAGGGCATTCGGAGTTGGGTATTTCCGAGAGTTTGCTGTGTTTAAGAGTCGAGAGATTTTCTTGGTTTGCAATTGCGAACTATTGTCTAATCTGCTTGCATCACGAAGAGATCTCAAAAGTCTTAGGTGATCTGAGAAGCCTGCGCATCTGTGTGTTCAGCACAGGTGAGAACCTAAAGTGGCCAGATCTTTAGGGAGTCTGTCTATGAGAGTGTTGGTTTTCAGTGTTCAAAGACTGAGTCTGTGATTTCGCCAGGTAGCCTCCAGTAAGCTATCTCCTAGTTGAGTAGCAAAAGTCTGGTAAATGCGAACACAGTCTATCTCAGGAATGAACAGATTGTAATCTTCTGTAATCCATTTGCTGAATTAATATAAGAGAGTGTTATTTATTCTACATTTGAGTACTTGTGCATTATAAATGAGCTGCTGAGGTAGTATCTACTTAAGTTATTCTGTATTGAGGTTCGCCAGAGGTTCGCCAACGCACAGAAGGGATGCCAGACCATGTAAGGTGAGGATGCCATTGAAGAGGTTGACAGAGCGAGAAATGTGCTAGTAGGTTCGTGTATGGGTTCATGTAAATCAGAATAAGTGGCAAAAGCAGAGAAGAGACTCAGCAAGGCCTAGCAGTTGTGTTGCTATTGCAAGCTTCGTTGAAGCCCTGTTGCTGTTGCAAGCTTCGTTGAAACCCCTGCGTAAAATGCTTGATTTCTATACTTTACTTCCATATTTAACGTACAATCGAGATCACATTTACTACCAAAAATTCCCCCCATAACATTACCTTTTGGATATGATTCCCTAGCCTCATCCCAACACGAATGTTAGGTGTGAAGAGTAAAAGTTTGGGGTATTTTTTTTATAAAAGGCCTTTGTTTAATGTCAAAGTTCTATGTATTTATTCCCTTTGAATTTAAACTTAAAATTTCATTATCTTTCGCAATGAAATATATATTTTTATTTATTACACTAATATTTTCATTTTTTCAATAATATAATTTTAAAAAAAATTAAATTCACAAAATATTTTATGAAATCATACTCTAATTTGTTTAATTTTACATTGTTAGTAACCATAACGTTGTTAGAGTTCTATTAAAGAAGTTTTATGTGCTTTATGTGTTGTTTTTTAGCTATCGCTGTAAGTTTTCATTGGGTTTATAAATTATATTTTTTAAAAAACAATGAAGTGATTTCTCTTTTGTTCTTCAATCATTCTCTCTTTATAGGAGGTCTTTTAAGTTTAGTAGTTTGGTCTTTAGTTGTTTTTTGCACTTTTACATGGTATCACAACATGGACTGGAAGCTTTCTTTTGTTTGTTTTGAGAGATTTTTTATAAGCCACTATCAAATTACTTCTAATGAGGGAGGAAGACACATTTTTTTTGTAGATTTAGTTTTTTTAATGAGGTTTCTTTATAATTTAACTTTTCCAAATTTTAGTGGTGTCAATTTAACTTATCTCTAATTTGGAGTATTGTATGGAGCAAGTTTTTTTTAATGTATTGTAATAAATAAAAAATTATTTTGTTTTGTAAGATAAAAAGAAATATATATATATATATATATTAAAAAATAAAATATAATTATATATTTTTATATTATTATATGTATTTTTTAAGGAGTCTTAAATGTAATCTCTATTTATTACTATTATATTTGAGAATGGTATTTCCTTACTTATATTTGGTGTATTTGTAATTTCTCTTTGTATTTTTTAATAATACAGACTCTTATATGTTAATATTAAATTTGTTCTACTTCAAATAGGGTGACAAGATAGTTTGAGGACATTCCGAGTGGTATCACATGTAGCATGATCTGGTACTCAACTAACCATAGGAATAGGCAATGAAGGTTATAAAAGGGTGCTTTAAAATTTCCCATCGGCCACTATTAGTTTAACATTGGCCAATGAAATTTCTAATGTTTATTTTTGCATTACAATATCTATCTATCTATCTATCTATCTATCTATCTATCTATATATATATATGATTTTTTTTTTTATAAAATGACATTGACCAATGAAATTTATAATGTTTATTTTTTCAAAACCAAATAAATTTTCAATAATTTAAAAAAAATAAATTTTAAATATTTGCATATATATATGTATATATATTTTATAAAATGACATCCCACATAGTCAGGCTCCTCACCACACTAGACCTTTTAAGAGTTACCCGACCTGTGAACCCCTTTGACCAGTCAATTCCTGACCTCCAATTAGACATTAGAAACCCTTCTATATCAAATGTTATTGTATATATTTTAAGATGGTAAAATAAAACCTAAAACACCTCTTATAGATGCAGAGTTGGTGAAGAGTGGGGACTTGATGAGCTCATGGATTAAGCAAAGCATAATTAGAAAATCAATGCGATATGATGCTTAAATTTCTAAGTCTTTACTTGCTTGATTCATTGTCTTCCTATTAGTTTATGCCTATCTCTATCTCCCTGGTGCTTCTATGAAGGCACATGATTGTCTCGACAAACTCACTAGATTTAGATAACACACCCATGTCCCACATGCAACTCTCTACTTTACCAATTCCTTCCCACCCCCCCTCGCCTCCTAATTCCTCACACCTTCCACGTCCACATATTTTTTTCCTATAATGGTACCTGTGCATCACTTTACATCCATCTACACTTCTATCGGCATGTATTTGCACCCTTTTGTTGCAAATGCTAGTTATATACAACTTGCAAAAATTGTTTCTTATGTTGAGCCTCCATGCTATGCTATGCTATATTATGTGGTTGTGAACAT
This sequence comes from Pinus tabuliformis, assembly GCA_031772625.1. Taxonomy (NCBI): domain Eukaryota; kingdom Viridiplantae; phylum Streptophyta; class Pinopsida; order Pinales; family Pinaceae; genus Pinus; species Pinus tabuliformis. The sequence continues at coordinate 251,165,421 of CM062820.1, read as the reverse complement.
TTTTATTTATTATAAGATCGTATAGGCTAATAATTTAAAGGAGATTGCTTAAAGAAGATAGGTAGGAATGTTGGTTTAAGATGCTTATTCCTTTAGTTATATGAGCTAGATTAATAATGGAACAAGTTGTGTTCATTAGTATGTTTAAATGTATAATTTTAGAATTATACATTTAGTTTTTTTGTTTTTTTAATGAACTTTCACTGTAAAAATGAGATTATATAAGTTTGTTGGTAGTAAAGACTTTACAAGATTATTAAATAATTACGTTAAAGAATATTATTATTAGTAATAAGTGTATCAATATTTTGGTATTTTATTTTAAAATTAGATTAATCAATGTGTCAAGGTTGATATAATTGTGTAGGTGAAGAATTGAAAATGTTATATTTTAATAATATAAAATTCAGTAATGCATAAGTTGAAATGCACCACAATTACTAATCTTGTTACACTTTTGATTGAAAATATGATACAAGGATGATGATCATCTCCAATTACATACATAGCTTTAAGAAGAGAATAATGGGAGGGACATCAAGTGATGAAAATTTTATGGTTTAGAGGGGAGTGAATGATTGAGAATTTTTTTTGGATAATTTTTTTTCTAAACTTATGAATTATGTTGCTTAAATTTTATTAATACTCTACAGTACCATGTATGAGGTTATGGTTTTAGTTATTTTAATGTCAATATGGAAATGTTATTGTGATGGTATTTTATGATGTGAAGCATGTGGTTATTGCATCCTGATTTTATGACATGCATGAGAATGCAGTTTTTACGGTTCAGAATATTGTGATAACAATCATGACATAATATGAGGTTATATTGACATATGGTTGCACATTGAGATGTGGTGATTGACAATATAACCACAAATGGGCCAAGAGGGCCAGTTTATTTGATGATCTCGTGGGAGCTCATACTTGTGAGGGAGAATATATAACACCATATGGGCTAGGGATAGACTCAATCAACACTACATATGTCATTGTAGGGGCTCTAATCAGAATAATTTCCCCAGGTAACACAATTGTACACTCCTTTTGTCAGATGAACATAGGAGATGTGGGTTGAATATCTCTAACCTTGGCGACTCCACTGGAAAAAAATTTCAGTTGGTCATTCTGGCTTTCAGGAGGCCCCATACACATCCTGACACTTCACAACAAAAAAAATCCTCTTGTATTGATGCAAATAGAATTGTCTCCAGAAGAATTTGGAAACAAAGGACTCCAAGAAATCCATATAGCTCACAAAAGGCCGAGATGAATTATCTTGAGACCTCAGGCATAGTTTTTGAATTTTCAGAAGAGTACTTCCCTTCGCTTGGCTCTTACTCTTCGAAATTTAAGGTTGAAGAGACTTCTATCAATTCACCTCCTTTCACATTTCATACCTTCCCAGAAGTCGAAGAAACCAAGGATATCCTTATTACAAGCCTGACTCAGATCCCTATTAACACTTCATTCCAAGTCTAGTTAGGTATTGTTCACACAATTCCTCAACTAGGACCTATGGTAAATATTTTTCAACCTTCATTGCAAAATATGGTTGTCCCTAGTTTCCTACTTAAAAAATATGCCCCACTTAACTTGCAACAACCTCTGAATGGAATGCCTCAAGATTATCTTAAGCTCTTACCAAGATTCACTGGGGAGGATGATATTTCAACCCAAAAACACATAGAAGTCTTTTGTGCATTTGTTGAGAACTTAAATGTAGAGCATCTTGATGTAGTCCTAATACTGTTTGTTTAATATTTAGATGGGGAAGCTAGAAAATGGTTCAAGACCCTACCAAATGCTTCAATCAATACTTGGGAGAAAGGAGAACTCTTTCATGCAGAAATGGGGAGAAAAGAAGGACCATGGGTATGTCCTCATTGAGTTCAATGCAATAAAGAAAAAACATAATGAGGATGTCTCAGAATTTATAAAAAGGTTTAATAAACTATATAATAGTCTCCCTGCTGATATTAAACCTCCACAAGCAGCTGCTAAAGTGGTCTTTGCTGGAGCCTTTGAGCCAAACTTTGGGTTCACCCTCAGGGAAAGGAAATCTCACACACTGGATCAAATCCAAATTGATGCTTTAGAAGTTGAAGCAAATTTTGCATCCACTGGAAAGTGGAAAGGAAAGGGAGAACATGGTGATAGAAGAAGAGGAAAGGAAGAAGCTAGCTCCTCTAGCCAAGTAAAAGAAACCCAAGAACATAAGTTAGATGAGATGAACAAATTAATTAGGAATCTGTCAAATAAGTTTGTGAAGTTGGAGTTGGAGAGTAAAAATCCTCCTCGATAGGTTCAACAAGGTCCCAACAAGAACTTTAACCCTCAGTATAGGAGAACTCCTTTGCAACTTTTGCAAAGAGAAAGAAAGGATCAACAAGACTAGATACAACCTCCTTTGTCTTTGGAAGATGACCCTGAGGAAAATATTGAAGATGTTATGGAAATGCAGGAGAACCAATTCTCTTCTATTTCAGAAGGAGAAAATGAGATAGAAGCACATGAAGAAGAAGGGGAGGACTTGGATGTCCCCTTAGATGATGAAGTGATAGACACCTACTGTAAAAAAATTGTTGATTTCATGCAATCCCAGTTACATAGGAAATATGATTTGAGGTCAAGAAAGAGATCAAGGATGCAGGATAAAAATGAGGAATCTGCTCCACCCATTGCCCCTAAACCAACTAATAAAGGGAAGAAACTAGTCAACCTACCCCACTGACCAAAGGAGATTCCTCCCATCCTGATCATCTTGAGTATAAAATCCCAAATATAGAGCAAAAACCGGTGCAAACAAAGCCAATCTGTAAAGAAAATAATGAACCAATTGAGATAGTCAAAGTTGATAGGAATCGCTCCACCTTCAACCTACAAAAAGAGTCAGAAAAGGTTAAGATATATATTCCTTTGACTGAATTATTTAAGTGAGCCAGTTATAAAGCACAAGTTTCCTAGTTCACAGACTTATCCACCATTACCCTACTTCAAGATAGTATTAACCTACAAGAAGAAAGGCCTATGGTTATGTTTGGTCCACATGTGGAGGAGTAGGACCCTTCCACTCCTCCATTCTATGTCACCCTAGTGATCCATGATTTATTGTTGCATAATTGTATGCTTGAATCAAGAGCCTCTCACAATTTAATGCCACTTTCTGTAATGGAGCAGCCAGGTTTGCAAATAACAAAGACATAGAAGGATTTATCTTCCTTTGATTCCAAAAGAGTAAAATGTTTGCATATGATTAAAGATCTAGTGGTTAATTTAGCACAAATCCTAGTGAAGAGTGTGGTGATGGATATTGTAGTTGTTGATATTCCTGCAAGGTTTGGTATGCTCATGTCCAGGTCACGGGGAATGAAACTTGGAGGATCTATCAAGCTTGATTTGACATATGTTATTATTCCAGTGTTTGGCGAAGAAGAGTGCAAATTGTACACATTGTCCATCTTCATAAAGACAGTAACTAAAGTTGATTGTTCAAACAATTCTCATATGTATGGCCAAGAAAGAGATTTTCCCTATCTTATGTTGGAAGAAGATGATAAAATCATGGAAAAAACTCAAGTAGAATCTCCTTCTCATACTGGTAAGCAACAAGCAGAGTATAGTCACATTTGGAAATTGTATTTTGATTGTTCTTATTCTAAGGAAGGAAATGATGTCGGTGCGTTATTGGTGTCTTTAGAGGGTAATCTTGTTCCTTTATCTTTCAATTTAGAGTTTGATGCTACAAACAATGTTGTTGAATATGAGGCATTGTTTTTAGGGCTACAAGATGCTAAAAATATAAATATTGAGTGCTTGATAGTATTCAGGGATTCTGAGCTAGTGGTGAAATAAGTCAAGAATCACTGTCAAACCAAGCACTTGAGATTGAAGTCCTATAGAAATGAGGTATGGGATCTTATTGAAAATTTCTTTCTCACCTTTAACATTAAGTTTCTGCCCAAGGAGAAGAACATGATGGTTGATTCCTTGGAAATTGTAGTTAGCAACTTTAAGCCTCCTCAAAATCCCTTGCTCAGGTATGAAGTTGAGCTTAGGTATAGACCCTCAGTACCAAACAATGTGAAATAGTGGCAGGTTTTTGAGGATGAGGACATATTAAGCGTTTTATGGAGGTCATTGGAGAATTCTATAATTCAGTGACTGACCAAGAAGATGAAGGTGCAGTGGAAGAACAACATGAAACTTGGGAGGAATCAATTGTTGGTCATAAAATTTTGCAGCTAAAGGGAAATATAATTCCGAGAGGGTTGATTCCAATAGAAAGGTTGTTTAATGCAAATGATGTAGTTATCAAGCCAACTAAATAGGATCTTGAGGAGGATATTGAGGGGTGTAATATTGTCACAGAACACGAGAATAAATTCATTAAGTTGGATAAAGGGGTTCCAAAATAATACAAACAAATATATCTTGATATTTTTCAAAATTATATGGATGTTTTTACTTGGTCCTATGATGATTTGAAGACTTTTGATCCCAGTGTCATACAACACAAAATTCCTTTGAAAATTGGAATGAAGCCCTACAATTAGAAACTAAAAAAAATAAATCCCTTGCTAATCCCATTAATTGAAAGGGAAGTGAAGAAGTTGCTACAAGCTAAAATTATCGTGCCTCTAAGATATTCAGATTGGGTGGCAAATTTAGTCCCTGTCAGGAAGAAAAATGGGGAGATCAGATTATGTGTGGACTTCATAAACTTGAATAGGGCTTCTCTTGAAGACAATTACCCCTTTCCCAAAATGGATTACATAATGCAGAAAATGGTGGGATCATCCAATCTTTTCAAGATGGATGGTTTCTTTGGATATAACCAGATTTTTGTACATCCTGGGGATGAAGAAAAAAACAAAAACAACAACAACTTTTACCACACTGTGGGGAACATTTATGTATGCCAGAATTCCTTTTGGTCTCATAAATGTTGGAGCCACTTTTCAAAGGGCAATGGATATAGCGTTCGTTGGGGAGAAGGACAAATTCGTGGTGATTTATTTGGATGATATAACTGTATTTTCGAAATCAGATGAGGAACATCTTCAACACTTGCAACTCACCTTTGAAAAGTGCAGGAAGTATGGCTTGTCTTTGAATCCCAAGAAATCACAATTTTCTCTGAGCGAAGGTAAGTTGTTGGGTCACATAGTGGAAAGGGAAGGAGTGAAGATTGAATGGAAGAGGGTGGAGGAAATAAAAAATATCCCATTACCAAGGAATAAAAAGGAGATACAGTTTTTCTTGGGTAGAATAAATTTCCTAAGGAGGTTTATACCCAAATATGTTGAGATTGTCAAAGAGATCACAGACATGCTGAAGAAAAACCAGGAGGTCAAGTGGATTATTTAAGCTAGAGAATCATTCTACGGGATCAAGAAGGCTTTTGCAGAAGCCCCAGTTCTAGCTAGCCCTGATTATCAAAAGCCATTTCTCGTTTTTTTCCTTCACATCTCCTAACATTGTGGCAATTGTTTTATTGCTAGAAAAATGATGAAGCGGAGGAACATCCAATTGCATTTTTCAGTTAGGTGTTAAGGCATGCAAAATTGAAATATAATATTATGGAAAAATGGGCCTATGCTCTGATTAAGGCTCTAAAAAAATTCTTAACTTATATTTTACAATCCAGGATAGTTTCTTATGTTCCTACAGTTGTTGTTAAAGACATCCTCACACAGGGGGACAACGAAGGTAGGAGAGATAAATGGATATCCAAGTTTCAGGAGTACGACATGGATATCAAACCTACTAAATTGATCAAGGGGAAAGGATTGGTCAAATTTTTGTCAGAAGAGAATTTTCAAGCTTTGGGTATAAATCTGCTAGTCGACGAGGCAGGAGTAGACAATCAAAGTGAACTGGGAAAAGCTAAGGGACCAACACAAAAATTTCAAATGAAATACTTGGTATTTGAGTGGTATAAATATGTTGTTCACTATCTATTGTTTATGGAATGCCCACCTAAGCTAGATAAAGTAAAATATAGAGCTTTAAGGCTACAATCACATAAGTTTTTCATCTCCAATGGTTAATTATACTGGAAGGATCCGGTGGGAATATTATTATTATGCTTGGTGGAGGAAGAAATTTCCAAAGTAATAGATGAATTACATTACTGCATTTGTGGGCGACATTATAGCTAGAAAGTCACGACCCATAAAATTCTCAAAGTTGGCTACTATTGGCCCAATCTATTTAGGGATGTACATGCAGAAGTCAGAACCTATAAAAAGTGCTAGATCTTTGCTGAAAACAAAAGCTAGGATCCCTCCCTTTAATCCATGTTTTCGTAGATGAACTATTTAAGCAGTGGGGGCTAGATTTTATTGGATAGATCCATCCATCATCAAGTGAGAAATATGAATGGATATTCATAACAACATATTAATTCACAAAGTGGGTGGAGGCCATCCCTGCCACGAATATGACTGACGCAGTGGTTATTAAATTTATGGAGGAGAACATTCTGGCCAGATTTGGTTGTCCCATAAAAATTATCATTGATAATGCACAAGTATTTAAATCAACCAAATTTATCAATTTCTATCAGGATTATAACATTATCTAGAAAGATTCCACTTCTTATTATCCACAAGGAAATGGGTTAGCAAAATATTCCAACAAACCTTAGTCATAATCCTTAAGAAGACCATAACATAGAATCAGAAGAATTGGGACTCTCAACTTAAGTTTGCATTGTGGGCTAACAAAGTCACCACTAAAAGGTCAATTGGGAAATCCCCATTTGAGTTGGTATATGGGATTTTTGTTGTTTTCCCTACCTAATTAGATATTCTAGTGGCCAAGCTTCTACAGGATGCATAGGAGGAACCAAGCCCATTAATCAGGAGAATAAATGAGTTGTTTGAACTGCAAGATAGTAGGGAGTAAGTATATAAAAATTTAATGAAGTACCATGATAAGATGAAGGCTCTATTTGATAGGAAATTACGGACAAAAATTTCCAATTAGGGGACCTCATGTTCAGATGGGACGTTTGGAGAGAGGAAAAGGGAAAACATGGCAAATTTAAACCCTTGTGGTTTGGACCGTTCAAGATAGCTAAATCTGAAGGGAATAATACTTTCTTACTAGAGAACTTGGATGGTGAAGTGTTTGAGCTACCTATAAATGGGCAGTTCCACAAGCATGACTTCCAAATTGAATAATTTCACCTCCATTCATTGTAAATACTGGTGAACCGTTGTACATACTGGAGTTTTCATTTTACCCTTATTTCTTTTGTTTTTCTTTTCTATGCCTGAATTAGTTGGACTCCATGCCCAAGTTCAAGGCACTAATCTATAGGTTCTCAATGCCTTGCTTGTAGGGCCCTGTCCCCAGTTGGAGCCAACGTTGCACCCCCTCATCCCCCTTAAGAATTTTCTTCATATGGCCGAAGATTCATTCTTGTGTGCAGAGAAAGATAAACAGGAAAATGGCAAAGGCGATTAAAAATGATTGCACAACTAATAAGCACCTGGATGCACCTTGGGTGCATGGCCAAAGTGGGCTTAAATGCCAAACTTAGCAGCAAAAAATACGATTAAATAATTAAAGGTAAAAGAACGGAGGATACACCTCTGCAGTCATGAACATATAGATTTAATCACCGAGCAGATTCAAAGCAGATCGCCATCCATTGTTGCACAACCAGTCCTTTTAAGCATTACAGTCGGGTAACTAGCATGACGGATACGCCAACACTAGCCCTTGGAAGATCAAGGTCAAAGTGGTGGGTGCAACTGATCTACAGTCCATATTAACTTCGAGGGGTCCAGGCCCACTCCCAATCCCCGATTGTTCACTCCGTAGAAGAGTGGGGACCACACCTACCATTATATATGCTAGCACACCACTGACGTCGACAAGCGAGCGCGCTCCATACCAAGTTAATTTCTTCTCTCTCTATCTTTCATGTCACCCTACCCAACCTTGTATTTTCACTTGTTCCTCCTCTCACTTGTTCTCTCATGCCATGCCTCATACGTCCACATGATCATTTCCTCTACCTATAAAACCATGACCCGATAGTTGTTTGAATTTAAATTTATTTCTACAGCTGAGCTCTCCTGCTGGTTTACCTGTCTACCATGATGTCTAACTTTCAACCAACACAGAGCCATCCCAATGCCATTCCATCCAATTACGTCTGGTCATCAAGTAACCCACAATCCTTGGCTTTTAGTCTTTCTCCTTATGTTTAAAATGAAGAAATCTGCGCTTAAAACTCTGAAATCCCGAGAGGCGAAACTCTCTACAAATAATGATCCCCTCATAGATAAGGAAGCCAAAATCCATGACTCACCCTGCCCTTACCGCCTTTCAGACCTCTGATTTGACGTGTATGACCAACATCTCAAGGGGGAGGACCCCTTTAGGGTCGTAGAGTCAGGATTATACTACCAAATCACCCCTTCCATCTACGACTTTCCAGAATTTGTTTCCTGGCTTGCTGCATCATACGTAGAGGAGACAAATTGTTTCATATCTGCTTCTAGGGTGAAAATTCTGGAAATAACTCCAAAATTAATTCAAAATTCTTTCATTTACCCAAAATCCCTCAATCCTGAGAAATTTACAGAGACCACCATGTTTTATATCTATAACGACCTCCTAACTAGAGTGTTGGGTATTTGTTATATTCTTTCCACATTTAACTTCACACAATGTATGTTGCGTCGGGCGCAATGGGGGGGTCACCGCCCCAGGAATTATTTTTCTATGTGGACCCAAGGATGGGGGGAAGACCCAAAGATGGTGGGAAGACATACCCATGGCGTTGCGCATGGGTTTTGCACATGGTTTTGGGCATGATGGTTGTTTTCCCATGGTATTTTGTAGATCTGGTCAAGGGAACTATGATTGTGTTATAATCCAGGGTTAATGGATTGGGGTTTATGAATGCTTTGACATACATACATACATACATACATACATACATACATACATACATACATATATATATATATATATATATATATATATATATATATAGATATATACATACATATATATATATATATATATATATATATATATATATATATATATATATATATAGAGAGAGAGAGAGAGAGAGAGAGAGAGAGAGAGAGAGAGAGAGATATAGATCTATATATATATATATATATATATATATTAACATTGAAAGGAACATAATGAAAAATCAATATGGTAGTCCTGGTTTTGGGATCTAGGGGAAAATCTATGTGTATATTTTTTTTCTGTTCTTTCCATGATATCATTCCTGTCACTTCTAAGTTTCAGCTGTTGCCAAAGGGACATTTGGTGCTAGAGCAGTTGCCAACATAGAAGGGACTGCTGTAGCAACCATTGGCACTACATTTTGAGGCTGAGAGATCGACTCACTCTACTTGCTTTGTAGTGTTTTCTCTAATTCTTGCTCTGTCTCTTTTAGTTGCTCATTTAGCTTAAGGACTAAGTCCATAAGCTCTTCTTCATTCTTCTTCTCAATCACTTCAGCAGTCTGTGGGTGCATGAGTGGTGGCAATTTCAACTGCTTTCTTAGTGCAGCTATATCTTCATTTTTTTTCTTTATTAGGCTCTCTGCAGCTTTGATATCCTTTGGGTTATGGCCCAACTCAATAATCAAATCCTCCAATGTTTTAATTCTGTTTTCCTTTGCCTATGAGGAGGCCTTTTCTAGTTGTAATTGGGCAGTAGTGTTGTTCAGTGAATTCTCCAACCTATGTGCCATCATGGCCTTGCTTGTCAGTGTAGAATAAACCTTCCCCCTATTTTCTTATGCAGTTCTATCTGATCTATGGGGTGGATATCTTTAGCTAAGACCTCAAAATTAGTCTTGAGGTAGTCTGCAATTGACTGGGGCTGCTGCACTTTGGGCTTTAGAAAACTCATCTGCATTTTGCCTTCCTTGATGTCATAAGCTGACATCAATCTAATTTGATTAGTAGGGGCCATCTTCAAGTATTGAGTGTAAGCTTGGGCCTTCAGCTGTTCATTCTTGGCTTTTATCTCCTTGAATTTTCCTTTTATATCTATGGTCTTGTCAGATGAAGATCTGAAAGATGAAACTTCGGCACTTTGTTGTCTTTCAAGCTCTTGTCTTTGTGAACTGGAAGGTGTCTCACCTATTGGGAATGTATGTAGACTATCTCCACCTTCTTTCCTTAAACTCCCTGTTGTTTCCTCAAAGAATTCTTCCTCTGAATATGGATTTAGCCTGTGCCTCTTAGCACTAGGTTGGTCTAAAGGACCACTAGCAGGGGTAGCTACTTCCCTGTCTCTTTTCAAGTTCTTTTTCTCATTCAGAGGGGTCTATAGAACTGAGGGATTTCCCATGTTAATCTAAGCTAAATGAGGTTGAGGTGGAGCTTGTTCTTCAGATATTTCAAGCTGCTTTGACATCTCTGGTTGTTCTGATGCTGGAGTACTTGTTCCCTAATCTTGCTCCTGTGGTGGTTCTGCTGGGGGTGCACTAGTTTCCTGTGTGTTCCTTTGAGAAATCTCTGCTGTAGAGGCACTAGGCTCTGGTGTTGGCTTCTGAGTAGTTTCAACTAGTACCTATTCATAAGAGTATAGGTCAAGCCTCTTTTCTATGTCTTTCATCACATTTTCTACATCAACTTGATCACTATCCATTTCAACTAGAGTTCCTTCCCTCCATTCATCCATATTTGCATACTACTCTATTTCAGGGACTCGGTGATGGATATATGGTGATAGCTTATGTTTCATTCTCCTATCACAAATGAAACCTTGTGGATCATATCTCCAGGCAAAGCTTTTCTTTAATCTCATTTTTTCTAGGATTTCTTCTGCTCTGTTGCCTGCTTCTCTATTGTTGCAGACAAATGGGCCTAAGTGGTCTTTAATTCTCAATTGTGCTTTCTTCTTGGCCTTGGTGAAATGAGTCTGATCAGAGTTTAACATTTGCCTATAATATTCCAAGGCAAACAACCTCATAGGAACATACTTTGGTAGTTTGAATAGAGGAAGTTCACAACCATAAATTCTAATCTCTATGTGATTCTAGTACAAGTACCAGTCACCTATTTTGTACTATTTTGAGAGCTGAAGGATTCTTTTGATTTCATCACTAATTCTAGGAGGAGGACTTCCTGTCAGCATGGTGGTCACTGGGTGGACAAACTGGTCAATGAATTCATTGTATGAATATGGACTAGGTGAATCGTGGAAGATGGAAGTCCAAAAAATAACTGATCTGGGATTGCCCTTTGTATCAAGTTTATTTACAGAGAATGGGAACTTGTCAGATTGATAGTAAAGGAAAAGGTGATATATGAATGTAGAATAATTGAATACCTTTTCATTTTCTAGCTTCATGAACTGGTCATGGATTTTCTCAGCAATGAAAGTAGCATAATTATATTTGACAGCAGGAGGCTAACCATGGGTAAAAATGGACATTAAAACTAGGGTCAATTCATCCACATACTCACTAGTATTGAAACCCATGACTGCAGTTATCATATCGACTATATTTTTACCTATCTTTTTGAAGAAATTTGACAAATAGGGAGGAGGATCTTTGGGTTGATGCTGCTTATCCATAAAAGTCTGGCAAAGGTGACTGAGTTCATACTGGGACAATTTAGATGACTTTTCTAGTAATTCTCCAAGGGAAATGGGGGTGAGGTCTTGACTGGGCTGAAACTGAAGCATCTCATTGATTGAATCTGCAGTAATTGTGAAGAGAACAGTTTGATTGGGGGACATTATTGCTCTGAGGGTGGGATTGTAATTGGCATGACATTGATGGATAATGTCAGGGAAAATACTCACAGAGGGGAGCATGTACCTTGGGAGATTTGATTCCCAAAGTCCTATGGGATCAGAACCATTCAGGTAATTGTCTCGGCATTGACAGAATACTTTCAAGGAGCTTTTTCCAGTTACAAGGTCTTTTATTTGAAAATCTTTATCTGCTAAGGGCAGATAATCCAAATCTCTATGGGGGGTAGTGATAGGAGCTATACTGAGGGCCATGGGGGTTTCCATTCTAGTTCTTGTGGATTCAGATAGGAAAATGGGGTTTTCAAGTGGAGTTGGTGAAAACAGAGGGTCTTGGGAGTCTTCAATTCTAAATTCAGCAACTGAATTATAATGAATTTTAGGTTTTTCAAAGTAATTGCAGAGGAAATCAAGTATTTATAGGGTTTCTGGATGGAAACTGGTAAATACCTATTTTTTGGTGATGGGCAATGAAATGCAGGTTCACTGGGTGCAAATGGTGGACTGGAGCGGCGTCGAACTGCAAGTTTCAGGGTGGCTGACGGTTAATGTACGAGCTGGTCGACTTCAACATTCAGGTTGCATGCATGCGCTTTTAGAATAAGGATGAAAAACTGTTTAACTTTGTTTTTATGCAAAGTCAAAGCTTTTGGCGGGTTCAGGATTTGGACAGATGGCATCAGTGGGGAGGTGATTTGATGTTTTGTTTTTAGTGGGAGGCGGTAAGCGGGTTTCATTGCACCGCTAATGGGAGGTAAGTGGTATTTGGGCGAGACCGCACGATTCCATATGCTGTGTGACACATAGCATATGTACTATTTATGAAACCGCTCACCATCGCATGCTAAAGGCCGACCACAAAGGCCCGTGTGATATGTGCGATGACTGTTGGATTTGCAGGATCCAATCGGACGGTTGTTGGGGAGGTGAAGTGGCGGAAGGTTAACGGAGGGTGGGCCCAATATTAATTAAAGTGTTAATCATATCGGGGGTAAAGCAATTGGTCATCGAGTTATTAATTAATCGTGGGGATTAATTAATCCTCATTATATGGTGGCGGGGTTTGGGTTCTTAATTAACTACGGATTAGTTAATTAATCCCGTTTTATTGTTTGATTTACGGTTATATTTAACCATCGGGGCAAGATATGTAAAAATTTGGGGTTTTTATATAATATAATATTACGGGCATGGATAATGTTGATTTATGGGGGAATTATATAATAAACATTAGTGGTTAATATGACAAAAGTGAATGGTAAAGCGCTAAGTTTAAAACATTTTCATCATACACATTTAAAACTTAGGCTAAGTGAATATGAGGGTTTATATGGAGAGTGTTTTATTTTTCCTAAGTAAAATAGGATTTTACTTAGGAAAAGCTTTATTAGGGAAACAAATAACTTATGAAGGGGGTGAATATTGATGAAGGGGTTTAAGCACTTAGGCATTATAAATTATTGGGCCGAGGGTCCGGTCCCTCCAAAAGTCAGAGAAATGCTCTGAGCCCCTTTAACTTTGGTAATTACCTTTAGCACTTAGGGAATTAGTGAATATTTTTAGGGGAATGAGTAGGGAAGTTAATTATTTTGACTTTGAATGTTGATGTGCCTTTCCATGTGATACATGCCTTTGCCTAGTGATGAAAGTAAAATATTTAAACATTTAAACTTATCATTCACCACATATTTATTCTGCAACCATCATCTACTTACCCTACCTACTTTACCCTAGCATTTTCACTTCTTTATTAGGGTGCACTTAGACTGGAAAACCCTTTTCAAACTTTCTTTTCTTTTACATAGTGATATCTATCTAAATCTACACTTATTACATCCAAGGGCTCAGATTAAACTGTTGAGCTCCTTTTATTCACTCTACCTATCTACTTATCTGCCAAGATTAAACTGTTTGGTCAGATATTTATTCTCTATTTCTACAACATGAAATTGAAAATATGAATTAGTCAAGCTTAAACTATTTGACTATTCATGAATTGTGGCATAAGTGACAAGCTGCACACAATTTTTATTATACAAAAGTGAAAAAGTAGTGGCATTTAGACTTGCACACTTTCCTGGTCTTTTCTTTTTGTTGGGGTTCATTTTCTTTCATTTTTTGACCTCATTTTTATTCTTTTCACCCTTTGATTTTTCTTTTAGGGTATACCCTCTTTACATTTTTAAAATTTTTAATTTTTTTTACAAATATGGAAAACCTTTGCAACAAGTAAAGGTATGAACATATTTCAAAGCTGAACCAAGTCAATCATGATATATGACACCTATTGGTATAGGGGCATAACACTGCCAAGAAGGGCTACGTATTCAAATTGGGTAAATCGATAAGTCCCTTCATTGTTAACACCAGACAAGCCTCTCAACGAGTTGAAGACCTATTGAAAGAGAAATTTTGAAATGGGAGAAGTATGGCACTATGATGCCTATGGTGTCATATCAAAGAGGAGGAAATATATTAATGATTTATATTATGAACATGAGTATAGGCCTGAACTTGAATGGAAGGATAACTTAGGTTCCTAGCCAATTAATATAGAGATGGAGATCAAAATGCCAACTTCAAAGGATAAGACTCAAAAGAGAAGCATGGATGAGGATGGGGATACAAAAATTGAAGAAGCACCGTCCAAAAAAAAGGCTAAGATCAAAGAGGCAGCTGAAGAAGAAATTGAGACCAGGCTGACTGAGAAAAAATTGAACCAACTAGGCTTCCAAGTAACCCTAGAAAACCCTCCTTAAGATACAACCTCCACTTCTACATAGGTAGCTATTTTGGGTTCTTCAGGAAGTTCAACCACAACATTCCCTAGTTGAGCATCAGGTCAATTGACTAAGGAAAACAACAAAAGAATCAGGGATGAAGTGCAATAGTAGTTGGCATTACATTCGGTCCCTTATCAGACTAGACTCCTAGTTGCTATGGACCTAGAAAGAAAATAGATAAAGTTCTCATCTCACCACCCTTTAGCACAATCCCTCCCATCAGGACAACAATTTAGAACTGTGGATGTGTCATTGGACATGGCTAGTGTCCCTCTGTCGGACAAAATAAATTTTCACATACAGGTCGGAGAAATGCTCTATAGTGAGCTGAGCATAAATGCTTTGACAATGAACAAAGCTAAGATTTTTTAAGAGAAAGATACTACCAGGTTGAAGTAAGAAAGAGCCAACTCTATAGCTCTCCATCTACAAAATGAAAACTTCAAAGAGATGATTGTTAAATTGGGGGTGAACCCAAAGTATATGACTGTGGTGGATACCCTCATCCAAGGTTCTCAAGCTGAGATTAAGGACCTAAGGCACAAGATGAAAATTACTGCCAGTGAGCATGTGAAATACAAGGAGCTAGCCTAAGTGGAGGGAGAAAAGGAAATCATGGCCAAGGAGCTACTATATAGAAACAATGAGGTGGTAGTCCTCAAGAAACAGGTGGCAGAGCTCCAACAGAGAATCTATTCACATATTTGTGTCGTAATCATGCCAGAATACACATAGAATCCCACTGAACAATTGACAAAGTCCCTCACTGAATTGCATATTTTAGAGGGTGAACTTAAAAAAGTGCAGATTGATCTAGAGAATACTAAGTGTGCTCTCGCACAAAAGGAGAAGCAACTAGAGACAACTAGAGGAAATGTTGAGCAAACTAGCAAAGAATTGCAGACCACAAACCAGGAGATCACTGAACTGGAAAAAAGAAAAAAAAAGAAAAAAAGTTGAAGGGTAATGTGTCTCTCATCTAGGCCAGGCAACTAATTTGGGATGAGATTATTTCTGAAGTAAAAATCATTTGGGAACATATGACCTTAGTGGCAGAGTAAATTTTTTTTATTATAGACCTTGAATTATTTATCGTGTCAACCAAGGAGGAAGATGGTAAAAATGTCGAGACAACAAAAAAGTTCATCAAGTACTTGAACACAAATCCAGCTAATGAATTGATGACCATGGATATCATGGATAAAATTGGGGAAATCCTCGAATTCCAAGATTATTCAGAAGGAAACATCCTAGGCCAAAGCCGAGGAGTGTCTAGTTAACATATTGAAATATGTAGCTATATTTGATTCAAATTTTGATCGAAGGATTAGAGATGGATTTCCAATTGTTGGGACATTCTAGGGGGAGTAGTCCCATGTGAGTAGTATAATAAAATGTCGATGGAAGCTAAAAGAAAGAAAAAATCTTCTCATTCGAAGACCTCCACCCTCAAAGGGAAGACTATAGTCAACTATCTGCGGAGGGACTTCCAACTATTATGGTTGGTAACAACTTTGTTTGCTACCAAGCCAAATTATATGGAGATCACCAGTATGAGGATAACTTATCAAATATTCTTTCGCTCTTCTCTACTAAACCTAACATTGTGGAAAAAGTGTAACCAATTTTTTAATCCACCACAAGTTCAAGTCATAGAGTCGAGATCCCTTCCACCAAAACTAGCTCACCAATAATGAAGATATTTTGGATGTGTCAATCATGACACATTATGATTTTCATGTTTTTGTAAATATTCTATTTCAAGAATTAAATGAATGTTTTATATGATAATTAGGATAACTATGCTAGTAATAAACTCAAACAGTTTACTTGGTAGGAAGTTACGAGAAGATCAAAAAGGAATAATTTGTAAGGGGTACTCGTCTGTGAGACCCTATAAAACTACTTAAGAGATTCATTAAAAAGGTCATGATTTTTGGGTTACAGAGGTAGCTCTAAATTGTGAATTTTGCAGGTGTTTGAAGATCCGCAGATGTATGCTCTTTTTGCAAATTAACGAAGAAGTTATGGTGATTCCAATTGCATGAAATATGTATATTTCCTTTGTTTATTTCCTTATGTGTTTATTTCCTCTTAGAAGGTGCATAATTGTAGCTGCTGTATTTAATCTCAGAGTTATGGATTTATTTGTGTCAAATTTTGAGGAAGGATTCCTGTGATGTATGAGGTCTAATGTCCTTAATATGCGCTTTGTGCCCTCTGTATTTCCATTTTTTTTCTGTTGAAGTTTGATGCATGAGATTCTGAGATAAGCCTTTTGTGTTAAATTTATCTTCCTTATGTTATTCTTTCATCGATACTATAATGACCAACTTAGCTTTATGTTTCTACAAGTAGGCAACTAGATCTGAATGTTAAGTCCTTTTAGAGAACATTCAATGTGTGCTCATGATTGAATCTACTTTTGGAAGATATATTTGAACCAATTTTAATTCATAATATGTTTCAAATGTTAGATGCTAATGATAAATCCTTCAAACACTCTAATATGTCTGAGGCACTGACCTTTCTCAACCCAAACATTGTCTTTAGGAGCACCAATAGGCTACACATTGAGATGTGGTGATTGACAGGAAATCCACAAATGGGCCAAGAAGGTTGGTTTATTTAATGATATAGTGGGATCTCATACCCGCGAGGGAGAATATGTAACACAATATGGGTTGGGGAAAGACTCAATCAACACTACATATGCCAATGGTTCCTATGTCTTGTATATCTCTTGATGGATAGCTCTTGAGGGGCTATGGGACCATCTTGAGAAGGTCGAGTGCCTGATATTGGATTGGGATGTCGAAGTCCAGAGGGGGTGTGAGGACTTCGATGTATAGGGTTGTGCACCTTAGTAAGTTAACAAAATTAAAGATGAGTACCCCTTACAAAATATTCCTTTTTGATCTTCTCGTAACTTCCTACCAGCTAAACTGTTTGAGTGTGTTACTAGCACAATTATCCTAATTATCATATAAAACATTCATTTGATTCTTGAAATAGAATATTTACAAAAACATGAAAATCATAATGTGTCATGATTGACACATCCAAAATATCTTCATTATTGGTGAGCTAGTTTTGGTGGAAGGGATCTCGGCTCTATGACTCGAACTTATGGTGGATTAAAAAATTGGTTACACTTTTTCCACAATGTTGGGTTTAGTAGAGGAGATCGAAAGAATTTTTGATAAGTTATCCTCATACTGGTGATCTCCATATAATTTTTGTTGGTAGCAAACAAAGTTTTTACCAACCATAATAGTTGGAAGTCCCTCCGTAGATAGTTGACTATAGTCTTCCCTTTGAGGGTGGAGGTCTTCTAATGAGAAGAGTTTTTCTTTCTTTTAGCTTCCATCAACATTTTATTATACTACTCACATGGGACTAGTCCCCCTAGAATGTCCCAACAACTGGAAATCCATCTCTAATCCTTCGATCAAAATTTGAATCAAATACAGCTATAGAATTCAACATGTTAACTAGACACTCCTCGACTTTGGCCTAGGATGTTTCCTTCTGAATCATCTTTGAAATTTCGAGGATTGCTCCAATTCTATCCACGATATCCATGGTCCTCAATTCATTAGCTGGATTTGTGTTCAAGTACTTGATGAACTTTTCTGTTGTCTCAACATTTTTACCATCTTCCTCCTTGGTCGACATGATAAATAATTCAAGGTCTATAATAACAATTTTTTACTCTGCCACTAAGGTCATATGTTCCCAAATTATTTTTACTTTAGAAATAATCTCATCCCAATTTATTTATTTATTTTTTTAATATTTTTTAATTTTTTAATTTTAATTTTTAATTTTTTAATTTTATTTATTTATTTATTTTTTTTCAGTGATCTCCTGGTTTTTGGTCTGCAATTCTTTGCTAGTTTGCTTAACATTTCCTCTAGTTGCCTCTAGTTGCTTCTCCTTTTGTGCGAGAGCACACTTAGTATTCTCTAGATCAATCTGCACTTTTTAAGTTCACCCTCTACAAGATGCAATTCAGTGAGGTACTTTGTCAATTGTTCGGTGGGATTCTATGGGTATTCTGGTATGATTACGACACAAATATGTGAATTGATTCTCTGTTGGAGCTTTGCCACCTGTTTCTTGAGGACTACCACCTCATTGTTTCTATATATTAGCTCCTTGGCCATGATTTCCTTTTCTCCCTCCACTTAGGCCAGCTCCTTGTATTTCACATGCTCACTGGCAGTAATTTTCATCTTGTGCCTTAGGCCGTTAATATCAGCTTGAGAACCTTGGATGAGGGTCTCCACCACAGTCATATACTTTGGGTTCACCCCCAATTTAACAATCATCTCTTTGAAGTTTTCATTTTGTAGATGGAGAGCTATAGAGCTGGCTCTTTCTTGCTTCAACCTGGTGGTATCTTTCTCTAAAAAATTCTTAGCTTTGTTGATTGTCAAAGCATTTATGCTCAGCTCACTATAGAGCATTTCTCTGACTTGTATGTGAAAATTTATTTTGTCTGACAGAGGGACACTAGCCATGTCCAATGGCACATTCACGGTTCTAAATTGTTGTCTTGATGGAAGGGATTGTGATAAATGGTGGTGAAATGTGAACTTTATCTATTTTCTTTCTAGGTCCATAACAACTAGGAGTCTAGTTTGATAAGGGACCGAATTTAATGCCAACTACTGTTGCACTTCATCCCTGATTCTTTTGTTGTTTTCCTTAGTCAATTGACTTGATGCCCAACTAGGGCATGTTGTGGTTGAGCTTCCTGAAGAACCCAAAATAGCTACCTATGTAGAAGTGGAGGTTGTATCTTGAGGAGGGTTTTCTAGGGTTACTTGGAAGCCTAGTTGGTTCAATTTTTTCTCAGTCAGCCTGGTCTCAATTTCTTCTTCAGTTGCCTCTTTGATCTTTGCCTTTTTTTTGGAGGGTGATTCTTCAATTTTTATATCCCCATCCTCATCCATGCTTCTCTTTTGAGTCTTATCCTTTGAAGTTGGCATTTCGATCTCCATCTCTGTATTAATTGGCTAGGAACCTAAGTTAGCCTTCAATTCAAGTTTAGGCCTATAATCATGCTCATAATATAAATCGTTAATATATTTCCTCCTCTTTGATATGACACCACAGGCAACATAGTGCCATACTTCTCCCATTTCAAAATTTATCTCTTTCAACAGGTCTTCAACTCATTGAGAGGCTTGTCTGGTGTTAACAATGAAGGGACCTATCGGTTTACCCAATTTCAATATGTAGCCCTTCTTGGCAGGAAAAAAGTGGGTTTGGTCAACGTGCAAGCTTTGTCTAATGAATTCTAGATAAAATAAGCAAATGTTAATTTAGGAAAAAAATAAATTGAATGAAGTAAAACTTAACACAAATAAATAAAAATTGGCATGTTGACACATGGATTATGTGCATGCAGATCCCTCTCCAATCCATTTCCATTTTTGGAATTGTTTGTTCTATTTAATAGAAAAAAAGGGAGATGAAAAATATTATTCATTCCTTTGGAAGGAGAGTGTTGTGAGACAAAGGATTCCCTAAAAGTATTAGTTGATTAACTGCTTAGGGGTGACCAACTATAGAAAGATTATATGCCGCTAAGCCTATGGTTTGGTGGAGATTCGTCCCCAAAAATTTGTTGCGGTCAGCAGAATCCAGGCATCATTACAACTATAAAATCATGAGTAAGGTACATCATCACCATAGGTAAGCCTTCTCTGGTAATGGCTTCGAAATTATATGCTAATTAGTTTTATGCTTTAATTCTAGGTCCTTACAATGTTGAAATGTATGAGGTATTTGTTTATATATGCTTGGTTCTTATTATGTTGCTTTCAAATAATATATAGTAGATAAATTTGGTATTGGCAATATTGAGAGTGATGTGCCGGGGGGGGCTATGATCTTCCACCTTCATGTGGTTGGTCTTATTTAGTAGCGAATATTATATTATTCTTGGAATTGAGAAGCTCATTATTTGCACTGATCTTAAGCTTGTTGTCACGACCAATCATATATGACATAATTTATTATATATATCTTATGCTCTTGCTTCCAATATCAAAGTATATGAGTCCCCATGAATGCAAAAATTATGCCTAGGAACCAATTATTCGCACCTATCTTAACCTTATTGTTGGCCTACCCCAACTAGGGACCAATCCACTGCTTAAAATTTACTAATAATTAGTGGCTAACAATGAATTTTTTTTAGTTTATGCTCATACACATTGAAATTTGACTTGTTTATGGTAGATGCATGCATTGAAGGTATGGGAGGGTTTCGAGACTCAAATACGAATCATAGAAGGAATTTGACAATCAAACGACAAAATTATAATATAGATGTCGAGGAGATGAAATTATTTATTACTATTTTCCAGTTGCAGGCCTACCCCGACTAAGGACCAATACACTTCTTAAAATTTACTAATAATTAGTGGCTGGAATTTTGCTGTTATTAATTAACCCCACACATTGTGACATGTGAATGGGGCCAATGTTGATTTTTTTTCAATTTGTACTTGTACACACTAAAATTTGACATGGCTATAGTTGATGCATGCATTGACGGTGTGGTTGGGTTTCAAGACTCAAATACAACTTACAAAAATAATTTGACAATCTAGAAAGATCACTTCAGTTTGTGTTCGTACACACTAAATTTTGATATGGTTATGGTAGACGCATTCATTGATGGTATGGGAGGGTTTCGAAACTCAAATACGAATCACAGAAATAATTTGAAAATTAAATGAAAAAATTATAACATAAATGTTGAGGAGATGAAATTATTTATTACTATTTACAACTTGCAGGCCTACTATAACTAAGGACCAATCCATCGCTTAAAATTTACTAATAATTAGTGGCCAAAATTATGCTATAATTAATTAATCCCACACATAGTGATCTATGAATGGGGTTAACGTTTAATTTTTTATTTATTTATGCTCATACACACTAAAATTTGACCTGGCTATAATTTATGCATGCATTAATAGTATGGGAGGGCTTTGAGACTCAAAGATGACTCACCGAAAGAATTCAAAAATCAAGAGAGATCGCTTAGATTCACCATTGTTCTTCACCATGAGCAAGCAAAAAGAGGTATTTGCATAGATTTTTCAAAAGTGAAAGCATTATCAGTTGATTGTATACTTTATTGTTTTGTATTCTCTCTATTCTTTGCAAGTTTCAGTGAATTGATTTCCAGATGGCTGCAGAAGTTGCTTGAGCTGGCTCTATGACCTGTGAATGGGGCCAATGTTGAAATTTTTTCAATTTGTGCTTGTACGCACTGAAATTTGACATGGTTATGGTAGATGCATGCAATGATGTTATGGGAGGTTTTAGAGACTTAAATATGACTCACAAAAAGAATTTGAAAATTAAAAGACAAAATTATAACATAAATTTTGAGGAGATGAAATTATTTATTACTGTTTACCAGTTGCGGGCCTACCACAGTTAAGGACCAATCCACTGCTTGAAATTTACTAATAATTACTGGGTGAAATTATGCTCTAATTAATTTACCCAACACATAGTGACGTGTTACTGGGGCCAATGATGAAAGTTTTTCAAATTGTGTTTGTATGCACTGAAATTTGACATGGCTATAGTTGATGCATGCATTGATGGAGTGGGAGGGTTTGAAGACTCAAATATGACTCAAAGAAAGAATTAAACAATCAAGAAAGATCACCCATATTTCGCCATTGTGCTTCACCGTGAACAAGGAGAAAGATATATTTGCAGAGATTTGTCAAATCTAAAAGTTTTATCTGTTGGTTGTATACTTTTTTCATTCTCTCTATTCTCTACAAGTTTCAATGAATTGATTTCTAGAGGGAAATAGAAGTCTCTTGAGCTAGTCGTGTGACTTGTGAGTGGGGCCAAAATTGATTTTTTATTTTTTATTTTGTTCTCGTATGCACTAAAAATTGACATGGTTATGGTAGATGCATTCATTGACGGTATGGGAGGGTTTCGAGACTCAACTACCACTAAGAAAAAGAATTTGAAAATCAAAAGACAAAATTATAACATAAATGTTAAGGAGAAGAAATTATTTATTACTAGTTACCACTTACAGGTCTACCTCAAATAAGGACCAATCCACCATTTAAAATTTAATAATAATTATTAGCAAAATTATGCTCTATTAATTGACCACGCACATATTGATCTATGAATGGGGCCAACATTGATTTTTTTCAATTTGTGCCCGTACGCACTGAAATTAGACATGGCTATAGTTGATGCACACATTGATGGTGTGGGAGGGTTTCAATACTCAAATACAACTCACAAAAAGAATTCGACATTCCAGCGAGATCGCCCAAATTTTTCCATTATGCTTCACCATGAACAAGGAGAAAGAGGTATTTTCTGAGATTTTTCAAACCTAGAAGTGTTATCAATTGATTGTATACTTTATTATTTTGCATTCTCTCTATTCTCCAAAAGTTTCAGTGAATTGATTTCCAGAGGTCCCAAAAAGTCTCTTGAGTTGGCCATGTGACCTGTGAATGGGGGGCCAACATTGATTTTTTTTTGGTTTGTGCTCGTATGCACTGAAATTTGACATGGTTATGGTAGATTCATGCACTAATAGTATGGGAGGGTTTTGAGACTCAAATGCAACTCACAAAAAGAATTCAATAATCAAACAAAAAAAATATAACATAAATGTCAAGGAGATGAAATTATTTATTACTAATTACTAGTTGTGGGCCTACACTGGATAAGGACCAATCCACTGCTTAAAATTTATTAATAATTAATGGTTGAAATTATGCTCTAATGATTTGACACTGCACATAGTGACTTGTGAATTGGGCCAACGTTGAATTTTTTTTAATTTATGCTTGTACGAATTGAAATTTGACATGGATATAGTTGATGCATGTATTGAACGTGTGGAAGGGTTTCTAGACTCACAACTCACAAAAAGAATATGACAATCAATTGAGATAATCTAGATTTTTCCATTGTGCTTCACTGTGAACAAGGAGAAAGAGGTATTTACAGAGATTTGTCAAATCTAAAAGTTTTATAAGTTGATTGTATCATTTATTGTTTTGCATTCTCTTTATTCTCTTAAAGTTTTAGTGAATCAATTTCCATAGGATCGTAGAAGTCTCTTGAGCTGGCCGTGTGACTTGTGAATGGGGCCAATGTAGATTTTTTTTTTCGTTTGTGCCTGTACACACTAAAATTTGATGTGGTTATGATAGATGCATTAATTAAAAATATGGGAGGGTTTCAAGACTCAAATATGACTCACAAAAATAATTTGAAAATCAAATGACAAAATTATAACATAAATGTCAAGGAGATGAAATTATTTATTACTATTTACCACTTGCAGGCTTACATCAACTAAGGTGCAATCCACCATTTAAAATATAATAATAATTAGTTTTCGAAATTATGCTCTAATTAATTGACCCTACACATAGTGACCTGTGAATGGGGCCAACATTCATTTTTTTTCAACTTATGCTCATACGCACTCAAATTTTATAGGGCTATAGTTGATGCATGCATTGATGGTGTTTGAGGGTTTCGAGACTCAAATACGAATCACAGAAAGAATTTAAAAATCAAGTGAGATGAACCAAATATTTCCATTGTGCTTCGTCAAGAACAAGGAGAAAGAGGAATTTGCAGATATTTATCAAATCTAAAAGTGTTATTAGCTAATTGTATACTTTATTATTTTTTATTCTCTCTATTCTCAACAAGTTTCGGTGAATTGATTTCCAGAGGGCCGCATAAATATCTTGAGCTAGCCATTTGACCCGTGAATGGGGTCGACATTGAAATTTTTTCAGTTTCTGCTTGCACACATTGAAATTTGACATGATTATGGTAGATGAATGCATTTACAGTATGGGAAGGTTTCGAGACTCAAATACAACTCACATAAAGAATTCAACAATCAAATGACAAAATTTTAACATAAATGTCGAGGAGATGAAATTATTTATTACTATTTACCAGTTGCAGGCCTAACCTTGCTAAGGACCAATCAACCGCTTAAATTTTACTAATAATTAGTGGTCGAAATTATGCTCTAATTAATTTACCCCACACATATTGACCTGTGAATGGGACTTAATGAGCATCAGTATTGCAGCAAGAATGCTGCAAGTCCTGGAGCTACTAGCTTTACTTTATCAACCTAGGGTTCGTACAAACTTGGAGGTGACAGTGTTGTATACACAAGTAAAAGTGATGGTTCTACCTTTTGTCATTGTTCAGCTGGCAAGAGACCACTAGGGTTTTCAAGCCAAACTTCTGTTAGAAAATTATATATTACAGAGCAATGAAACGCATAAAATATTGCAGAAATATAAACACAGAAAACACATAAAACAAGAAAGACATAGATATACGTGGTTCACCTAGTTTGGGCTACGTCCATGGAGAAATAGCCAGTCCTTATTTTTATATTATCCAGCAAACTGAAGAGATACAACCTATAATAGATCCGCTATAATTCCCTCTTCGATCTCAATCTCCTCTCTCTTCCTCACCCAGAATATTAATCTACATAGATGCAAGACAATTCCCTCATATATAGCGAGGGGTTGCCTTCTAGGGCAAAAAACCCTAAATTAAACATAACTTCTACTGTCAGATCTCCGCCTAATGAACGACCCAAATTGACTACGAAATTACAATATTTTACAAAGAAATTTTACATCTATTCTTAGCTTCGGGGGCGTTTCCCCTGATCCCCCCGCTAGGGGGGGATCCCAAAAGGTCACAACCACCCCCCCCCTAGACCCCCCTACAGCGAATATTTTACGGGCGGCGTTGCCGCCCCATTAAGAACTGGGGTCCAATGTGGCGATACCATTGAATACAGAAGATAATTAGGCTCCACACCCAACAACTTCTATGGATTCAAAAGAAGCTTTATTGTTGATGAAAGAAAGAGAGATCTACTCTAGGAGAAAGCTTATCTACTGCAAATAAGGAAAATGACTGAAATCCTATGCCAAAAACACATCCTTCTCTAACTAACTACTCAGAAACTATGCTTTACAGAAATTCCAAGCCAACATGTATGAAATGCTACTATCTAAATCATGGAAATTCAAGACATCAAACATCACTACTGTGCATGTAAAGGACTGAAATAAATCTATTTTGCTATTTTTATTCTTTTTCTAGAAAGTCAAGTGTAAACCCTAATCTCTTTTGGTGATGTGACAGGTGGTTTAGCGATGATGGTGGATGGTTGAGAGGTTTGGGAGATGGTTGGAAGGTTTAGGAGACCCTTGGGTGACCTGGTGTGGCTTCCTAGAGGGTTTTCCTCAATTCGGCCTCAAAATAAGCCACTATAGGAAAACCTACATGATGTAATAGAAACCTACATGATTCCCTATATTTCGACATGATATAGTCAAGAGAAAAACATTGGTTGCTGGAGGTAATGGAAGGCTTAGGGAAGGTGGTGGATGGGTGGAATGGAGTGAGAAAATTCCCAGGATCACTCAAAACTCAATACCAAGGTTAGGAGATGGTTGGATTTGCTCAACATGCTTGGAGGAATTTCTATGTAAAATGATGAGATTGGTGGAGATTTTGGTGAAAGCAAGGGATGATTATGAATGGATGAAGTTGGAAGGTGGTTGCCTGATATGAGATCCCTTTAGATTTCTGAAGCACCTGCTCTACATCAAACATTTATAATTTCCACAAAGTCATGTAAATAAGAAGAATTCTAACAAGCTAGAAAAGCAGAATTTAATGAACTAGTTGTCTACTTCATGCATGAAGAAAATTGCTGAATAAAATGGAATCATGGATGAGATCTACTGAAAGAATGAAGATGGAAGAGATGGAAACTAAATCCTACACTTGCAAAAATGATCAAATGCTGGTTTAAGTACAGTAAATTCTAAATCTTATGAGAAAATGGAAATCTGTCTTTTTGGGGCTGCTTAAGGGTCTTTTCCTCAAATCATGATCCCTGAGGGAAGAGGTGAGGCCAAGACACCTACTAACAGCTTTTTGGTGCTCCTTTTATCTCTTCTAACCTACTACTAAAGTAAAGCACAAATGGAAGCAAACTAATAAACAACTAATCAAATCCACAGTACTTGCAATGAAATACTTCTAGAGACAATTTAACCATGAATCTATGAAACTAAGCTAAGCATATAGATACAAGAAGAGGAGCCTTTGCTGCTAGGGTTGGGCCCTAACCCAAGAGCTTCAGCCCTCTAAGTTAACTCAGTGCTGGATCAAGAAAAAGCTCATTTTCATTATCAAAACAAAAAATTACATCAATGACTTCCACAAGTCTGGAGTTCGAAAATAACTAGTGTTTCTGCAACAAAAATTTGAATCCCTAAGAGGCTCTAGGCCTCTCTACTTATACAACTAAAGTCTCCAATGAATTGCTTAAATCTAGGGAGGCTTGGCTCCAAAACTTGAGATGAACTAACTCTTTTTCTATCACTTGCTCGACTGCCTTTTGATCTTCATGACTTGGTTGTGTGCACTCTGAGCTCGTGTGATTGATGGAGGAATATTCGAATTGGGAGAGGATTAAATGAGGAGGATTTACCTGCTACAATCTCTCTCCCTTGTCCCATTTGAGTTTTGAACCTTAGTCTTGCCAAAATTCCTTGTTTTTCTCTTCCAAACTTGCATTCAATGCATATTAGTCCACTAGGCATAATATCTCACTTTAACTCATCTCATTAAACAAAATATAATCAAAACATGTAATAAGTTGTGAGAAGAGTTGATTTGACTAAGCTAGGAGGTGAATTAAGGCCCATATAATTACCCAATGATGAGGCTCATCATCACCCCCTACTGAAAGTGTTTCTCATCCTCTGAGCAACTCAATCAATATCCATGTCTTTCATAGCTCTAGTGGCCTCCCTAACATCCCATGCCTCTGCTGTGGTTTCTTCTTCTTGTGCATAGAATCTTGCCTTCTTTTCTACCTCCTCCCACTGCCTTCTTTCTTCCTCTTCCTTCCTTCCTTCTAACATCCCCAAGAGCAGTGGGGGACTGAGTCTTAGGCCAATCCAATTGACTTTGAGCCTTTGGATGGATTGCTTGTACATGGGTGTCCTGTTCAGTGCTTCTCTCATCCTTTGAGGAGAGTGGTACTCTCTGATCTTCAAACTGTATGGCAATGTATTCCATATCCTTAGGCAAGCTTGCATGCTGTCATCCCCTAATAATTTGAACATGTCTTCAAAATGTGTAATTGCTTGCTCTTGGGCAGCAAGATACCTGGGTGCAAGTTGAGGATCATTTGCAATTAAATTATGTGTACTGATGAGTGCCATTGGATTGGACTACTCAGCTCTGATCATAAGAGGCTCTGTTTGTTCTCTTGCCAATACCTTCTTCATTTTTGCAGCCCTTGCTTCCTCATGGTTCATCCATGATGCCAAAGCCATCAACTGTAAATCCCCTAACTTTAAATTAGGGTCCCATACATTCATGTCTGTCAAGGCCATGTTATGCAAATAAAACTTAGACATCTTGGACCTATCTTCCAATGTGCTTTGATCACAAAGATCAATGAACTATCTATAATCCTGGAATGGCATAGTGCCTCTTTATGCTAGGGTCTTGATTTGGAACTGCAACCACTATTCCTTAAGGTATATTGCATAGGACTTAGTTGGCATCCTGCATTGGATTGCTTCCAAAGAGAGACTGGCCATGGATGCCAATTGATTCTCTCTTTCTTGCAACTGTCCTTTAAACCATGAATTTTCTACCTCTAACTAAATTTTCATGATGGCCTCTCTGTCCCTCAATCTACTTAGCTCTCTGCCCCTCTCTTTGAACTTCTCCTCCATGTGATGAATGTCCTCCACTCCCTTGGACTTGGAAATCTGCATCCATCTATGAGTTCTGACTCTCTCTTTCTCAAGCTCAAAGAATAATGGAATGGAAAATTTTTGTGGAATGACCTTGCCCCCCTCAATAAATCTATAGTAGGAGTCAAGGTTAGGTTGAGGACAAGGCTGCTCTAGCTCTGGGTCCTCTCTCTTTGTTTCTGGTTGCTTACTTCTTTCCTCATCCAATTTTTGAGTTTCCTGTAAATTAGTAGAGTTTCTTGTAGCACTGCTATGCTTCCTGTAGGTCTTGTTGTGTATCCTGTAGGATGCCTTTTCCTTTGGATGAGGTAGACCTAGTGGTGGGCTCCAGTATTGTAGCAATAATGCTACAACTCCTGGAGCTCCCTATCTCTAATTTTATCAACCCGGTAGTTCGTACAAACTTGGAAGCGACGGTGCTGTATGCACAAGTACTAGCTCTTGTCGCAGCTGTCACTTGGTCAGCTGGCACAAGTCCGCTAGGGCTCAAGCCAACTTCTATATGCTCTCAGAAGAAGCTTTATGAGTGATGGACGAAAGCTATCTTGAAGGAAGCTAACCTACTTTGCAAAAAGGAAATTGAAAGCCAACAAAGCATAGAAACCCTAATAAACCCTAATTTAACTAGCTTGACCCTTACAATGCAAAAATGTGAGTGAAACTTCTACCAATGATGCCATTACTTGCAGTGAGTTGAAATACATGAATCTAAGCTATTTGCATCTGAAAAGACATGTTTTTGTATTTTGTCATTAAGTGGATGGATTTATTGTGATGGTGCTTTTGATTAGGGTTTGACTGTGCAGGAGCGGTTCAAATGGAAGGAAAGCATGGGCAAGGTCAGGATGGCGAGGGGAGGTCCCAGAGGGTCTCTAGCATCAGTCCACAGAAGTCTACCACGTTCGGATGCTCAGCAACCGAGTTTGCAGGCTTCTACAGGAAGTCTGCAGGGGATCCTACAGGAAACTCAGGGGTTCTACAGGAAGTCTGTGAAATTCTACAGGATGGTCGACCGTGGGAGTTTTGGGAGATGGTGAAGTGATGGAGTGGTGTGGGAGGATAGGTGAGATGGAGATGGACCTGGTGATGGCTCAGGAGCAGAGAAGTCAGATGGAGAAAGAGTGCATGCTGTGGGTTGATGGCTGAAAGGATGGGATCGATGAAAGGTCTAGTGAATGGAGTTACGTGAGTAATGGAAGAGCTGGAAGGTAAACGAGCTGAACAGAGGTCGAGAAGGTGACTTGAGGTGTGGTTGACAAGAAGAAGAAGGAAGTAGAACGATGTGGAGCAGTGTAAATGAAACAAATTGCTTATGAATGTCACCAAAACGAAAGTTCATTAACCTAAGCTACTTGTGATATAGACTCAGTGAACAGCAATGTAAACCGTGAAGGAAACTCGTGCATGGAAGTGGAATAAAGAAGTATGGTTCAATATCAATAGTGCATGGATGGATCTTCAACGAAAATGCCTATGTTGCAGCTTGCATGGAAGTGAAAAGAACTGCGTTTCTTTTTGGTGGTTGATATAGACTTCACCCCAATCCCTAAGCAGAGATGGCAGTGATCTCTAACAACCTTTTTCTGGAGCTCCAATGACTTATAACTATCCTCTTCTAATCTAAGCAACTGGAAGCAAATTCACCATAAACTAATCCTATTCAATCTCATAAAACTAAATCAGCAAACTGTAAATTCGAATTGCATGTCAAAGGAAAGAACGAAGTGCTGGAACGAAAGGCAAATAACATTACAACACAGAGGAGGTCTATTGCTCTCAGGTTGGGCCCTAACCTGAGAGCTATAGCTCCCTTAGAAACTCAGAATAAGATCAAAATCTTCCTTCTTTATTCATAACCAAAAATCTGATGTCATGCCAAAACTGGCTTACAAAAAGAACTAACACCGAGCTGTAGCTCGTACTTCAAAATTACAAGAGTAATGCAAAAGTTCAAAAAGCTCCTATCAAAGGCTACGGCCTCAGTATTTATGCAAAACGATAATCCAACAGGTTTCCTTGATTTGTGGAGCTCGGCTGTCCAACTGAAGGTTAAACTGCTGATCCTGTAGAACAGTTGTAACTGCTGTTCCTGTAGAACAGTTGGCTGCCTCTAAGCTCGGTGGGGAGATTGGTTGGAGCTCGGAGCTATGGTGGGAATCACGAGGAAGGTCCCCAAGACTGTGGACATCCTCTCCTAAAAACCAGCAGTGCCACCTTACTGTCTCCTTGTCTCCTTTCTCGTGGTCTTTGCTCCCTTTTAATGCCAAAAACCTGAAAGCATCATGCATTAGTCACGTAGATAAAATGCCTACCCTTCTTCCTACAAACAACACGAATAAACTAAGAAATGCATGCATAAGCAATAAAAGATGAATGGTTTGAGCAAAGCAAGTAGGCCAAATGAGCCCAAATTGTACCAAAAATTGGGGCTCATCATCACCCCCCAGCTAAACTATTTGCTCATCCTTGAGCAACTTAGTCCAAGTCCTCATCCTTCATTGCTTTCACTGCTTCCCTTGCATCCCAAGGCTTTGTGGTAGTGTCCTCTCTGTAGATGTGAAACCCTGCTTTCCTGTTCACCTCTTCGCATTGTTGACTGTCATCCTCTTTTGTATTGCCTTCAGTCAATCCTAGCAGTAGTGGTGGGCTGAGTTTAAGGCCAATCCAGCTGGCCTGGAGGCTTTGCATGGATTTCTTGTAAAGGTCAACCCTTGCCAAAGCTTCCCTCATCCGGATGGGGGTATGGTACTCTCAGATTTTCAAGCTGTGGGCCAGGGTATTCCATCTGCGTGCACAAGCCTGGGCAGCACTTTCTCCCAACAACCTTTCCATGTCTTCAAAGTGAGCTATGGCTTGGGCCTGTTGGTCCATAAATCTCAAGGAAGCTGTGGGATCCGTAGCCAACTGTTGGTGGGTTGAGATGAGTGCCATCGGATCCTCTAGTTCTGGCCTAATGAACAGTGGCTCGCTCACTTCTCGGTTCATGACCGATTTTTCTTCAGCTGCTCTTTGATCCTCATGGTTTAACCATGAGGCGAACGCCATCAGTTGCATATCACCCAAGGCAATATTGGGATCCCAGGAGACTTCATTAGGCAAAGCCAAATTGTGGAGGTAAAACTCTGCTAATTTGGCTTTGTCTTCTGCCGAACTAGTACTGCACAATTCAGAAAATTGTTGTGGGTTTTGTATATGTGAAATACCTCTTTGTGCCAAGGTGTTTATTTGGAACTGCAGCCATTGATCTTTTAAGAACAATCCATAGGATTTTGCAGGCGGTCTGCACTGAATTGCCTCCATGGCCCAACTGGCCATGCAGGCCAATTGTGCTTCCTTTTGTTGCAGCTGTTCTTTTAGGGCTTGCACTTCAATTTTTGTTTGCTGTTCTGCTTCCTGTAGAAGTGTCATTGGCTCTTCAAGATTGGTGGTCAGCTCCTTTTTGCTTGGTTGTTCTTTTGTGATGTCCTTGGAGGATGTTCCTGCTCCTGCCCTTAGTTCTTGTAGCTACAACCTCAGCTTCTGATTTTCTTCCTGTAGAAGCGCCTGTTGGCAACTAGCCACATGTTTAGCCATGGTGAATTCACTCCTGACCTCCTTGAGTTTCTTTTGTAAAGGGCCTATGTCCGCCACACCCTTTGATTTGGCGATCTGCATCCATGTGTGGGAACGGACTCTTTCCTCCTCTAGTGCGAAAAATAGAGGCACAGTAAATTTCTGCGGTATGATTTTGCCCGCCTCTAAAAAGGTGTAATATGAATTCAGATTGGGCGAAGGGCTAGGTTCTGGTATATGTTCTCTTGCTATCTCTTCAGGCGGTTCTACCTCACCCTCCCTTGGTGGTGATGAGGGTCCTTCTCCTTCCCTCTTTTCCGTTTCCTGTAGTCGGGCCAGAGTATCCTGTAGAACATTTTCAGCTTCCTGTAGCTGAGTTTTTTCTAACCTTTCTTGCCACGTATTTTTCTTTGGAATCCCCTTCTCGTAGGTGACTGTGATCCTGGAGGGTGATTTTTCCTTGGGAGAAGCAGGTGTATCTTCGATGACAATCGGGCTGCTGGATTGAGGCTGTGGCTTGCCCGTCTTTATCCTAACACTTCTTCGAGCTTTAAAGTACAGAGGGGTCTCCCTCTTCCTCTTTTCTTTTGGCTTAGGTGGCGTGCTGAGGCCAGCTAATACAGCTGCTGCCTCCCGTGCCAGAATATCCACCTTCTTCTCTTTGGGTTTTACCTTTTCGGGGCTTCCTGTAGAAGCCTTTATCTCTATTTTCGGGCTTCCTGTAGAAGCCTTTTTCTGCTTTCCTGTAGGCACAGGTGTCTCCACCTTTGCTTGCTTACCTGCCTGAGTTTTGCCTTTTGCTTTGGTTGCAGGTACTGTGGAGGTACTTGGGCTGACGTGGACCACCTCAGCTTTGTCCATTCTGCTCTTCAGCCTCTTTTCTCTTGCTGACAAGATAGGTGTGCCACCTTTTTCTTCGTCCTCCTTTTCCTCATGCTTTTTCTTTTGCTCTTCTTCTGCACTGTGGTCGGGGTCTTCTGGCCTTTTTCTCTCTATCCCTCGGCCACTGCTTCTTGTTCCTCACTGCTGGAGGAACCCGTTTCTTCGATCAACATCTTAATGTCTCCATCTTTGGTCAAATTACGGAAGGATTCCCATGAGAGGGGAACCTTATATGAATGCAACGCATCCTCCACAAGAAGCTTGATTAACCCATGGTGGGCTATCTGATCTGGTATGCCCTCTCTTAGCTTTGTGGCACACTCCATTAGAAACTGCAATAGGAAATAGTGGATGCTCAGTTTCTGCTCTACAAGAAGATCAATCCGGTGCCTCAATTCAGTGAGCAACCGAAAGTGATATGCATACACGATGCTAAAACGACCTTCACAAGTGATATATTTCATGATTTGCAAACTGACTTCATTCCATGGTGGCAATAGACTCGTTCTTCGCACCCCGTTTTTGTCCTCCGAGAATTCTTCCTCAGGTGGAAAGAATTCTTTCTTTGCCTGCTGGCTCAGCTTTCTTTCGTCCTTATCCCATGGCAAACCCATAGGAAGTTCTGTGATCTAGCTGATATGTTGCGGAGTGAGCTTGAGGCTGAGGCCTCTGAAGTTCACTGTGGCCAGTGTCTGGGATTTCGGCCTTAGGGCCTGCAAGAATTCTTTGGCCACTTCATCATCGTAACCCTGCAGCTTATCACAAAAAGACATCCACTGTGCTCGTGTAAAGAGCTCTACCACTTCCTGGTTTTCCCTTAATTTGGTTGAATCAGTGGGTTCCCGTCTTATAAACCCACCCGGCATGATGAACACGGTTGTTTTAACTGAAGGTGGCAAATGCGAAAGAGATTTGGTCTATTGAGACAGAGCATGCACATAATCCACAAAATTCAACCCAGTCTAATTATACTGACATCCTGTAGAATGACAGTATAGGCACAACAAACAACAATTCCACCGATATCTTTATGACCAGACTGTGGACGATGTTCTTGCCACTCTTACTAACCAGTTGCATGAAGAGTTCAGGGTTACCTCTTTAATTGGCCACCTTTTTCGTGAGGCACCCGCTTCCCTGTAGAAGACTGCGTTCCTGTAGAGACTACGTTCCTGTAGAACTGTGTTCCTGTAGGAGCAGTGCGCAAATTTCGGGGAGGACTGTAGTTGGATTGCTCTTGAGGTGTGCTTCACCGACGTTCTAATAGCCAAAAGCTCGGCGTATCAAAGTGCAGAGGAGATCAGCATAGCCACTCAAGTTTGAAGTGGTGGTTGATAAATGCATGCTCATAATCTTAGCCGATTAGATTTTGAATCGGCGCAATCCATGGCGCGGGGGATGAGCTGTCCCCGCCGGACCGTTGGTGACGTCATCCATCATTCGCCTGCATATTCACTTGCTGCCGCATCCATTCCCACAGATCTGCCGCCGCCTTTTTCTGTTAAACTCATTGCTTCCGACGGGAGTGTTCTCACGTGCGTGCTGCTCATTCTCTTCGTCGTGGCCGCCACCCAAACATCCAACTATACCATAACTAGCCGACGTGGCCAGTCGACTGGCCATACGGCCGCTCAACCATTCACTTTTACGCTGTGCAAACAATTCAAAGTAAAATTCATGCGATTTGATGGAAGGAAGGGTCGAGACACTTACCTGTGTGGCTGCACACGATTTTTCCAGTTTTTGGACGATGGCGAGTGGATCTTCCTGCTGCATGCGAACTTACACAGACCCAGAGGCTCATGGTTACAGGCTGCTGACGATGGAGTGGATGCTTTGGTTGCGTGCTCCCGCGTTTCATTGTAGATGGCGGTGCTGTGAACGGTATCCACTCTAGCAGGTTGAACTGTTACAGGATTCCCGTGGGTGTCTCGTAACAGTTCTTCCTCCTTGGGTGCATGCTGCACGACGGAGGATCTGGCCTTTCGATCACGCTCCCGGAGCTTCTGATGCCTGTGGTATGAGATCTCCGCATTTGTTTATCTTTGAAAATGGCTTTTCCCGCGAGAACTCATCGATCTGCTTTGTTGGTGCAGGGGACTTGGTTGCATGTCGACAAGGATGGTGGAGCAAGGTAACAGCGTTGTGCATGGGTGCCAACAGAGGCTTGCATGCGTCCAAACCAATCCGTAGTTGCTAGATCTCCTTTTACAATGAATTCTGGGCCGTCCCAAACTTCTACAGGAAGTTTCCTGTAGAACACAGAGCTTCCTGTAGAAAGTCTGCACTTTCCTGTAGAAAATCCGCGTCTTCCTGTAGAAAGACTGCATCTTCCTGTAGAAGATTCAAACCATGATAAAATTGCACATACCTTGGAAAAAACATGGGTATCCTTGGAGGAGGTGCTGGTGAGGTCCCTTGACAGCATGATACGGACCCTTGGCTTGGAGTTGAAGGGTTTCCTCTTCTCCATAGAACATCTTCAACCCTTCTACAGGAAGTTTCCTGTCGAACACAGAGTTTCCTGTAGAAAGTCTGCATGCAATTTTACCATATTTTGCTTATTGTTTTTTTCTTTTCTTTTTTTTTTGAAAGATAACAGGGGCGCCTCAAAGAGGTTTTCACCCGTGCCATCTGCCCTGAGCGCCTCAAAGAGGTTTTCACTCAAGGATCTTTTTCACCTTTTCCCTTTTTTTTTTGAAAGACAATAGGGGCGCCTCAATGAGGTTTTCACCCCTACTACCTGCCTTGGGCGCCTCAGAGAGGTTTTCACCCAAGGATCTTTATTATTTTTTCTTTTTTTTTCTTTTTTTTTTTTTTTTTTTTTTTTTTTATATCCTTCAGGGTATGCCAAAAGCAGAGGCAGAACCCTTCTCTATGACCAATACAGATTTCTCCATAGTTTTGATGAACTCTTGTCTTGAGAGAGGTCTCCTGTAGATCTTCAATCGATGCCCATTGACAAGCATGGGAATGGCTTCCTCATCAATGGTTCGAATAAGGACAGATCCATTGTCATGGCATCTTTCCACTGCATATGGTCCTAGCCATCTGGTTCTCAGCTTCCCCTTGAAATCTTTGTATCTGGAGTCATACAACAAAGCCCAATCTCCTGGCTGAAATTGCTTGTCATGGAGATGTTGGTCATGCCACACCTTTCTCTGAAGTTGAACCACTTCTGAGTGAAGGAGGGCCTGCATTCGGTGCTCATCCAGGCCATTCAGCTGCAATAGCCTTTCTTGTTGTGCATGGCTGAGATCTAGGTCCAGCTGAGCTGCCATCCTCAAAGTGTTGTATTCAAACTCAATGGACAGCAAAGCTTTCTTCCCATAGACCAGCTCATATGGTGTGAAGCCGGTGGTGGTCTTCCAAGTGGTGTTGTAAGCCCATGTGGCTTCAACCAGGCGATCTGCCCAGTCCTTTCTGTTGCTGCTCACCACCTTAGTCAAGATCCCTTCTAATGCTCTATTGGTGACTTCCACCTGCCCATTTGCTTGAGGGTGATAAGGGGTGGAAGTCCTATGCTTGATCTTGTGATGAGCTAGTAGATCTTCAACCAGGTTGGAGGTGAACTGGCTCCCTTGATCGGTGACCAGCTCTCTTGGATAGCCAAACTTATAGAAGATGTTTTCTCTTAGGAACTCGGCCACCTTTTCTTCTGTTGCTGCTTTGATTGCTTTGGTCTCTGCCCACTTTGTCAAATAGTCAGTACACACAATGATGTAAGACCTTTGCCTCGAAGAGGGGTTGATTGGGCCCACAAAGTCCATGCCCCACTTCTCAAATGGCTCAAGAGTCACTTGAGGTTGGAGAGGCATCTCATCCCTTTGGGTCGGTTTCCCCATTCTTTGGCATTGGTCACACTGACTGACATATCTTCTGACATCTTGATGAAGTGTGGGCCAATAGTAGCCTGCCTGCAGGATTTTGAAGGCAGTTCTCTTTGCTGCAAAATGTCCTCCACAAGGCCCATCATGACAAGTGAGGAGGATATCAAAGACTTCCTCCTCCCTTACACAACGCCTTAAGATCTGATCGGGGCCAAGCTTGAACAGATTGCCCCCGATCCAAGTAAATGAGGCACTTTTTCTGATGATTCTGCTCTTCTCTCTGGAAGATAGGTGCGGAGGGAACTGTGCTGAAACAAGATAGTTTGCTATATCAGCAAACCATGGAGAGAGTACTGAAATAGCAAACAGATGTTCATCGGGCATCTGGTCATCCACTGTTCCATCCTCATCTGCAGACAAATCCAATCTAGATAAAAAGTCAGCAACAACATTTTCTCTACCTGGTTTGTCAACAATGGTCAAATCAAACTGCTGCAATAAAAGTAACCATCTAATAATACGAGCATTCACATCTGGTTTATTCATTAAATATCTAATTGCAGCATGGTCAGTATGTACAAAGGTCTGGTAACCAGTAATATAATGTCGGAACTTGTTCAGTGCATGGACCACAGCCAAGAATTCTTTCTCGGTTACAGTGTAATTCAGCTCAGCTTTGGACAAGTTTTTGCTAACAAAGTAAATGGCATATGGAAGTTTTTGCTCAACTTGTCCTAAAGCTGCACCTATGGCTTTGTTCGAGGCATCAGTGTGGATGTGGAAAGGTAGGGCCCAGTTTGGACCTCTCAGGATTGGGGCTGACACCAACTTGTCCTTCAATTCATTTAAAGCCCTCTGACAATCGTCAGTCCATTTAAACTCCACATCTTTTGCCAACAGACCAAACAATGGCGAGGCTAGCTTGCTGAAATCTTTAATGAATCTCTGGTAGTATCCTGCTAATCCCAAGAAACTCTGGACATCCCTTACCTTTTGAGGAGGTGGAACCCTCTTGATGAGAGCAATTTTGTTAGGATCCACTTGCAACCCTTGGCAAGAAATGGTATGGCCTAGCACGGTCCCTTCAGTCATTAGGAATTCACATTTTTCAGGACTAAGGGACAAGTTCATCTCGGTGCATTTGGTTAGGACTTTTCCCAGGTTGGACAATGCTTCCTGGAAGTTGGCCCCATAAGGAGTAAAGTCATCCATATAGATTTCTACTGCATCATGGACCAGCTCCGAGAAGATGCTCAAGACAGCTCTCTGGAAGGTAGCAGGAGCATTGCATAGCCCAAAGGGAAGGACTCGGTAGGCAAAGGTACCCCAAGGACAAGTGAAGGTGGTCTTATCTTGGTCTTCCGGGCTGATTTGGATTTGGTTGTACCCGCTAAACCCATCCAGGAAAGAGAAGAACTTCTTTCCTGCCAGTCCATCCAACACTTGATCTATGAAAGGTAGAGGGAAATGGTCTTTCTTGGTAGCTTTGTTCAGTTCTCGGTAGTCCACACAGATTCTCCATTTCCCATTTTTCTTGGGAACCAACACTAGAGGGGACACCCATTCACTATCTGAGATGGGGTAGATGAACCCGGCATCCAACAGTTTTTGCAATTCTTCCTTGACAATGTCCTTAAGGGCTGGATTCATTCTCCTCTGAGGTTGCCTTACCGGTTTACAATCCTCTTTGATGTATATATGATGGGTACAAACCGAAGGATGGACTCCTTTCATTTCCTTATAGCTCCAAGAAAAAGCATCTAGGTGGTTGGCCAACAGACTACACAGCTCCTTTTCCTGGGAAGGAGATAGGGAGGAGCTGATCTTCAATACTTTCTCAGGGCCGAACTCCACATTCTTGATTCTGGGAGTAACAGGGTTGGTTGTACAAAGATCCACTAAGGTGCTAGCTTGGGCATCCTCCACCAATTTCTCTAAGGGTAGTGCACTGGAAGGTGGATTCTGGATCAAGGTCTCGATCAAGTCATCCTCGGTTGGGGGGTCTCTTCTAGTTGAATCTAAGGTGCACAGAGGTGCTGAGTACACCTCGTCTTCCTCTCCTTCTTCCAACCAGAGTGGTAAGTCATGCTCTAAGGAGGGTTGGGCAGGAGGGTATAGGACTAGTTGCTTGGACATGGGACCATTTTTGATGGTCATGTTTCCTGCACGACAACTTATGTAAGCATCTGCAGTAGCTAACCAAGGCCTTCCCAAAATGAGAGGATATCCAGTAAGCTTTGCCTTTGGTTGCAGAACCAGGAAGTCTGCAGGGTATTCCCAAGAATCAATAGAGACCAAGACATCCTCCACAATCCCTTCGGGAGTCACGGTGGAGCGATTTGCTAATTGCAGTACTGTCGAGGTCTTCCTCAAGGAACCCTGAAGATTGAGTTTAAGCATGGTATCCCTGGTCATCACATTAATGGCAGCCCCCAGATCAATCAAGGTGTGAGGTATAATGGTGCCATTGATGTGGACATCTACTACAGGACTTCCAAGATCTAGGTACTTTGGGCAGATGACTTGTCCTAACATAAGGTCAGACAGTTGTCCTATGACATTGATAGTTGAAGCATCTTTCTTCCGTCTGCCTGGGTGTTTGAAACACTTCTCCTTAACCAGTTTGTTGTATATTGGCACATCCTTGATGGCTTGGAGAAGTGGTATTTTTACACACAACTGCTTGAGCTCACCCAGAAGCTCGTCTTCCTCTGGGTTGGGTTGTGTGGTGGCTGTTAGTCTCTCAGGAAAGGGTGGAATAGCCTTTGGTTCACTTTCCTGTTTATCTTCCTCATCCTCTGGGGAAGGAGGTTGGCGATCTGGTAGAGTCTTTCCAGATCGAAGATTGATCTCCTGGATCTCCACAGCATAGGTAGGGCATGAGGTTTCCCCAGTGTATACCTACTGGGCCTGTCTATTGTTGGGGTTCGGGTTCGGTTGAGCAGGCATTTGAGGTTGCCTTGGAGGAGCAGGAGGTAAAGGCTGAGGTTGAACTGGTGGTGGAGGCAAGATGGCAGGAGGAGTGTTGTATTGGGGCCTCCACCCCGACTGAGGTGCATTCCATTGAGGCTGTGGCTGGGCATGTGAGTGATATGAATGAGAAGTAGGTTGAGTGGGGTACTGAGGTGGGTAAGACCATGGAGGAGGCATGGACCATGAAGGATGAGCAGGGGGACCCCAGGAAGGCATAGGAGTCGACTGGTTGGGGCTGTAATAAGCTTGAGATGCCCCTTGCATCCCCTGCTGATAAGGTCTAGATCCTTGTGGCCTCCTTTGGTTGAGGTAATAGAGAGGTTCAGTGGGAGCTTCTGTCCCTTGGTACATGGCTTTAAACCCAGGTAAGGTTGGACACTGATTTGCGGGATGGTCCTCCTCACAAACGAAACACACTTCAACAGAATGCAATGGACATTTGTTCTTAGGGTGTCTCCTTGTGCACCTAGGGCAGAAGACAGCCAAGGCTCTCTCAGCTTCTTCTTTCTTTTGCTGAATCCTGAATGTGTCAAGCTGCATAGCAATGGTCTGTCTCACCTCACTCTTAAGATCTTCTAACTGATTTGCAAGCTCATGTTTGGAGAAAGGGACACTAGTTGAGAGGAGGTTTCCTCAACCTCATTTCCGAGCTGCCCTGGAGTGGTTTCTAAACACAGTCTTGATGTCCTCATAAGGCAGTTGGTAAATGTTCCCCCCAGCTAACATGTGAAGGGTATCTAAGAGGTCTTCAGGGACTCCTCAGAGTAGGACCAACTTGAGGGATTCAGGGTCAAGTGTGCACCTGGCCCGCTTATAGCTTAGTTGGAACCTCTCCTCATAATCCTCTAAGGACTCATCATTTCCCATGGTCATCCGAAAGATTTCCCCCTTTGTTTCCTTGGACCTACAGTAATCCCGGTACTTGGTATTGAAAGCTTGCTGCATCTGAGCCCAAGTGGTGATACTATTCCCAGGTAAGCCCATGAACCAGCGTAATGCTGCATCCTTAAGAGTGGAAGGGAAAAGTTTCAGCTTTTGCTCATCTTCAGTATAGTCATAGGTTCTACAAAGGATAGCAAACTCAAACAGGAAAGTATCCGGATCTTCAGTAGTCAGCCCATGGAAGTGAGGTAAGGCGGAGGGGCTAATGTTCTTCATTTTCATTTCTCCATTGGTCTCTCGGATGGGGAAGGCACCTTCTATTCTCTCATCTTCTCTTCTATTGTCAGCCATAGCTTCAAATGGAGTGGTCTCTAACTCTTCTTCTACTATAGGATCTTTGGGTATCTCAGGATGTTCACCTATAGGCTCTTCTGGGTCACTGTCACCAAAGAAGAGAGAAGGGTGACTCAGTGATGTGGTGGGGGTGTTTGGTAGGAATTTTCCTGATCTATCTCGGTTCCTACGAGGCATGAAATGGAAAAGACCTTCTTTTTCTTCTGGTTGTTTTTGCTTTTTTCTTTGGTACCTGCAAAACTGAAACAAACTGATCTACAACTATCTATGAAAGGTGCAGAATTAAACTGAAAGCAGGAAAGAACTAATCTACTTTGCTCAAATGAAATTGCAAGAATGGAAATGCTAATCTATGAAAGCAGGAAATGCTAATCTAGGAAAGCAGGAAATGCTAATCTATGAAAGCAGGAAATGTCTATGCTACTTTTGCAGAATGGAAATGAAATAAACTGCTTAGCAGAAGGTAAGAGTAAGAAAGTAGAAGAAAAGCAACAATTACTAATACTCTGACGCTTCCCCGGCAACGGCGCCAAAAAGATGGTGGGCTCCAGTATTGTAGCAATAATGCTACAACTCCTGGAGCTCCCTATCTCTAATTTTATCAACCCGGTAGTTCGTACAAACTTGGAAGCGATGGTGCTGTATGCACAAGTACTAGCTCTTGTCGCAGCTGTCACTTGGTCAGCTGGCACAAGTCTGCTAGGGCTCAAGCCAACTTCTATATGCTCTCAGAAGAAGCTTTATGAGTGATGGACGAAAGCTATCTTGAAGGAAGCTAACCTACTTTGCAAAAAGGAAATTGAAAGCCAACAAAGCATAGAAACCCTAATAAACCCTAATTTAACTAGCTTGACCCTTACAATGCAAAAATGTGAGTGAAACTTCTACCAATGATGCCATTACTTGCAGTGAGTTGAAATACATGAATCTAAGCTATTTGCATCTGAAAAGACATGTTTTTGTATTTTGTCATTAAGTGGATGGATTTATTGTGATGGTGCTTTTGATTAGGGTTTGACTGTGCAGGAGCGGTTCAAATGGAAGGAAAGCATGGACAAGGTTAGGATGGCGAGGGGAGGTCCCAAAGGGTCTCTAGCATCAGTACACAGAAGTCTACCACGTTCGGATGCTCAGCAACCGAGTTTGCAGGCTTCTACAGGAAGTCTGCAGGGGATCCTACAGGAAACTCAGGGGTTCTACAGGAAGTCTGTGAAATTCTACAGGATGGTCGACCGTGGGAGTTTTGGGAGATGGTGAAGTGATGGAGTGGTGTGGGAGGATAGGTGAGATGGAGATGGACCTGGTGATGGCTCAGGAGCAGAGAAGTCAGATGGAGAAAGAGTGCATGCTGTGGGTTGATGGCTGAAAGGATGGGATCGATGAAAGGTCTAGTGAATGGAGTTACGTGAGTAATGGAAGAGCTGGAAGGTAAACGAGCTGAACAGAGGTCGAGAAGGTGACTTGAGGTGTGATTGACAAGAAGAAGAAGGAAGTGGAACGATGTGGAGCAGTGTAAATGAAACAAATTGCTTATGAATGTCACCAAAACGAAAGTTCATTAACCTAAGCTACTTGTGATATAGACTCAGTGAACAACGATGTAAACCGTGAAGGAAACTCGTGCATGGAAGTGGAATAAAGAAGTATGGTTCAATATCAACAGTGCATGGATGGATCTTCAACGAAAATGCCTATGTTGCAGCTTGCATGGAAGTGAAAAGAACTGCGTTTCTTTTTGGTGGTTGATATAGACTTCACCCCAATCCCTAAGCAGAGATGGCAGTGATCTCTAACAACCTTTTTCTGGAGCTCCAATGACTTATAACTATCCTCTTCTAATCTAAGCAACTGGAAGCAAATTCACCATAAACTAATCCTATTCAATCTCATAAAACTAAATTAGCAAACTGTAAATTCGAATTGCATGTCAAAGGAAAGAAAGAAGTGTTGGAACGAAAGGCAAATAACATTACAACACAGAGGAGGTCTATTGCTCTCAGGTTGGGCCCTAACCTGAGAGCTATAGCTCCCTTAGAAACTCAGAATGAGATCAAAATCTGCCTTCTTTATTCATAACCAAAAATCTGATGTCATGCCAAAACTGGCTTACAAAAAGAACTAACACCGAGCTGTAGCTCGTACTTCAAAATTACAAGAGTAATGCAAAAGTTCAAAAAGCTCCTATCAAAGGCTACGGCCTCAATATTTATGCAAAACGATAATCCAACAGGTTTCCTTGATTTGTGGAGCTCGGCTGTCCAACTGAAGGTTAAACTGCTGATCCTGTAGAACAGTTGTAACTGCTGTTCCTGTAGAACAGTTGGCTGCCTCTAAGCTCGGTGGGGAGATTGGTTGGAGCTCGGAGCTATGGTGGGAATCACGAGGAAGGTCCCCAAGACTGTGGACATCCTCTCCTAAAAACGAGCAGTGCCACCTTACTGTCTCCTTGTCTCCTTTCTCGTGGTCTTTGCTCCCTTTTAATGCCAAAAACCTGAAAGCATCATGCATTAGTCACGTAGATAAAATGCCTACCCTTCTTCCTACAAACAACACGAATAAACTAAGAAATGCATGCATAAGCAATAAAAGATGAATGGTTTGAGCAAAGCAAGTAGGCCAAATGAGCCCAAATTGTACCAAAAATTGGGGCTCATCACCTAGTTACAGGCTTTCTCACATAGGTGATAAGAGAGTTAGGGGAGGTTTGGGCTGAGGATCCTTCTTCTTGAGTCTTTATAGGAGGAGCCATCTTCTCCTACTATTTAGGTGAGTCTTCAATAACAATGGGAACCTTTGTTGGAGTTTGGGGTTTTCCCTGACTTATCCTTATTGTTTTTCCTTGTTCTGAAGTATAAGGGGGTCTGCCTCTGTCTTTTGCCTTTTTGTTTGATAGGGGTGCTAGGGGTAGTGAGGGCAGCAACTGCCACTCTCTTAGTGGGTTTTGGAGACACCCTAGGTGACTCCTCCTTGTCTTTTGCCTCCTCTTTTCCATTGCCCCCTTCCTCTATGTTTTTGCCCTCTTCTTCTCCTTCTAGATCCTCATCTTTTTTATTGGTTTCCTCCTTGACATCTTCCTTTGTTTCTTCATCACCTTCCTTATCTTTCTCCTCTTCTTCCTCCTCATCTATCTCATCTTCATCCCCCTCTACTTCTTCTCCTTCTATTTCAGTTTCTTCCTCATCCTTTTCATTGATAGTAGGACTAATGTCATATGTGAGGGCTTTGATATCCTCCTCTGTCTGCATGTCTCTAAAAATTTCCCATTGGATAGGAATTTTAAGGTTGTGGAGGGCATCTTCTATGATGATTCTAATTAACCCATGGTGGGCTAACTATTGGTGGTTTCCCTCCTGCACCTTTATGCTTGTATCTATCAGTGATTGCAGAAGGAAGTATGGTATGTTGAGCCTGTGGTGAGGAGGTGTTTCTGCTCCAAACCTCAATTCTTCAAGAAGCCTAAAGTGATGCCCATAAACCACACTATACGTACCTTCACATTGTTGGCATTATGATTCAGGTGTTGTCCTTGATGGCAAACCCATTCAGGAGATAAATCAAGAAGGACGCAGGAAATATGTTCAGCAAGTGCGTCCCCGCAGGTATACCATACAGAACCCGCGTCCAGGGACGCAGGCCAGCCGTTCAGGAGGTGCGTCCGCCCAGTGCACACATTTCAAGGCAGAGAAAAGCACGTGGGGGTTTCTTGTGTGGTATCTAGCCGACGGTTTTGTGTTTCTATGGTGTCGGCTCGTGGTTTTGTTCCAT
Organism: Pinus tabuliformis; assembly: GCA_031772625.1. Lineage (NCBI taxonomy): Eukaryota > Viridiplantae > Streptophyta > Pinopsida > Pinales > Pinaceae > Pinus > Pinus tabuliformis. The sequence goes on along the minus strand of CM062820.1, from coordinate 251,120,763 downwards.
GTTTTGGGGAGAAGCTTGCCTATATAAAGCAAAGGAGTTCATTTGGATTATGTATCATCTTGGTTGAATATCTTTTGGTGAGATCTAGTCCAGATCTATGAAGGCGAATCTTCTAATGGACTGTGATCTCTATGGCGCATGATCAGATCTGTGGATCTGAGTGTTTGGGTTGGTTCTGAAGTCCTCATATCTTTTATATCTGAAGGGACACAGGTTCAGTGAAGGGAAAGTGCGCCGGGACGCAGTACAGTAAAGGCTCAGGTGCGTCTCTGAGGCAAAGGACGCGGCGCGACTGTGTTATTGGGTGCGTCTCTGAAGCAAAAGACGCGGCGCGATAGTGTTTCTGGGTGCGCCGGTCGCAGCAAAGCATAGAGGAACAGTGCGTCGGCACGCAGAACTGTGGAAGGTAGACTGCGTCCAGTCGCAGGTCACAGAAAGAAAATATGCGTCCCTGTCTTGAGATGATCTGTTGACTGTATATTTCTATTCGTAAGGTGTTCTGGGTTATTTCTGTAATTACTGATCTGATATCTGTAGTGGACTGTATCTGTTGTATACTTGTTGATCATTTGATTCTTCATGAAAAGAAGTAGGGGGTTGTAGCTCCCTTCCAGGAGAGACTGGAAAACGAGAGAGAGTTGTAGCTCTCTGCAGGTTGCAGCTTGCGTACTGGTAAAGGACTGCACCAGTACAAAATCATTGTAAAAAGAATTTCTTGAAAGAAGATAGAGACATATTGCAGCAGGTGGTTTTCTCCCGCATTGGGTTTCCACCTTACATCTTGTGTTCTTTGGTGTGACTGTCTATTTTCTTTATTCATGCTCATTGTTTTATGGTACTGATATGCAAGAATAATTCAAAAGATCAAATAAGGAAGATTTGGTAAATTGCTAGATAATACTGATTCACCCCCCCCCTCTCAGTATTATTTCCAACAATTGGTATCAGAGCAGGTCCTTCAGAAAAGCTTGATCGCTTGAAGGTAGATCGTTCATCATGAGCAACTACGAGAGAGAAGCATCAATCAGGCCACCCGTCTTCGATGGGACAAACTTCAATTATTGGAAGGTAAGAGTTACTGCATATCTTCAATCTCTTGGTACAGAAGTTTGGAACATTGTAGAAACAGGCTATGCCTTTCCTTCAGTTACTCCTACAGATCCAGCTGAGAAAAAGCAGTATGAAACAAATGCAAAAGCAGTCAGTACTCTATTAGGAAGTATATCCCAAACAGAGTTCATGAAGGTCATGCACTTCAAATCAGCAAAAGAGATATGGGACAAAATGATCACTAGCTATGAAGGAGATGAACAGGTAAAAGAAGCTAAACTTCAAACTCTCAGGATTCAATATGAGACTCTCAAGATGTATAATGATGAAAGTGTGGCTAATTATTTTCTTCGGGTAGATGAGATTGTTAATTGTATGAAAAATTTGGGTGAAGAAATAAAAGAGACTATAGTAGTTCAAAAGATTCTAAGATCATTATCCCCCAAGTTTGAATCTAAAGTATCTGCAGTAGAAGAAAAGGAAAATCTCCGTGTTCTCACTATGTCTCAGCTGCATGGAATTCTAACTGCTTATGAAATGAGAAAGGGAGGTCCATCAGACAGAAGGGAAGCTGCTTTTAAAGCATCAGGCAAAGAAGATCACTATGAAGCAAGTCATGTTCCAGAAGAAGAGGAAGAAGAATCAAATTTTGTCAGAAATCTTCAAAGGGGTTCTGGAAGGTTCAGAGGTAAGCTACCTTTCAAATGCTTTGCTTGTGGAAGAGTAGGTCATTATGCTGCAAAATGCTCTTATAAGGATAAAGGAAAGGAACCAGTTAGATGGAACAAGAAACAGAGTGCAAATAAGAAAAGCTACTACACCCATGAAGATAGTGATGGCTTATCAAACAGTGATGAAGATGAACAAGGTAATAAATATAGGTTGTTAATGGCATTTGAAGATGATGATTATGAGGATGCTGTAGATGTGGATAACCTTTATGATGAAATTACTAGACTCAAGAGATGCATAGAAGAAAAGAACATGATTATTGATACTCTACAATTCCAAATTGATGAAAAAGAAAAACATCTTGAAAAATTAGAAGGTGAAATTGTTGGTCTTAGAAAAGAAATTGAGAAAACAAAAACTATTAATCTCAAGTTTGTCAAAGGATCTGAAACTTTGGATGAGATTATCAGTGTGCAGCGGTCTCCACTAAATAAGACAGGTTTGGGCTATAATGGAGAAACTTCTCAAGCATCCACTTCAAAAAGTTATCTTGATGCAGCAAGAAGAAATGAGCAAGAGCACAAGGAAGATCATCAGGTAAAGCAGGGACAAATGTCAAACAGAAACTATCAAGGGCAATCCAGCTTAAGGGTGAACAAAAGCCACAACCAGCCACAGGTAAAATCTTCTCAATTTGGTTCAAGAATAGATGAAAATAGAAATTACAATCAGTTGGCTGGTAGATCCAATAATCGCAGAAGCTTCTTCAATGGACAATGCTTTTCTTGCCATAACTTTGGTCACAAAGCAGCTCAATGTGTTGCGTATAAAACAATCATGACTAGGGAAGCTCAAAAACAAAGAAGTATGACAGGGATTACAAAAAGGACCTATAACAACTTTTCAGCTCTTGAAAATGAAGTTGAATGTTCTATTTGCAATAATTTTGGACATAAAGACTTTGAATGCAGAAGCAGGTTTCCGGAAAGAAAGGTACAAGAGCAGAAAAAGGAACAAGCCTCAGGCGCCAAAACATGGAGAATAAAGGAACCTCAAACAGAAAGATGTGGGATAGCATTTTATGCAGAAGGACAAGAAAATCTATGGTACATTGACAGTGGATGTTCGAAGCATATGACAGGTGATAAAGAAAAACTTGAGTCTTATTCTAATTTAGAAAAGGGAAAGAAAGTCTCTTTTGGAAATGATACTCCTGCAACTATAAAAGGAAAAGGTATTGCTCCTTTAAAAGAAGATGTTAAGGCTGGAAATGTTTTATTTGTTGATGGATTGAAGCATAATCTACTAAGTGTCAGCCAGATGTGTGATCAAAGAACCGAGGTTATATTCAGATCAAATGGATGTCTTGTTCGTGATCTTGATACAGGGAAAACAGTTCTCAAAGGGAAAAGAACTCCAAATAATCTGTACATATTTGAAGAAGGACAACAACAATGCTATCTAAGCAAGGATGAAGAGCACTGGTTATGGCATCGAAGGTTGGGACATCTAAGCTTCTCACAAATAAGGAAAGCATGCAAATATCAGGCAGTTCGCGATCTTCCAGATATCAAAATTCCTGACAACACCATATGCAGATCATGTCAGTTTGGAAAACAAACCAGGACTAACTTTCCAGAGAAAGAAGGATCAGCTAGCATGCCTCTTGAGCTAGTACATACAGATGTATGTGGACCATTCAGGAAAAGAACACCTAGAGGAGAGGAATACTTGATATTATTTATTGACGATTTCTCCAGGTTTGTTTGGTTAGGACTTATGAAGCACAAAGATGAAGCATTCGAAAAATTCAAAATCTTCAAAGCCTTGGCTGAAAATGAATCAGGTCACAAAATTAAGTGCCTCAGATCTGACAGAGGTGGGGAATTTACTTCAAATGAATTTTTCGATTTCTGTGATGAACATGGGATAAGGAGAGAATTCTCTACAGCTAGAATGCCTCAGCAAAATGGAGTTGTTGAAAGAATGAACAGAACAATCCAACAAATGGCTCGTGCTATGCTTGATGAATCAGGAACCCCCGCAACCTTCTGGGGTGAGGCTGCACATACTGCGGTTATTATTCTCAACAAGACAAATGTCCGGGTGAACAGCACTCAAACCCCTCATGAGCTCTGGAGTGGTAAAACTCCTTCGGTAAAGCACTTCAAAATCTTTGGGAGCAAATGCTATATCAAAAATACTGAGGAGCAGCTTGGCAAACTTGATCCTAGAGCAGATGAAGGCATTCTTCTTGGCTATTCTCCACATAGCAAAGCATACAAATGCTACAATAAAAGACTTGGCAGAATTGTTGACAGCATTGATGTAGTGGTTGATGAGAAGGGATACATTCCTAGGCAAATACATCGTGAAGACATCGAAGAAGATGAAAGCTACCCTCAAAGACAGAATGATGAAGAAGAAGAACCGCAAGAAGAATCTCAAGAAGAACCTCACGAAGAAGCAGAAGAACGAACAAGAATAGAAGAAAAGACTCCATCCAGATATGTTCAAAAGAACCATCCAGAATCTCAGATCATGGGACAAAAAGAAGCAGGTATACAAACTAGAAGAACAGTTGCAGAAGCTTCAAGTTATTTGGCATTACTCTCCTCTACTGAACCACAAAATGTGAAAGAGGCATGCAAAGATGAATGTTGGGTGAAAGCAATGGATGAAGAACTTGAGCAAATCGAAAAGAACAACACTTGGGAGCTGGTTCCTAGACCAAAGGATAAGAATGTTATCGGAACAAAATGGGTCTTCAAAAATAAATTGAATGAAAATGGAGAAGTAATTAGAAACAAAGCCAGACTTGTTTGTAAAGGGTATGCACAGCAAGAAGGAATAGACTTTGAAGAAACTTTTGCTCCTGTTGCAAGACTTGAGGCCATTCGAATGTTCCTTGCTCTCTCAAGTTCTCAGAACTTCAAAGTATTTCAAATGGACGTAAAATCAGCCTTTCTGAATGGAGACTTGGAAGAAGAAGTGTACATTGAACAGCCAGATGGGTTCATTCTTGGAAATGATCCAAATCTTGTATGCCGATTGAAAAAGGCTCTCTATGGTCTCAAACAAGCCCCAAGGGCTTGGTACTACCGGTTGGACAAATATCTTCATCAACAAGGTTTTTCAAAAGGTTCAGCAGATAGCAATCTATATATAAAAATTGAAAATGACAAATTGCTAATACTTGTTGTGTATGTAGATGACATTATTTTTGGCAGCAATGAAGAAGCTATGAGTCAAAGCTTTGCCTCAGTCATGCAGAAAGAATTTGAAATGTCCTTGCTAGGAGAACTGACATACTTCCTTGGTTTGCAAATCCAACAAAAGAAAGGAGGAATCCTTTTATCTCAAACCAAGTATCTCAAGCAGATTTTGAAGAAATATGGCATGGAAGATGCAAAACCAGTATGTACACCCATGGTCACAGGATGTAGTCTCAGTGCAAATGATGATTCTGCAGCAGTACATCAACCAACCTACAGATCTATGATTGGAAGTTTACTATATTTGACAGGTACCCGACCAGACATCATGCATGCAGTTGGAATAGTTGGAAGATTTCAGGCAAATCCGAAGGAGACTCATCTTCAAGCAGTGAAGAGAATTTTCAAATATCTTCAAGGGACTCAAAATTATGGCTTATGGTATCCTAGAGATACAGATCTTACTCTTCATGCCTATACAGATGCAGATTGGGCCGGAAGCGTGGATGACAGGAAAAGCACAAGTGGTGGTGCGTTCTTTATGGGTCCCAGACTGGTCTCTTGGTTCAGCAAGAAACAAAGTTCAATTGCCTTGTCTACAGCTGAAGCAGAATATGTTGCTGCTGCATCTTGTTGCACCCAACTCCTTTGGATGATGCAGAATTTGCAGGATTATCAAATCACTTGTACTCCTCCAATCCCTATCTTATGTGACAACACAAGTGCAATCAGCATCTCAAAGAATCCGGTTATGCATTCAAAAACCAAGCACATACCAATCAAGTACCATTTTCTCCGGGAACAAGTACTTGAACAGAAGGTCAAGTTGGAGTATGTTCCTTCTAAGGAACAAGTTGCTGATATTTTCACCAAACCGTTGTCCAGGGACACTTTTGAATACCTCAGGCAAAAGCTGGGGGTTGTTGATGCATCATCTTACTGTTGATCATCTTCCTATTGGTGGTATAGGCTCAGGGGGAGCACATAATGCATTGTTGGCATTATGGAAAAGGAGATCTTGGAAATAGCTGCAATATGTCTCTATCTCCTTCATGATGGATTTCTGGTTACAGATCTGGAGATGCATGAGCATAGGGGGAGCATACCCTTTGCCCTTGATGTCAAAGGGGGAGAATGAAGCTGAAGATTATGTGGTTGCCATCAAGTCCAAAGGGGGAGATTGTTGGCATTATGATTCAGGTGTTGTCCTTGATGGCAAACCCATTCAGGAGATAAATCAAGAAGGACGCAGGAAATATGTTCAGCAAGTGCGTCCCCGCAGGTATACCATACAGAACCCGCGTCCAGGGACGCAGGCCAGCCGTTCAGGAGGTGCGTCCGCCCAGTGCACACATTTCAAGGCAGAGAAAAGCACGTGGGGGTTTCTTGTGTGGTATCTAGCCGACGGTTTTGTGTTTCTATGGTGTCGGCTCGTGGTTTTGTTCCATGTTTTGGGGAGAAGCTTGCCTATATAAAGCAAAGGAGTTCATTTGGATTATGTATCATCTTGGTTGAATATCTTTTGGTGAGATCTAGTCCAGATCTATGAAGGCGAATCTTCTAATGGACTGTGATCTCTATGGCGCATGATCAGATCTGTGGATCTGAGTGTTTGGGTTGGTTCTGAAGTCCTCATATCTTTTATATCTGAAGGGACGCAGGTTCAGTGAAGGGAAAGTGCGCCGGGACGCAGTACAGTAAAGGCTCAGGTGCGTCTCTGAGGCAAAGGACGCGGCGCGACTGTGTTATTGGGTGCGTCTCTGAAGCAAAAGACGCGGCGCGATAGTGTTTCTGGGTGCGCCGGTCGCAGCAAAGCATAGAGGAACAGTGCGTCGGCACGCAGAACTGTGGAAGGTAGACTGCGTCCAGTCGCAGGTCACAGAAAGAAAATATGCGTCCCTGTCTTGAGATGATCTGTTGACTGTATATTTCTATTCGTAAGGTGTTCTGGGTTATTTCTGTAATTACTGATTTGATATCTGTAGTGGACTGTATCTGTTGTATACTTGTTGATCATTTGATTCTTCATGAAAAGAAGTAGGGGGTTGTAGCTCCCTTCCAGGAGAGACTGGAAAACGAGAGAGAGTTGTAGCTCTCTGCAGGTTGCAGCTTGCGTACTGGTAAAGGACTGCACCAGTACAAAATCATTGTAAAAAGAATTTCTTGAAAGAAGATAGAGACATATTGCAGCAGGTGGTTTTCTCCCGCATTGGGTTTCCACCTTACATCTTGTGTTCTTTGGTGTGACTGTCTATTTTCTTTATTCATGCTCATTGTTTTATGGTACTGATATGCAAGAACAATTCAAAAGATCAAATAAGGAAGATTTGGTAAATTGCTAGATAATACTGATTCACCCCCCCCTCTCAGTATTATTTCCAACACACATGATATTTATTTAATAAGGTGGTAGCTTACCTCATTCCAAGGGTATGGTAGGCTTGTTCTCCTTACTCCATTTTTGTCCTCAATGGGCTCTTCTCCCTCTAAAAAGAACTTCTTCTTGGCAATCTGGCTATCTCCCTTGTCTTCCTTTCTCCAAGGCACTCCTAGGGGAAGTGTGGTAATCCTACTTATGAGTTCAGGGGTGAGATCTATGGAGAGGCCTCTCACCACAACAGTGGCATGGGCTTTGGTCAGTGGAATGAGGGAGAGAGCAAACTCTCGGGCCACTCCATCATCATACCCCCTTAATTTCTCAAAATACCCCATCCAATTATGCCTCATGAAGATTTCTAACACAGGAGGGTGTTGGTGGATTCTCACAATGTTAATGGGCTCCCTTCTATTAAACCCCCCTGTCATTTTGGCTGGTGAATTTTGAGGAGTAGAGATGGTTGATACAAATTTTAATGCAGAAGTAAATGGGACTGAAATAATTGTGGAGACAATTCCCCTACACAGCTGCCAAATTCACTCAAACTAGGAGATTTTTCTAAGCAATTCACTTGGAAAAAGGGAAGTAAATACAGAGCCTACCTCCTTGTGGTGTTTGTTGTAGCCAACCCCTGTGTATCCCCTTCTGAAACTGCTCTCGACCAATCTTGTAGACTGTCTGACTATATCCTGTAGGATTCCTATGTGATCCTGTAGGATTTCCTGTAGGAAGACCTATGCAGGAGAAAGGTGGAATTTTCTCTTCTGTAGGTTGCCTGGGTACGAGAGAGACTTTTCTAGAGTGAGTCTCAAGGAGATGAATGCATGAGTGCATGGGGATCAATGATTATTTCCTCTTATGGTTGAGGTGAGTGAGGTGGTGTGCTGGCAGGCAAGGTAAGTTTTCTATTTCTGGACCGTTGGTCCCCAATACCACCTCATCATTCCCCTCTCCTCGTAATTAACTCCCACTTCGTGCATCCGTAGACTTAACCGATTTTGTCCTTCTCCTCTCTTTTTCTGACTTGAATGCTGCCACGTGTGGGAGGACCAACTATTTTGTTGTCGTCAATTGAACAAAGTTGGTCAAGTTAACAGGCCACCTTTCGCTTATAAACCAACTTGCTCAAAACCTTTACATTTTTTTGACTGCATAATGAAAATTAGAGAGTGAAGCGAGATACTTACCTGTGGTGTTAATACCTTGCTGTAGTTTGTTGAAGGCATGAGGTGCTTGTTGTGCGTTGGTTGCATGTTATTTCCTTCCTTTTTTATTGGTCTCTGATGATTCCATTGATGTGCAGGTACTTGTTGTTGAAGATGATGGTGCCGCTGCTACTTTGGAGCTTCTTCTACCCTTGGATCTTCCTTCTGGAAGCTTGCTGCTACTCATGATTTTTATTCTATGGGATAGGCTGCTACAGGCTTTCCTACAGGATGTCTTGTAGCTTCTTCTCCCTCAAAATTTTTAATCATTTCCTCTACTGTGATTTTGAAGATGATGACATGGATAGACAGGAGTTCTAAGAGTGTGAATAATGAGGAATACACTCAAGTGTTGTTGCCTTCTGCCCTCTGTTTCATTTTTTTCTCTTTGTTTTCTCTTGAGGACTGTGAATTTTTTTATTTTTTTTTGAGAACTTTTTTTTTTTTAATGATGGATGCAGTGGTGATCAAGGTGGAGAGAGGTAGGGTGATGAGGTTATGATGTAGGGATGTTATTTTTTTGACATGTCAGGTCATTTTCTCGCCCTAGGGTCACTTCTTGTAGGGTTCCCGAGCCACTGTAATTCCTACAGGATTATCCTGTAGGTTTTCAGGGGATCCTGTAGGTTTACATGGGATCATGTAGAAAACACAGTCCCCTTGTAAACTGAATAAAATGAGAAAAAAAGGAAAGAAATGGTGGAGTGATGAATTATGATGGGTGGAAAATAAAAATGTGAGTGAAATAGGTTCCTTTTTTATTCTCCTTTGTTCTCTAATCGTCCTCCTGCTGACCTGCAAAGAAAATTTTTTCATGTTTTTTTTTTTTTAAACAACTAGTCTGCCTCTAAGAGTTTTTCATTCTAGTTTTTTGCCCTGGGCGCCTCAAGAGAGGTTTTCACCAAGGGATCTTTTTATTTCCTTTTTTTCTTTTGACACCATTAGGTCACCCCAAGAGGTTTTCAGTCCAATAGTGGGACTCAGGCGCCTTATGGAGTTTTTCACTTGAGTCTCCTTATTTTATCTTCTTTCTCAGTGACTTGATGAGGCAGGAGCTGAAACTTGCTCCACCACCATCACTATTTTATTGATACCATCAATGAACTCTTGCTTTGACAATGGCCTCTTGTAAAATTTCAATCTATGTCCATTAACAGGTAAATGAATGGCCTCTGCATCTATGGTTCTGATCTGCACTGAACCATTATCATTACATCTCTCTATAACATAAGGCCCTAACCATCTTGTCCTTAACTTTCCCTTAAATTCTTTATATATGGATTCATATAGCAAGGCCCAATCACCTTCTTGAAATTGCTTATCCTTGATGTTCTTATCATGCCATATCTTCCTCTAAAGTTGAGTTACCTCTGTGTGTAGGAGGGCTTGCATTCTGAATTCATCTAAACCATTCAACTGGAGAAATCTCTCTTGTTGTGCATTGCTGAGATCTAGATCTAGTTGGGCTGCCATCCTCAATGTGTTATACTCAAAATCAATGGATAGTAGGGGATTTTTCCCATAGACCATCTCATAGGGTGTGAATCCAGTGGTGGTCTTCCAAGTGGTATTATAGGCCCAGGTGGCTTCAACTAGTCTATCTACCCAATATTTCCTACTGCTGCTAACCACTTTGGTCAAGATGCCCTCCAGCGCTCTATTGGTCACCTCCACTTGCCCATTAGCTTGTGGGTGATAGGGAGTGGAGGTCCTATGCTTGATCTTGTGTTGGCTGAGCAAGTCTTCAATCACGTTGGAGGTAAACTGGTTGCCTTGATCAGTGACCAGTTCTCTAGGGTACCTAAATTTGTAAAATACATTCTTCCTTAAGAAATCAACCACCTTCTCCTCTGTTGCTGCCTTAATTGCCTTGGTTTTAGCTCACTTAGTCAGATAGTCAGTGCACACAATGATATACTTATTTTTCTTGGAAGGAGGGTCAATAGGTCCAATGAAGTCCATGCACCACTTGTCAAATGGCTCAAAAGTCACTTGAGGTTGTAGAGGCATTTCATCTTTTGGAGTAGGCTTTTCCATCCTTTGGCACCGATCACACTGACTAGTATATCTTTTCACATCCTAATGAAGAGTGGGCCAATAATACCTAGCTTGTAACACTTTAAATGTTGTCCTATTTGCTACAAAGTGACCTCCACAAGGCCCATCATGACAGGTCAAAAGGATGTCAAAGACTTCCTCCTCTCTGCCAAATTTTCTTAGAATTTGATCTGGGCCAAGTTTGAAGAGGTTCCCCTCAATCCAAGTGAAGGGGGAACTCTTCCTCACAATCTTGCTTTTCTCTTTGGAGGACCGATTCGTTGGGAACTGTGCAGATACCAAATAGTTTTCTATGTCAGCAAACTAGGGAGAGAGAACTGAAATGGGGAATAAGTGCTCATACAGTAACTGATCATCGACCATTCCCTCTTCACCTGCAGGCAAAGTTAATCTGGACAAAAATTTTGCAACAACATTTTCCTTGCTAGGCTTACCAACAATAGTTAGATCAAACTATTGTAATAAAAGTAACCATCTAATAATCCAGGAATTCACATCAGGTTTATTCATTAAATATTTTATTGCAGCATGGTCAGTATGTACAAATGTTTGATAGCCTGTAATATAATACCTAAATTGGTTCAATGAATGCACAACAACTAGGAGCTCCTTTTCGGTAACTGTGTAGTTCAGTTCATCCTTTGATAGATACTTATTAATAAAGTAAATGGCATCAGGAAATTTCTCATCTATCTAGCCTAGCGCTGCTCCTATGGCTTTGTGTGAGGCATCAACATGAATATAAAAAGGGAGGGCCCAATTGGGGCCTCGGAGAATCGGTGCATTGGTTAACTTGTCCTTCAGGGTGTCCAGGGCCTCTTGACAGCTTTTTGACCATACAAACTCAGAGTCTTTGGCCAATAACCCAAATAAAGGAGAAGCCAACTTGCTAAAGTATTTTATAAACCTTCGGTAGTATCTAGCTAACCCTAGGAAACTTCTGACATCTCTTTGCTTTTGTGGAGGTGGGACCCTTTGGATGATAACTATTTTGTTTGGGTCCACCTGCAGTCCTTGCTGAGATATTGAATGACCTAGCATGGTCCTTGTAGTCATCAAGAATTCACATTTCTCAGGACTGAGAGACAGGTTCATTTCAATGCACTTTTGCAAAACCTTACCTAAGTTGGACAAAGCCTCTTTGAAATCACCTCCATAAGGTGTGAAATCATCCATATAGATTTTTACTGTATCATGGACTAACTTGGTAAAGATACTCAGGACTGCTCTCTAAAAAGTGGCAGGAGCATTGCTTAGGCCGAAAAGAAAGAACCTATAGGCAAAAGTACCCCAAGGACAAGTGAAGGTGGTTTTATCCTGGTCTTTTGGGATGATCTGGATTTGATTGTACCTGTTGAATCCATCTAGGAAAGAGAAATTTTTTTTCCTTCCCAGGCCATCTAGCACTTGGTCGATGAAAGGTAAAGGGAAACAATCCTTCTTTGTGGCTTTGTTTAACTCCCTGTAATCGACACAAATCGTCCACTTACCATTTTTCTTTGGAATCAACACCAAAGGAGAGACGCATTCACTATCTGAGATAGGGTAAATGAATCTTGCATCTAGCAGTTTTTGCAGTTCTTCTTTGACTATATCTTTAAGAGTTGGATTCATCCTCCTTTGGGGTTGTTGGACTGACTTGCAACCTTCTTGATATAAATATGGTGAGTACACACGGAGCGGTGCACTCCCTTCATTTCTTGGTGACTCCAAGAAAAGTCATCTAGGTGTTCCTTTAGCATGTTGCACAACTTTTCTTCTTGGATAACAGAAAGAGATGGATTGATTTTCAAAGTTCTATTGGGACCGATTTCTATGGTTTTGACATGGATAGGGTTGGAATCGGCTAAGCATAGATCCAATTGATGGTTGTTTTGGGTTTCCTTTACTACTTCCTCTAAGGACAATGTACTAGGGGTTGGACTTTGGAGTATGTGTTCGATCAAATCATCTTCATTCTGTTGTGCCCTTCCCATGGTTGTTTCTAAGGTATAGAGTTGGGAAAAATAAACTTCGTCTTCCTCCTCCTCTTCCAGCCACAAAGGTAAGTCATGTTCTAGAGATGGTTGAGCAGGAGGGTATAGGACTAACTGCTTGGACATATGCCCATTCTTGATGGTCATATTTCCAGCTCTTCAACTAATGTAAGCATCAGCAGTGGCTAACCAAGGCTTCCGAAGGATGAGAGGGTAACCAGTAAGCTTAGCCTTAGGCTGGAGAACTCGGAAATCTGCAAGGTATTTCCAAGAATCAATGGAGATTATCACATCCCCTGTCATTTTTGTTTTCAGCCATAGGTTTAGTAGGAATGGGTTCTCCTTCTTCTTCTTCCCCTATAGGTTCTTCAAATATGTCTGGTTTCTCACCTAAGGGTTCCTCCAGTTCACAGCCACCGAAGAAGAGGGAAGGTTGGCTGTTTGAAGCAGTGGGGGTATTTGGAAAAAATTTCCCTAAGTTATCCCTATTCCTACGAGGCATGAAAATAAATGTTTTTGTTTGGTTTTGTGTTTTTTTCAAACTTTGAAAGTGATTGCAGAATTGAAATTGTAGACTGAATGAAAAAAGTTAACTACTTGATTGAAATCTTACTTGCAGAATGGAAAGGAAAGCAAAGAATGCAGAATGAAAAAGGAAGCAAACTAAATTACTCTTGTAGAAATGAAACTAAGAGCAAATTATTAGAAATAAGGAATAGAAGAAAGAAAGCAGTAATCACATAGTACTCAGACACCTCCCCGACAACGACGCCAAAAAGTGATGAGCACCATTATTGCAACAAGAATGCTGCAACTCCTGGAACTACCATCTTTACTTTATTAACCCAGGGTTTGTACAAACTTGGAGGTGATAGTGCTGTATACACAAGTAAACATGATGGCTCTGCCTCTTGTCACTGTTCAGCTGGTGAGAGACCACTATGGTTTTCAAGCCAGATTTCTATGGATTCAAAATAAGCTTGATTGTTGATGAAAAAAAGAGAGATCTACTCTAGGAGAAAGCTTACCTACTACAAATAAGGAAAATGACTCAAATTCTATGCTAAAAACACACCCTTCTCTAACTAACTACTGAGAAACTATGCTTTACAGAAATTCCAAGCCAACATGTATGAAATGCTACTATCTAGAGCATGGAAATTCAAGACATTAGACATCACTACTGTGCATGTAAAGGACTGAAATAAATCTATTTTGTTCTTTTTATTCTTTTTCTAGAAAGTCAAGTGTAAACCCTAATCTCTTTTGGTGATGTGACAGGTGGCTTAGTGATGATGGTGGATGTTTGGGAGGTTTGGGATATGGTTGTAAGGTTTGGGAGACCCTTGGGTGACCTAGTGTGGCTTCTTAGAGGTTTTCCCTAAATTCGGCCTCAAAACAGGCCACTACAGGAAAACCTACAGGATGTACTAGAAACCTACAAGATTCCCTGTATTTCTATAGGATACAGTCGAGAGAAAAATGATGGTTACTAGAGGTGATGGAAGGCTTAGGGAAGGTGGTGGATGGGTGGAATGGAGTGAGAAAATTCCCAGGATCACTCAGAACTCAATACCAAGGTTAGGAGATGGTTGGATTCACTCAACATGCTTAGAGGAATTTCTATGTAAAATGATGAGATTGGTGGAGATTTTGGTGAAAGCAAGGGATGATTATGAATGGATGAAGTTGGAAGGTGGTTGCCTGATATGAGATCCCTTTAGATTTCTAAAGCACCCACTGTTACACAACATTGTGTCACTGTCCCTGTACTCCCCATTCCTTGATCCTAGAGGACCTCTACAGGGAACCCTACATGCTTTGCCTTCATTAAGAAACTCCCATTGTGTCCCTCTTCATGAGCAAACCAATTCCCTTTTGCACCATTTTCCCTGAAAATTCTGTTTCTCCCAGTTTACAAGACCGGCGCTAATGAATTTTATCTCCCCCACACCGATGTGCAGAGATTACCACTACTCCTCACGCTGACCAGAGCGACTGAGCTGTGTTTCAGTTGCACCGGTCCTGTTATGGAAAGGTTTTTAAATTAGGAGCCGAAGCTTCCAGCTCTAGAAGCTTCGTAATGGAATTCTGGTAAATGGTTTGGCCGGATGGGGTCGAGGATGTCAGTTTGGGCTCCTTTCCCCTATAATGATGGATCTACCTCAAGGGATAATCCCTTCTCCTATGAGAAGAGGATCCATCTCCCATCCATTTTTCCTATATAAACCTCCCTTCTTCCCAAGCACAAGCTAGTGTTGAGTGTTAATATTGGTGTGCTTATGCTATTTTGGTTTGGAGTAGACAACACGCTATTACTAGTTGTAGCTATCTAGTTGTGTGAGGGAGAAGTGTGATTTGGTTGGAGTGAAGCCTAAATGGAAGAGACTTAAAACTATTGTTGATTGAGGCCATCATGGAATGCTAGCAGAAGTGTGTGTGAACCTGGTCTTGTCAGAGGAGGACTGCAACGTCAAGACAAATGGTTGTAATATCTTTTTGATATTAATATATGCAACTATTGATTGATTTCCTACATGTTTTGTCATCTTACATATTCATGGCCTAATGTTTCTTGACTTGTTAAGTAGGTTGAATTAGAAATTTTCTATTATCACATTTGTTGTTTGCTGTTGTTTAGTTGTTTCAGCTGCTTGAAGAAGGAAGCGAGGAATAGCTGGAGCGAGCAAGCAAGGAAATCATCAAACAGGATAAGAAGACTAAGAGGTAGGCCCTCTTAATTGGTTCTAACCTAAGGAAATCTTCCATAGAATGTATCTGTTGTGGCTAGACCCATCATTAGGCTAGAGGAATTTGTTTGTGTCCGCACTTATAATTTTACTTCACCACAAATTGGCGACTCCACTGGGGATCCCAATCCTTTTGTTTGTCTTGGATTTCATGATTTCGTGAGAACTTTTCTAGTTCCACTTTTTCCCTTTGGTTCTGTTTCTTTTCTCCTGCTTATTGGTTTGAGTCTAAAATTCATAGTAGCAGATCTAGTCCCTGTTTCAAGATTTTTTTATTTTTCCTTAGATCCCTCGATCAGCATGCTTAATTCGCTGACAATCGTGCCGATCAACGCGAGTTGCTGAGGAACAGTCGCGCCGACTAGCCTCTAGTGCTCGTTGTCAGTTAGGTAGTTGCGTTGATGCCTGTAAGTGAAGATTAGGGCCAGACCCCAATCTTGTCTAGTGTATTCTTCTCTTGTGGTTTTGACCTCGTAAGCCTTTTGGACCTTTTTCTCCTTGATTAGAAAGCTACTTTTTGTTTGGTTTTGTTTGCTTGTTGGCTTATCATCTTTCTGCTTGATTGATTGAGTCATTGAGTGGCCAATGACACTAGGGCATCTAGTTGGTTGTCCATTTAGCAGATTGTGAACTCAGGAAGTTGGGTTGTAGGTGTACTTACTCTTTGCATTTTGTTTTTTGGTCCTTTTACGACTTTGACCTCTTTTATAGAAGTTCAAAAAGTTTTTGTTTGCTTGCCTAAACGTTTCTTTTCTGGCATGGATTACATTGTTTGTCTTGTGATTGGTAAAGTCAGTGTTTCATTAGTCTGAATGAGTTTCTCTTTTCACGTGTTCATTTGCTTGAAGAGCTTATTGTCTCAAGAACTTTTTCACTGAAAGATTAATATGCGAAAAGTTTGTTTCGTGGTTTCATGAAAGAGTATGAAATTCTAGCTTGTTGCATCATTACGTTACGATAACTTGCATCATTAAAAGACTAGGATTGCATCAACATTTGAAAAAGGAAGAGAACTTGTTTGCTTTTGAAAGGACTAATAGATAAGTGCTTATCAGGAAATTAGGAATTGGAATGCATTTTTCATTAGTTTATTTTTTGAAAAAGTAAGGTAGTGAAAGATCATTTCGTTTTCAGTTGCTTGATTGTTTGCATTTGATTGAGTAGTTTCTACCCTATCTAGTGTAGGCATTTCATCGAATTGAAAGGGTCTTGTCTCATTTAGTTGCATTTAAGGTTTTTTGAGTCGCATCGCTAAGACCTGAAAACTGAAACATAACTCAAGATAAACTTTAAAATGAATTCAATTAACCTAAGGTGCATTTGACATTAACGATCATATCTAGAAGGTCTAGGCTAGAGACGTGTTTTGACGTCTTTAAACCTAGCAGCTGTCATTAGCTTCGGCATTAGACAATGCTAGTATGGATTTGTGCTCCCCGTATCATCGAGTATATAATGGGAGACCCCACTAGGCTGCAATCCTTTTATCCTTAGGAAGCCGAGTTGGCCGCCTTGCAAACGTGATACACCAAACACAACATTTAGGGAGATTGCCTGCTTGTACTTCTTGGTTCACTGGGAGGTATTTTGTAGTTCACGGTTGCCTGGTAATCCTTTTTACCTAGATCATCCAGAGCAGTCATTTGATCTTTTTGACTCATTAAACTTAAAA
The DNA here is from genome assembly GCA_031772625.1 of Pinus tabuliformis. Lineage (NCBI taxonomy): Eukaryota > Viridiplantae > Streptophyta > Pinopsida > Pinales > Pinaceae > Pinus > Pinus tabuliformis. Next base: position 251,103,788 of record CM062820.1, on the reverse strand, counting down.
GATCATTTGAGCACTTGTCCTTTCGAGCTCGTTTCCAATCGAAAGCGATAGAGTCATCTTTGTTTCTTTCTCGACTCTTAAAAAATGAAAGAGCACCAGTCTTTTATGCATCTTAATAATTGATTGCCCACGATCCAAAAACACCCTGTTAGTCTTTTCTGAGACCAAATTGTGAGTTTCCCCTAAAATAACATTTTAAAGCCTTGAAGTTAATTGTTCTGTCGATTAAGAAAAGGTCATTGTGGCTGAACCATCTGGTTCACCCAATTACTCTTCCTCTCCTCCGTTTGAAAGACTGTCTGAGGAGATGTTTCCTGAGTTACAAGAGTCACTCGAGGAACAAGATGTTGAACTCACAATTGTTCTGAGCATTCAACCCTTGTCATCTCGTCCTCCGCCTACTTTCGATACTGGGTCATTTGTTGATCTTGGTCTGGAATCTCCAGACAATCCCGTTCAAACTCTAGAGAACTCGCTGACCACTAATGGTCAGCTTGGACTGGTTATCTACCCTCCGAACCCTTTGTTTGACCCTGTTGTGATATCACCGCAACGTCCTTACAGTCCGTACAACCAGCTAGGTATTCCTTTAGAACTATTCCCTCATACTCGTTCGACCATTCATCGTCGTTTGTTTTTAGATATGGAACCCGAAGGCGATGCTCCAATCACATCTCCGGATGAGTTTGAAGTTTCTACTCCACACACTGTTGAGGGGGAAGAATTTTAGTTTCCTCCCAAGGGTTTCCCCTTTTCAAAAGGTATTCCCGCCAGTTTTCCACCCAACTATGTGTCTTTGGCACAGTTGGTTTCAGGTACACCTAGTGCCTCATCACTTTACCATAATCTTGTTTGGGCATCAGGCGCCAAGCCTACTTTAGGTCTATTCGTTATGAACATGACTTCCCAACAGGTTGTTACCTCAGTCCTGGTGCAACCCACCATTCCGAATACTATTGTATCATCAATCCCAATTACCTGTTAGGCACAACCGACAGTTTCTAAGATTGTCTCTGTCAATTCCTTTGTCCCGCTAGTCAGTGGCCAGGTTGTGCTATTGCCTGTGGGGAAGAACCTGAATGTTTCTATGGTGTTAGGTGCCACTAATGTGAGCAGCTCACAGGCTCACATGCTTGGTATAAACCAGCCTTCTTCTGGTATTATTTATAACCCTACGGATCCTACTAGATCAACCAATGTCCATTACCAACAGGTTCAGAATCCTGTTGGTTTGTCTCGATTGAGAAATGCTCAGTATCAGCAGCCCTATGGGACTCAGGTCCAATACCAAAATCCTTACGTTCCATATGGTTCTCAAGGAATGGTTAATCAACCTTACACCCTCCAATCTGGGCAGTACATCTAGCCTGGCTATGGCCAGATTCAGTTCGGTAATTTCCTGGGCACTATTCAAGTACCCTTGCAACAACAAAGATAGCCTCTTCAACAACAAGGGCAGCCTTTGTTACCACAAGGGAAACCTTTGTTACAGCAAGGGCTCTCTGCACAACAGCAAGGGCAAATTATCTCGCAATAAGGTCAACTGCAACAACTGCAATGTCAATCCTTACAACAATTGCAGCAAGCCACATAGCAGAAGATGCAATATGCTCCACACACCTCTCAACCCATGTCCTCGCAAGGCCAACCTCTGCAGCCCCAGGGACAAATTTTGCAACCACAAGGTCAACCCTTGCAATAGCAAAACCAACCAGGGTAGTAACAACCCTTGTATACATATCAACAAGGTCAACCCTTGCAGGGGCAGGGTCAAGGTCAAGTCCTGCAACAGCAGGCTCAAAATCCTCATGTCCTAGGTCAATAGGTTCAGAATCCTGCTAGCCAAGGGCATCAGGTACAAAATCCCTATGTCCAAGGGCAACAAGTGTATCAACCTTATGCCCAAGGACTGCAGGTCCAAAACCCTCTTGTTCAAGGACAACAGGTTCATCAGCCGTATGTTCAAGGACAACAGGTCCCATATCCATATGTCCAAGGTCAATAGGCTCAATAGCCTTTTAACCCGTACATTGCTTATCAACAACCTATGGCTGGATAGTTCCAAGGTATTCAAGGTCAAAATCCTCCCTATGGTCAAGGTAATCCACAATGGGGGCAGCCTCAGATGCCATATGGCCAAAATCCCCCACTGTGGGGCCAAAATCCTTACCAGCAGGGATGGGCTCCTCCCTATGGGCCCGCTTATCGACCTCCCATGCCTTTTAACACCCAATTGCCATTCTTGGCCTACACTCGAGTTGCCAGATGTATCTCGTCTTATGAATGATCTGATCCTTCATTCGCCATATTGGTATTTTGTGCCATCCAAGATACCAAGTGATTGCCCAAAGTTCGATGGGAAAGCTAAAGAAGATCCTCAGGCCCATGTGATGACATATCACCTGTGGTGCTCATCGAACTTGTATGTGGATGATTCCATTTGTCTCCATCTTTTCCATCAAACCCTCATGGGTGTTGCAGCAAAGTGGTACATCGAGCTACCTTGAAGTACTTACCATGACTATAACTCTTTAGCCATGGCTTTCCTCACTAATTTTCAGTTGCAGATTCGCTATGAAACCGGCACCTATTTGTTCACGTCGCTTAAGCAAGATATTGCAACACACATCTCCGATCACATCCGTGAATGGAGATGTAGGTGTCGCCTGATCAAATTTGAGATTGTCGACCAGTTCCTCACTGAATGGTTTACCAAATAATTTGTGGCCCTAATTGCTCGCATTATAGCTATGGGTGGATGCATCACTGAAGAGCAGGCCATCGCTCGTGCCCAGTACTTGGATCTAGTTTACTCTTAATTTGGCACTTTGTATGAGTTATTACCCAATGCTCCACGACCATCATCTGATCCTGTAGCATCAAAGTCACCAGTTGTTCCTCCCGTCGATGGAGTTATTGGTTCAGTATCCCAGACCCCTGCTAAAACTTCTTCCAAACAAAAGTCGGTCTCAAATGCTGTTCCTAATAGTTCATCCCAGAATCCACCTGGCCCTGGTAAAACCTCAGAGGTCCACACTGTCTAGTCTACTGCAGCGGACAAATCCTCGAAAGGAAAGAAAAAGGCTAAAGGCAAAGCTAAAGTCGATGCCCCGAAACAAGGTCCTCCCAAATCGTCTGTTGGTGAATATTTGCAATGGAAACCTAAGTATCCCTACCTCATTTGCAAGGAATATCACTACACTAAGGATTGTCCCTGACGATTCGATGTTAGTTGCCTGCTCAAATGGACCCCTGCTATCCTTAAAGAGTCATTTCTGTCTCATCAGACCCAAATGGTAGACCAACCCCAATCTTCTTCCTCTGGATATCAAGTTTTCATGATGAGTATGCCTATTAATGTGGCTACTAGGTCGAAAGACTATCAAACTCTTGCTCTGATAGCTGGGAAAGAGAAAGAAGCTGCACCTTCTTCTTCTACCCTGAGTTCTAGCCCTCTGCATATTGAGCACCCTAACCATGATTCCACTATGTGGCCACCCTCTCGAGGTGTACTGTGGAAATCCTCGTATAATCCCAAAACCTGAGTTGCTCAATACTACAATATTGTTGAGGATTTAGCTCAAGAACCGTCAGCCATGTCGGCTCTCGAGGTACTCCAAAGATGGCCATCACAGCGGAAATCTTTACTGTCAGCCATCAGGGGCATCGATCCCACCGATTCCAATTTGATATGTTTTGATATAGAGAACCATGTTTCGTGACTCCCTCATTAGATTGCCTTTCTTATTCAGGTAATCATCAATGAGAAGACCATCCACCGAACTATCATCGATGAAGGTGCTTCCACCTTCATCATGTCAACCACATGTTGGAAGGCTATTGGTTCTCCGACACTGAACCAATCTACGCACACTTTGGAAGCTTTCGATGGGCGCGATTCATGACCCTTCGGTGTCTTACCTAACCTTGCCATCACCTTGGAAGGCAAGACAATGCAGGTCAATGTAGAAATTGTTGACGCCAATCTCAATTATAATCTTCTACTCATACGAATTTGGACTCATGCCATGCATGCCGTGGCCTCCTATTTATTTCGTGTGATTCGTTTTCCCCATCAAGGGAAGATTGTCACCATCGACCAACTGTCTTTCTTTGCCTCTTCCTCCTTGGATGGAAATGTTCTGTACGTCAAGCACACTACTGCTCCCTATGAGAGTGTGGGGGAAGGTATTTTCAAAGATTCTACCTTAATGGGAATTTTTCCACTTCCACCTCCTCATGTTACCTCTGTCAACATGATCTCGGTCAAATCTGATCCTTGGGTGATACCTCCATTGGATCTTGTTGATACTTGGGGTGAGGTTATGCTGCTTAGTCCCGCCGAAGTCAATTATGTGGAAATTGTTTCGGCTTCGAACTTTGTATCCTCTGATTCTCATATGTCGAAGACCTCTTTCGATATGTACTCTCAATCCCTGTGGCTTGGCACTTTGGAATTGCCTAATCCCTTAGCCGAGACCTTCGTTGCTGATGAAGGTATCCTGGAAATCATGTCTCTCAAGGAACCACCTTGGATCGATACTCATCATCGCTCCTCATTCCTGCCTCGCCCGGTGATCATGTGTACTGCTTTCGAAGAGTCTTCTTCTCAATTGTCTCTTGACGTATTAGTTTATCTTGACATAATCAAGATATTTCAACTAAGGGCACCTTTATCCCTTCATGGATTCAAGATTTTTCACCCTCCCCGATTTTTTCCCATTATTGCGATGGGATTTCCATCTGACAACTCGTAACCCTCCCTCACCCAAGGGGCATGGGGGCAAAGCCTTATATGAGTTCTACTCCATTATTTAGCTGAGTCAATGCTTACTCATCATGATAGCGGTAAAACTCCGATGTCCTTCTGTGTTGATTGATTACCCGAGTCCCAGCATGGACCCCTACTTCAAGAAGTACTATGCTTAGGTCATCTTGCATGGTTACTTGTGTACATTAGTGTGTGATTCATTTTTTTTCAACGTGGTTTTGTGTGATAGTTTTCAAACAACTTTCTTGTTTACTATGCTTTTCTTGCTTTGCAGATGTCTACGACTCCCCACGTTGGTTTCATTGATGGTGCTTGCCGTAGTACCCGAAACCTATCATCCGTGGCATGGGCTATTTATGACCCTAACGGTGAGTTTATTGACCTTCAAGGTATCTCTCTAGGTTGCACAACCAACAACATTGCTGAATACAATGCGGTCATCAAATTGTTGTCAGAAGCCATCACTATAGGCATCAGAAAATTGGTTGTCAACCTGGATTCACAGCTTGTCCTTCAACTCAACAAGCAATATTCCATCTGAAACCCTCAAATATTGAGAATGTATCTCCATATTTGTTTATTTGAAAGGCATTTTGATTACATTACATATCATCATATTTGTAGACACATGAATACATTAACAGATGCATTAGCTAATCATGTGTTGGATAGACATTTACAAAACATGTAAAAGATAAAACAAACCATTTGTACCATAGTAGACATTAAAATACAACATATATATATATATATATATATATATATATATATATATATATATATATATATATATATATATATATATATATATATATATATATATATGGTGATAATGTTTGATACATCAGAACCCAAAAAAATAATATGTGTGTCTAAAATAACATCGGCGGCTCGTAGGCCTCATATATCCATGGCACGCAGGCCTCAAAAATATGTAAGTGCTGGACCTAGGAACTAATCAGCATGGTGATCATGGTAGCATGATACGGCTCGTGCAACATGAGTCAAAAATCAGTGGATCCGCTCTGACCCTCCCACTGTGTGTCTCTGGTACTGATGAGGAATGTCTCCTACTCGAGCATACTCCAGGATACCATGAGTAAACCCCTCAAGGTTCCTCGCGATCTCCTCCTCGTTATCACTCCCCTCCTGATAAGGAGCGACAACATCGATAGGGTGGGGGACGCACCTAGCTATTGGGGACATCCTAGCAGGCCGCTCTGGTCCAACGTCTGCATTAACAAGAGAAATGTTATAAGCACATATATACCAAAAACAATTAAAAAATCTCAAAATTAAAAATTTTGGTTTTTTACCTTCATCATCGAAGTCCTCTCCATCTAGTAAGGGCATGTCTGGATCTCCACGGAAATCAGTGCTGTTGTATGGCCAGTCCTCCACGACGATCTTCTGTTGTCGTAGCCATGAAAAGAATGCAGGTTGGTATGACATGTGCTAACCCCCAGTGATCCTGGGCATCAAACGGCTCCAGTGGGCCATCCGTGGATCACGTGGCATAGGAGGATCTACCTTAGTCAGCTGATACTGGAACAACGGTACTCGTTCCAAGAAGAAGGTCACAAGCACTGATCTGAAGCCAAATTGCTTTAGATTCCCCGCCTTAGCTTTGGACAGCTAGTGCTTTATGTTCATCTTCATGGCCTCTGCCTAGTTGAAGATCATAGGAGCTGTGCAGTCAATAGCATAAAGGAACTTCAACTTGTTAGTCTCACGTTCTGCCTGGGACCATGCCACTCTGTTGCTAGTCAACAAAAGCACCCTCACTGTCAAATCTCACACACTGGAAATTTATATCTTCCCACTCTTGGATTTTAGGGCCTCAGGGTAATGTTCTGCAAGCAAGGAAGATATGATTTCCCCAATCAGACATGACCCATACAAGTTCACTGGCTCCCCTCTGTGGGACAATCCAGTGATGAAGTATATATTTGAAGTTTCCAACTCTAGCTCCTGGTCGCCAATGACAAAAATCTCCTGATTAATGTCCCAAAGACTAATCAGGTACTGAAGCAACTCGGGCTGGGCCTGCATCCCTGGCGTAAGAAAGAATTTGAGGAGCCTACAAGCCCTCAAAGCCTCCAGGAAATTTGGGTCATTCATTGCCTGGGTGTCAACATCTTCATGTTCTCGTTCTTTCCAGTCCACCATTTTTAGTGATTCTCTCTTGCAAAAGCCATTAATTTGAGTCAATAATCATCCTTGGCACATAAAATTTAAGTTTAAATAGTCAGTTTTTTAGAAAATAGGGTTTTTCCCTATCCATGGCGCCGGCACACCTATTTTAAAAACAATTTTTCCAATCGGCGTGGATGGCTTTATTAATCACCCTTGGCCGGTGTGATTTCGTGCCCAGAAATTGCGCCGACCGAGGATGAAAAAGATTTTCAAAAACCTCCTCAAAAATATAAAAAAGTGGCTAAAAGTAGAAATAAAGAACATGAAAATGGAGCTTAGGGCTTCGGTTGTTACCTGGAATTGGTGGCTCATCAATTGACCTCTCGGATCTCCTGCAATTTGCTCCAGAACAATTAGGGCAAAAGTGAGTAAAAAGTCTTCACAACAAAGGTAAAATGGTAAATGGTAAAAATATATTTACTTTTCCCCTTTTTATTCATTTTTTCATGAAAATATCAGGTTTCCATAAGAAAAATAATAATAATAATAATTATAATAATAACATTAAATTAATAAATAAGGATTTGACCGGGGTCCTAAGGTCAAAATTAGCCGTTGGAGACTCTGATCAGACTATTTATCATGCTAAGCTGGATCTGTTTCTTCAACTTGTCCTGACGATGAATCACACTAGTTGGTTCGAAACGCGTCGACAAATGGTATTCCGTGTGATTTTTGCCGAAAAATCTCTCATAAACTTGATATGGATCACAGAAGCCTGAACTCTATAATTGAATCCCTGCACGGAAAAGCCAATATCAGGTTTCTTTAAATATTTTGATCTATTTTGCCTCAAGGAATTGATAATACACTTTACTTGTGCAGCTACATGTGATGGATGTTCGACGATGATGATGAGTCACGTTTCAGCTTTTTTCTCGACTCGTGAAAATCATATGAAAAGATTACCGAGTATTTTTTCCCTTTTTGACTCATTAAAGAGAATAAAAATAGGGGGTCCACTTTCAGCTCTTTTCTGACCCTTTAAAAGTGAAAAGATGGTCGATCCCTTGTTGTTTCGAACTTGTTAATGGATGTGAAACTTTGTGCACCCAGTATAAGTTTACCCCTTTTTTGGGTTGGGAGGCACTATTTACGAAAAAGGTACTCCTTGATTTAAATGGTCAAGCGGTTCTCTCGAATATCATTTTCTACCTTTTCGGGCTCAAGAGACACAAACGTATGAAAAGGGACCATGTGGATTTTTCTTTTACGTGTCTTTTTCGAACTCTCTAAACATGAAAAAGATACCTAGTTACACCTTTGTCAGACTCGTTAAAATATTAAACAACATTAGATTCATCACCATGACGAACATGAGCTTCTCCTTCCTAGGGCTCATTAAAATTGCTAGGTTAGATTCATTCGAAGATGAACTTACAGTGCAAGCATATGTTATCCCCTTCAAACTTGTGATTAAAAAATAATTGGGGTACTTGCCAGAAATGGTGGGGGAAAATTTGGAAATCTATCAGTTGTGTCGGCAACTCACTCTTGAACATGACACTCTTTGCTTCGTGTCGGGTTGGGATATCCTCCTTTGTATCATTGACCTTCTTGGGTTTGGGCCATTCATTTTTGCCTTCCATTTGATCTCTGCCACGTCATCATGACCACCGATCCTATGGATCCAAAAGCTGCCAAACTTCCAGTTGTGTCACCGATATGTTCAAGAGTTTTCCTTCTGCAGTTACACTTACCTTTGATTCTCTGTATCATCCAAAATCATTTTGCATCCTCTCATCTCACATCGATGATGTGGCACTCATTATGGCCCTCCTTCGACATGGTCGCTTTTCATCGACTTCAACTCATTATTTGGGAAGTTAATAGAGAGACTCCCTTCCAGTACCTTAGAGCTTGTATGCCCTAATGGAAAGTTCTTCGCACTCGACGATAAGTTCACATCATTGGCTTTCGATCGAGTGATGTCACGGGTGTTCAACTTCAGTTCCTATATTCACATTCCATGGGTTATGCTAATGGTACCTTGAGGACCATTGTCATTATTGGTGGTTTCTCTCGCGCTTGTTAATAGTTTACATCATTGACTGGTAATCAAGCGACTTTCTAGCATGTTCGACATCAACACCTATATTCACATGTTAGAATCTATACTTTGATCGAGTCGTGTTGGAGCGCAAGACCCTGGACTCAGATCACACAAGTCCAGGTTGTGAAGTGGTCGGACATGGTTATGATGATATGCATGTCTCTATCGAATAGCTAGCTGCGACCAGACCATGAATTATCATATGTGATCCTTCTCATTACTGGATGGCTATGACCATACCGTGGCTTCATTATGATCCTCTTTGACGAATGGCTGTGCCCATACCTGGATCCATTTACATGATCATTCTCTGGATGGTTGTGTCCATGCCACGATTCATGTATCATTTGATAGAGATCTCAGTTTATGTATTTGTATCTGTACTTGCTTGCAGGTTTTCTGACGATAGACCGATTCCCCACACTGATTTATAAAGCATTTCATCCCTCACTCCAGTTTGGCCTTCATGCTTTAGGGGGCATCTGTTACACAACATTTTTTGACTGTCCCTGTACTCCCCGTTCCTTGATCCTGGAGTACCTCTACAGTGAACCCTGCATGCTTTGCCTTCATGAAGAAACTCCCATTGTGTCCCTCTTCATGAGCAGATCAATTCCTTTTGCACCATTTTCCCTGAATCTGTTGTTTTTCCCAATTTACAAGACCGACGCTAATGACCTTTGTCTCCCCTTCGCTGATTTGCAGAGATTAGCACTACTCCTTGTGCCGACTGGAGCAACTGAGCTGTGTTTTAGTCACGCCATGTAGAAATTCTCACTGTAGATTAATCTGATTATGCAATGTACTAAAGAAAAATACTTAATATACTTCTATAATCAAACTTGCAGAAGCTTAATCGATTTGAGAAAGATCAAATAGAGCACATATAACAGAGAAGAAGAATCAATCACACATGAAACACAAAAGAATACTCTGGGGAAAGCCTCAACTAAAAACGCCGCTATTTGTATTATCATACAAGTGGAAATATCTCATGATTACACAAAGCTTTAGCTCTCACAACTATCCATCTCTCAGTACAATCCCTCTCACTGCTCATAGATAGACTAGATAACTCATATGCCTTTCCTTCTGTCCTCCAAGCCTCCTATTTCCTTGCGCTGTTTTCCCTAGGTGCTCTTGCTGTAACCTTGTGTGACACCGGTCTCTCACACTGCTCCACCACACTGTAAAACTACGCAATCCTCAATGAATAAATTCCTTCTACATGCAAGAGATTTTCTTATAGGAATATTCTTGCAACTGATATTACATTGTCCTTGCCTTTAATCTCAACTAGGTCTTTGTATAAACTGACATGCATGAGTTATTTATGAAAGAATATTCAATTATCTAGAGTACACTAGTTTCATGCATGCATGCATTAACTGACTGAACTCACAATCGGTTCCACAAACTATTTGGAACTGATCTAACTAGACTTAACTTAGTTAACCGAGCTAACTAATTACAACTCAAATACAACTCATCCTTATCTCCTTAATTAAGGGATAACTTCCTTAATCAAAGGGATAACTGTTGCATGACTTCACAAAGACTTCATGTTTGAATTTCTCCAACTAATTAACTCAGGATGAATTAATTAATTGTTTTTCAAACAACTGGTCAGACTAAATTCAAATTTTATTTCTCAATTTTAATTCAAGGAAAAATTAAAATTGGAATATATCCTGAAATGCTATCTATAGAAATGCTATTTTTAGCATTTCTTGTTGTTATTTTCAACACTCCTTCTCAACAAGAAAGGGATTATCTGCCACCCCAATCCTATCTCGATGGAACTCGAATTTACACTTTGACAATGCCTTAGTCAAAATGTCAGCATCTTTCTCCTCGATTGAAATATATTGCAGCAACATAAATCCTCCTCACCACACAGTCTCTGAGATGATGATATCGAATATCGATATGCTTGGACCTGTCATGAAATACTAGATTCTCAAAGAGTTTGATGCAACTCTGATTATCACATCCATCCTCTAATCAAACAAACCAACTAGAACTTTCCTCTTCCAAATGGCCTCACATGCTACCTGACTTGTAGCCATGTATTCAGCCTTTGCTGAGCTGAGTGCAACTGACCTATGTTTCCTGCTGTACCAAGAAACTGTCGCTGAACCAAGGTTGAAAATTCCTCCTGATGTGCTCTTTCGATCTGATGGATTCCCTACCCAATCTGCATCTGTGAAGCCCTGTGGCTTCAATCCCTCTGACCGTTTGTACCATAATCCATACTGAGATGTGCCTCTGAGGTATCTCAAAACATGCTTAGCTGCCTTCCAAAACAGCTTGGTAGGATGAACCATAGCTTGACTCAGCTGGTTCACTGCATAGCAAAAATCTGGTTGTGTGTTCACTAAGTACATCAGTGAACCCACAAGCTGCTGATACACAATAGCTTCTACTACTTCTCCTGAAGTAACATCCTCCTTACTCTAATTACCTCCTAGAAGAGTTTGCATGGGCTTGCAATTCTCCATGTGGAATCTTCTGAGTATCTCATTGGCATACTTGCCTTGAGACACAAACAACTCCCCATCCTTCTCCCACACTTCCATGCCTAGAAAGTAGTGCATGAGGCCCATGTCTTTCATCTCGAACTCTCTTGCAAGGTCCTTTCAAGACATGATCAACTGATCATCACTTGCCAATATCAGATCATCAACATAAAGAACAATGATCAACTGTTTACATTCCACCATGATGTGGTACATGTTCGCATCCACTTCACTCTTTGTGAAGCCCAACCTGGTGAAGTAGTTTTCGATCCTGGTGTACCAATACCAAGCACGAGGTTATTGCTTTAGCCCGTACAAAGCTCTATTGAGTCGACACACATGCGACTCATGATCGAAGGTCTCAAAACCTTCCGGCTGCTCTATGTACACTTCTTCCTCAATCTCACCATTGAGGAAGGCAGTCTTTACATCCATTTGATGTATCTCCCAACCCACCTGTGCTGATAGTGCGAACATCGATTTGATAGCTGAGTACCTTGCTACAAGAGCAAAAGTCTCATCATAGTCAATCCCCTCGACCTGTGAGAAACCATGGGTAACAAATCTTACCTTATGTTTCTCCACACTACCATCAGCAACGTTCTTTACCTTGTAAAGCCAATGGGAACTCACAATTGATTTGTTCTTTGGTCTTGGAACAACATCCCAAACACTGTTCTAAACTATGGAGTCATACTCCTCCACCATAGCATCAACCCAAATCGACTGCTACACTACTTCCTTAAAGGAAGATGGCTCGGTCTCAACACATTCCCCAACAAGGGCCATGTATCCACTGTACCTATCAGGTGACCTCCTCTGTCTGCGCTGAGAAGATGGTTCTCCCACATTCTCTCTCGCATCTGACAACAATCTGTTAGCTTCTCTCATGTGCTTTCGCCCATCTCTAGAAGACTCTGCTTGAGTGGATGTCTCCACTCCCAGAACCTCTGCATGCGGCTGCTCCACATCATTCTGAGGCTCCTCCTCCTTAGGAACCAAAAGTTCCTCCACAACCTATAGTTGGAGCTCCCTCTCAAGGGAAACTTGCATGGCCTTCTGCTCATCAAACTTAAGATCTCTGTGAACCACTGTCTTCCGACTGGTAGGCAAATACACCTGATAGTTGTGGGGTGTATTAGTGTACCCCATAAGTATCCCCAACTCTGTTGTCGACTCAAGTTTCTTCCGGGCATCCTTGGTCAAATGGCAATATACCAATGAGCAAAAGATCCTGAAGTGACCCACATCTGGTCTCTTCCTGGAGAAAGCTTCCTCTGGTTTCTTCATCCAAATAATGCGATGCGAGCTTCTATTATGCAAATAGAACGCTGTGTTGCATGCCTCAACCCACAAATGAAGTGGTAGGCCTTGGTCATGCAACATCACCTGAGTTTCCCCCACAATCGTTGTGTTCTTCCTCTTGGCCACCCCATTCTACTGTGGGTTTTGAGGTTTTGCCAACTTCCGTTTAATTCCTTCCACTACACAGAAGTCCTTAAACTCTTGAGAGACATACTCTCCACCATTGTCGCTTCTTAAGGCCCTGATCTTCTTCCATGATTCTTTCTCAACCAAATCTTTGAACTCACAAAACTTTGAGAAGGTTTGATCCTTCTTCTGCATGAAATATATCTAGCATTTACGAGAAAAATCGTCAATGAAAATCACATAATACCTTTGTTTAGTAGTGGAGGCTGTCGAGAATGGTCCACACACATCTATATGAACTCACTCTAAGATTTCTTCAGCTCTACTATCTTGATCATGAAAGGAAGATTTTGCATACTTACCCAAGGTACAACCTTTGCATGTGTCCACTTGCTCAAGTTTACCTTTGGGAAGTCCGATAGAAATCTGCTGCATTATCTTCAAGGCCCCATAATTCAATATGTTGGCTTTGCACTAATTCTGCTTTGGAACTCAATGCAACATAGTCATCTACCTCCAGCTTGTAGAGATTCTTCACTCTAATCCCAATCCTCTTGGCCTAACCCATGGCTATGTGTCTTAGGAACACCTTTCCTTTACTGAAGACTACATCATAGCTTCTGTCTTCACATCGTGACTGATACCAAGTTTTTCTTCATTCCAGGCACATACTTTACATCAGTCAGGGTGAGAGGAGCTCCATGCTCCCTTTGAAACACAACCATGCCTTCTCCTTAAACATGGTACTTTCCATCATCGCCCATCTCTATGCGCATCTTGAGGTCTTTCTCCTCCAAGGTACTAAATAAACTCTTATCGCCGGTCATGTGGAATGAGGTTCCACTGTCCAGGTACGAAACACAACCCACCATTGATGAAACCATACATGTGATGAGGGTAAAATCCAATTCGAACTGAGAGGCTAGTGCCTCACCTTCTGATCCCTTCGAGGATCCCTTCTTGGATTTCTTCAATGGACAATTAGTTGCATAATGACCCACCTCATGACAATTAAAGCATCTCACTTTAGATTTGTCACTCTTCTTCCCACCATGAGAAGAACTTGATTTGGAATGGGAAGCCTTCCCTTTCCCTTTCCTTGCCTTACTTTCTAAGGCTAGATTTTCTTCACCATCATGCTTAGATGAAGAACCATCTTTGGTGCTCCTCCTAATCTCCTCCTGCATCAGATCCGACCACAATCGTTCCCAATCCGGTAGTTTCTCTCTTCCATCCACTAAGTCTTGGTAGCTGTGCTAGCTCTTAGGAAGAGCGAGGAGAGCAAGACTCACCATGTCATCATCAGCTGTCATTATTCTTACACTTCCAAGCTCATCTATGCAGGTGGTGAGCTTGTTCAGATATGTAGAAATAGTGTCGCCCTTTTCACACTTTATTTTCCGAAGCTTGTCCTTCAGCACCAGTTTCCTCTAGTCGCTACCGTTCTGATATAGGTCCTTCAATGTCTTCCACATTGAGAATGGAGTCTCCTTCCCATGGAGACTCGAGACAATATAGTCTTCAACTCCCTCTAGAAGAATCCTCCTCGCCTTTGCCACACACTTCTTCCATTCCGCCAATTCTTGGGCATTAGCTGCTGCTGGCTTGGGGATTTCTTGATCAATGAAATCCTTTAAACCATTGTCTTCTAATACCGCTTCCATGCGATCCTTCAATGCTATGTAATTCGAACTGCCATCCAGTGCATACTCAAGTCTCAAGCCATTAAACGCCATTGGTGAACTTTTAGGTGTGATAAGAATTCGATTTTGTACCTGCAATCAAGAAGTTCAAACTTTGACTTTTCCCTTCTCAGTATGTTGTTCACAGCTTTGATCTACTTTGCTATGATACCATGTAGAAATTCTCACTGTAGATTAATATGATTATGCAATGTACTAAGGCAAAATACTTAATCTACTTCTACAATCAAACTTGCGGAAGCTTAATCGATTTGAGCAAGATCAAACAAAACACATATAACATAGAAGAAGAATCAATCACACATGAAACACAGAAGAATACTCTGGAGAAAGCCTCAGCTAAAAACTATATGTATTATCATACAAGTGGAAATATCTCAGGATTACACAAAGCTTTAGGCCTCACAACTATCGATCTCTTAGTACAATCCCTCTCACTTCTCATCGAAAGACTAGACAACTCATATGCCTTTCCTTCTGTCCTCCAAGCCTCCTATTTCCTTGCATTGTTTTCCTTGGGTGCTCCTACTGTAACCTTCTTTGACATTGGTCTCTCACAATGCTCCAACACACTGTAAAACTGTGCAATCCTCAAGGAATAAATTCCTTCTGCATGCAAGAGATTTTCTTATAGGAAAATTCTTGCAATTGATAGTACATTGTCCCTACCTTTAATCTCAACTGGGTCTTTGTCTGAACTGACAGGCATGAGCTATTTATGCGAGAATATTCAGTTATCTAGAGTACACTAGTTTCATGCATGCATGCATTAACTAATTGAACTCACAATCAGTTCCACAAGTTGTTTGGAACTAATGTAACTGGACTTAACACAGTTAACTGAGCTAACTAATTACAAGTCAAATACAACTCATCCTTATCTCCTTAATTAAGGGATAACTTCCTCCATAAAAGGGATAATTGTTGCATGACTTCACAAGGACTTCAAGCTTGAATTTCTCCAACTAATTAACTCAGGATGAATTAATTAATTATTTTTCAAACAACTGGTGAGACTAAATTCGAATTTTAATTCTCAATTTTAATTCAAGGACAAATTAAAATTGGCATATATCCTGAAATGTTATCTATAGCAATGTTATTTTTATCATTTCTATTAGCATTTCTTGTTGCTATTTTCAACACGCCGGTCCTGTTATGGAAAGTTTTTTAAATTAGGAGCCGAAGCTTCTAGCTCTAGAAGCTTCGTAATAGAAGTATGGTAAATGGTTTGGCCAGACGGGGTCGAGGACGTTAGTTTGGGCTCCTTTCCCATATAATGATGGAACTACCTCAAGGGATAAGCCCTTCTCCTATGAGAATAGGATCCATCTCCCATCCATTTTTCCTATATAAAGCTCCTTTCTTCTCAAGCACAAGCTAGTGTTGAGTGTTAATATTGGTGTGCTTATGCTATTTTGTTTTGGACTAGATAGCAAGCTGTTACTAGTTGTAGCTATCTAGTTGCATGAGGGAGATGTGTGATTTGGTTTGGAGTGAAGTCTAAAGGGAAGAGCCTTAAAACTATTGTTGATTGAGGCCATCATGGAATACTAGCAGAAGTGTGTGGGAACCTGGTCTTATCAGAGGAGGACTAAAATGTCAAGACAAATGGTTGTAATCTCTCTTTGACATTAATATATGCAACTATCGATTGATTTCCTACATGTTTTTTCATCTTACATATTCATGGCTTAATGTTTCTTGACTTGTTAAGTAGGTTGAATTATAATTTTTCTATTATCACGTTTGTTGTTTGCTGTTGTTTAATTGTTTCAAGTGCTTAAAGAAAGAAGCGAGGAATAGTTGGAGTGAGCAAGCAAGGACATCATCAAACAGGATAAGTGGACTAAGAGGTAGGCCCTCTTAATTGGTTATAACCTAAGTAAATCTTCCATAGAATGTATCTGTTGTAGCTAGACCCATCATCAGGCTATAGGAATTCGTTCGTGTCCGCACTTATAATTTTACTTCACCACAAATTAGTGGAGATTTTGGTGAAAGAAAGGGATGATTATGAATTGATGAAGTTGGAAGGTGGTTGCCTAATATGAGATCCCTTTAGATTTCTAAAGCATCCGCCCTACATCAAACATTTATAATTGCCACAAAGTCATGTAAACAAGAAGAATTCTAACAAGCTAGAAAAGTAGAATTTAATGAACTAGCTGTCTACTTCATGCATGAAGAAAATTGCTGAATAAAATGGAATCATGGATGAGATCTACTGAAAATCTGAAGATGGAAGAGATGGAAACTAAATCCTACACTTGCAAAAATGATCAAATGCTGGTTTAAGTACAGTAAATTCTAAATCTTATGAGAAAATGGAAATCTGTCTTTTTGGGGCTGCTTAAGAGTCTTTTCCTCAAATCATGATCCCTGAGGGAAGAGGTGAGGCCAAGACACCTACTGACAGCTTTGTGGTTCTCCTTTTATCTATTCTAACTTGCTACTGAAGTAAAGCACAAATGGAAGCAAAATAATAAACAAATAATCAAATCCATAGTACTTATAATGAAATACTTCTAGAGACAATTTGACCATGAATCTATGAAACTAAGCTAAGCATACAAATATAAGAAGAGGAGCCTTTGCTGCTAGGTTTGGGCCCTAATCCAAGAGATTCAGCCTAGTCCTCTGAGTTAACTCAGTTTTGGATCAAGAAAAAGCTCATTTTCATTATCAAAACAGAAAATTACATTAATGTCTTCCACAAGTCTGGAGCTCAAAAATAACTATTGTTTTTGCAACAAAAATTTGAATCCTAATGAGGCTCTATGCCTCTCTACTTATACAACTGAAGTCTCCAACGAATTCCTTAAATATAGGGAGGCTAGGCTACAAAACTTGAGATGAACTAAATCTTTGTTTATCGCTTGCTCGACTGCCTTTTGATCTTCATGACTTGGCTGCGTGCACTTTGAGCTGGTGTGATTAATGGAGGAATATTCGAATGGGGAGAGGAGTAAATGAGGAGGATTTACCTCCTACAATCTCTCTACCTTGTCCCATTCGAGTTTCAAACCTTAGTCTTGCCAAAATTCCTTGATTTTCTCTTCCAAACCTGCATTCAATGCATATTAGTCCACTAGGCATAATATCTCACTTTAACTCATCTCATTAAACAAAATATAATAAAAACATGTAATAAGATGTGAGAAGAGTTGATTTGAGTAAGCTAGGAGGTGAATTAAGGCCCATATGATTACCCAATGATGAGGCTCATCAAGACCAACATTGAATTTTTTTCAATTTGTGCTTGTACGCACTGAAATTTGACATGGCTATAGTTGATGCATGCATTGATGGTGTGGGAGGGTTTTGAGTCTCAAATACGTCTCATATAAATAATTCTAGAATTGTATTTGAGCTCAGAACTATTTTTCCTTGCCACCATAGTAGTGCTCAGAAAAATATTGATCTTTGAAGAGATTTTCAAATTTGTTCCAAGTCAATTCCTTCTCAACAATTCCTCTAACACTTTTCAAATATTCCCACCATATGTTTGCTTTTCCCTTTAAGCTATAGGTGGCAATCTTGGCTTTCATATTTTCAGAATAATCATGAATTTTGAAAAATTTCTTCATGCCAAGCAACCAAGCTTATGCCTCTTCTCATTTCTTCATATCCCCATCAAATGAGGGTGGTTTGGCCTTCTTTAATTCCTCGATCATATATTCATTTTCATTTCCTGCATAATGATGATGATGGTGATGATGAGAGTGATGGTGGTGTCTCTAGGTAGTATAACTAGATGGTCTGCTAGAGTGATGCACATAAGTGCTGGTTCTTCCTCTAGGGGTGTTTAATCATGCATTTCCTTATAATGTATAATCACTTTCCTACCTAGTATACCTATTCCTAGATTTGCTACCATCTACCCCATTTGTTTTCTCTCCTAACTCCCAAAGGATCCTCCTATCTCTATGAATAGCCTTCATCTCAGGTTGCCTCTGTCTCTGTAAATATAAGAGACTTTAAAAAATGATTGCATTTACCTCAGCTTGTCTCTCTTGAGCTCTCAATAGTCTCTTATTATCTACCTTGAAGATTCTAACTTCAACCCTTAGGCTCCTCAGGGTATCCAGCCAATCAAGAGAGTTTTCCCCTCCCCCTTGGCCAACTGATCTTTCCTCTTCATTTGATCTAGCCTCTTCATCTCCATGCTATGACTGATCCTAACTATATTGCACCCTTTTGATCATTATTTCTTTGTTTGTATATGTCTACCATTGTTTGTAATGTGTGTTGAATCATACATAACTGTTAGTGTATACTGATTAAATAAACAACAAAATTATGCCCACATTCTTGCTCTCGTAGAGATGCTGTAATAGATTTTCCACATTATCACTTAGTTATCAACAAAGCAACAAATAATTAGCTGTAATATACATGCCTCTAGAATTAAAAAATGATTTAAATGTCAACGCAACTATTAGTTCATTCATGACAATGAAACATGTCAATTGTTTAGTTTTTTGTTACTTAGATAAATCACAGAGTTAATGTATAAATTAAGCATGTAGTTAAGTAGTTTGGACCGAATTTTAACGCCTAAAAAATTATTTAGTTAATTTTATAAAAATTAATGTGAAATTCTCTTGAGGGTATCTCTGTCCTCACTTGCTCATGATAGAACCCATCCAATCCAAGTTTTGAGCCTGGATGCTCTGATACCACCTGTAACACAACCCACTTCACCCAATGAGGTGGCCACTTACAAATCAAATTCCTCTTATGCTATTAGAAGAATGGGTATTTTTTTTTAAATCTTTTAAATCCAAATTTCCCATATACATTCTTTGTGCTCTAGTTATATTTGTTGGTCAGCATTAAACTCATAATCATATATATGTTGAAAAAATGTGTATGTGTGTGTGTCTATATCTATATCTATATATATATATATATATATATATATATATATATATATATATATATATATATATATATATATATATATATATATATATATATATATATATATATATATATATATATATATATATATATATATATATATATATATATATATATATATATATATATCGAGAGAGAGAGATTGAGAGAGAGAGAGAGAGAGAGAGAGAGAGAGAGAGAGAGAGAGAGAGAGAGAGATACAAATGACCATATCCCACCCTCTGTTGGTGACTAGACGTTGACTCTTTACGTCTCGCAATGCCCATGTGTAGTGGGTCGCATGCCACCCTCAAATCTGATAGACACAATTCAGCAGGGAGAATCAAGGGTCAGCAGGTGGGTTGCACTAGGTTGATGTAATGAACTATTAATCGGTAGGCACCCTGTCACTAACATGGCTCTAACCTGGGGTTCTGAGGCCCCCATCAAATGGTTCTTCTGCCCCGGCCCATCTGACAACTAATAACAATTATACCACCCTCGTTTGATCTCCATTGATCTCCATCATCTTTTGGAACTATACTCTGCCCATGGTCACGACGCATGGGAGTATAGATTAAGGCCCAAAATCTTTGCCCATGGTCACGAGCCGTGGTTGCATGGGCCCCATTTCCCCAACCCCTCCCATGATACTTGCTTCACCACATCATCCCGATTTTGACATCCCGATGATCCCCCTCACACTCTCCCCTTGGTATTTTAGGGTGAAACTTCTAGGACACGTCATCTAGAATCCTCCTCATTACGCTTCATGATCAACTTTCAGGATACACCGCCGGGGTATTACCTCTGGTTTTACGTGGATCGGTGGGCCATACCTTCACACAACTCTTGCTTCTGGTTGATCCACGATGTCGTAGTGCCACGACATCTTGTTCTGACTTATCCTGGCCCTTCTTTGTTGCATTCACAATCAAGTTTTCAGAAGATCCTTATGGCTTCAGTTGTCTCGTGGCCTGCCATGCACCAATCCTAGTGAAACCGGGGTTATGTGGAGGCCACCCTGACATGGCCCTACACCATCCTGCTACTTCAAAGCAAGATCCCCTGTGGTAATTACGGGAAAATTGTTGTCAGTATGAGCTATAATATGGGCTCCATTCCCACCAATGGGAGATTAATTAGGCACTCTGCTGTAATCTTTGCTGGCCGGATGCCTAGTCATCCATACAAGTCTCCTCATTTACTCCCCTTTAAACCTCCAAGAAGAAACCTCCAGGACATGTCATCTCGATCCTTGTCGAATTACGCTAAGGTGTAATCTAGGTAGCCAATCAATGTCCTCCACGATAAGGTTTTTATCAGATCCTTGGGTAAGGTTTTATCTTACTAATTATATAAGACATGGGCTTTACTTGACTTTGTCACGAAACTGCCTTTAGTAGAACCATGCCATGGACTACTTATGGAGGCTATGTGAGAACACGAGCAATTTACTTGGTCTTGGATCTGATGGTTTTTCATGAAGTCCTGCTCCCTTTATTCATACTTCACAGCTTAAACGAGGCTTCGATTATGGCTTGATCATGCTAACTTTCCAATTGTCTATATTTGTGCTAGCGACCATTCATGGTCAACATAGTCTACTAACACATATAATGTTATTCCTCCTAAACTTCAGCTATAACCACTCTTCTTAAGTCATCGGGATTCATGAGGCACCAAGAGGGCCATGAGGAGATCAACCCTCCTTAAAAGAACGAGAAATCTCTCTTCTGGACAAGCGCACCATGGATAAGTTCTCGGCCTTCAAGTATTCCCCGTTTGAGGACAGGGCATTCCAGGCATTATTGTACTGGCAAATTTTCGGCCGCCCTTTTCTAAGGATTTGGTGACTCCTTAAGGGCATTCAGTTTTCTTGTCACACACTAAGATTTTCCCCATGGTCTACTACAACCCTGCAAGCAATACTATGACACTTATTTAGGGTTTTAGGGACATTTGGATACTAGAAGGGACACACAAACCATCCATTCTAGATGAGATACTATCACTGGGAAACACCATGGATGCTACTAGCCATTCATACAAGAAGTTGCCACAACATCTTAGTGTCAAGATGATACATAGGAGATGGCTTCCAGCCTACGAAGGTCCATCGTCAATGAAAATGAGCAGAACACATCCTATAGTGAATACAAGAAGGTAAATCTAGCCAGTCCCTCTTATGAGGCCATGCTCTTTTCAAGAATGCACATAGGTCCATTGGACCAAATCCTAGTCATGTGAAAATGAAGACCCAATACCAGGGCACTTATCATAGTAGGCTAAAGAGGCTCCTTATGTAAGATCACAGGTCCTTAAGTTATGAAAGGAGAATTTTCTCAACATTATTACAATGTAGTGCAACAATAACAAGGGCTTGTGCCCAGCACCTTCAAGTCCTTACACATGGACCCTATCAACACAGGGTTTACTCCATGTAACCATTAAATTGTAATAAATAATTATTATATTAAGTGTTGTCATGATTTAATTCTAATTCTCATAAACCATTCCAAACAATGTAAACTTTGAAACGGGAACTGTAAACTCAAAATGAGAACTCTAGCAAAACAAAAAGTGTTGATGCTGGAATAACTTTTTTTCCTGGGGTAAATTTTCAACATTTTTTAAAAATGACAGTGAAAACCCATTTTTTTGTGCAAAAAACAATGTGAACACCAATTTGTTTTTTTAAGGATAACTTTTCAACATTTTGAAATAATGGTATAAAAGATAAAATATCATGACTCTAAAAAACCTTAAAATTAAAAAAAAAAATGGAAACAAAAATTTACGAAAAAAAATAAATAAATAAAACAATGAAAAAATAATAAACATATATATTAGGAAAAAAACATAAAATTTTAAAAATACAAAAAACATACTTTCAAAAAAAACATAATTAAAGGCAAAAAAAAAACCAAAGAAATAAAAAAAAATTAAAAGAAAATAAATATTACTTTATGGGACAATTAAAAAAAACAACCAAACAAAATAAAAAACATTAAAATAAATAAATATATAATACATTAAAAAAACACTTAAAAAAAAAATAAATACAAAAATACAAAATAATACAACTAAAAACATTAAACAACGAAAAATAAAACATTTAATAAAAAAAAATCATTTTTTTAAATAAATAAGAAAAAAAAAACATTAAAAAAAATAAATTAAAAATATTTAAGAAATAAAAAAAATTAAAATAACAAAAAAAAACCATTAAAACAAAAAAAAACATAAACTAATTAAAATTAAAAGAAATAACAATAATGTGTGTGTCTATATATATATATAATTGAAAAAATAAATTGTAGCACCTCGGCCTTGTGCGGGCTAAATCCGATTCATGGAATTAGATTGAGCCTCAATCCGATTCCGAGAATCAGATTTATCCCGCCCAAGGGGCCCGAGCAGTCATTTCCCTCGCTGGGTGGAGCTGATGTGCATCTCCACCCGCGGAGGGAAAGGGGTTGCCTGGGCCCTAAGCGGGCTAAGGAAGATTCTTAGAATCAGCTTTAGCCCGCTTAGGGCTTGGGCAGCCACCACCCTGAGCGGGTGGAACTGCAAGTCAGCTCCAAACGACCAAGGCGACAACCACTTGGACCCTGAGTAGGCTAACGCAGCTCCACCCGTCCACAGAGGTGGCCACTCAGGCCCCTATGCAGGCTAAATATGATTCTTGGAATCAGATTGAGACTCAATTCGATCCCAAGAATCGGATTTAGCCCGCCCAGGGGCCGAGGTGCTAAATTTTTGTATTTGGTTTTTTATTTTTTTTTGTTTTTTAAATTATTGTTATTTTTTATAAAATTTTATTTAGTTTTATAAAAACATTATAAGCAATTAAAAAATAAATATAAAATTGCACCCTCGAGCCTATGCGGGCTCAATCCGATTCTAGAATCAGATTGAGCCCACCTAGGGCTCAAGGGTGTAGTGTTTATATATATATATATATATATATAATTTCTTAATTATTATTAGTATTATTATATATGTTTTTTTAACTATATATGTTTCTTTTATTTTTTAAATGGTTGTTTTTTAGTGTCTTTTTATTTTATTTTATTGTTTTTTTTTTTTAATTTATTTTTTTCAATGTTTGTTGTTTGTTTTGTTTTGTTTTTTTTTTATTTTTTTATTTTTTTATTTTTATGTCTGCTTTATTTTTAATGGGTTTTTTATAACCTAATTTTATTTTTTATTTTTAAATTTTTTATGTCTTTGATTTTTATTGTTTTTTAGATTGTATGAATTTTTATTTATTTATTTATTTATTTTTTACTTAAAATTTTATCTCAATCATTTTTTGTGGAATTTTTATTTTTCAAATGTCATCATTTTTATATAAATTCATAAAATTTGTTATTTTTCCAAAAAAAATTATTCAAATTTTCCATAAATTTCTTTTATTTAACATGTCATTTTTAGTGAAAATGTCCTAAAATACATATTTTTTTAATTATATCTTATGCAAAATGTGTATTTTTTGTCTAGTTTTTAAAATTATTATTTTTTAGTGACAATTATTTTATGTGTATTGAAATATTAATTAACGATATATAAATATTAAAAAAATCCTAACTTCAAAATATTAATTTTATTATTTTTTTAAACTTTGCAAAAAAATTAAAAATTTCATTAAAAAAAAACATTGCAAAGGAAAATAAAAATAAAAATTGGAAAACCCTTAAAAACCAAATATCTTAGGATGAAAAACATGAAGAGGAATAACACAACTTGAAAATTGGCTAAATAATCAATATTTAAAAAAAAAATTATGTATACTTAGGACATGAGAAAATTCAAAATGTAAAAAATATACCTTAAAAAAATTTATTGGTGTTTTTGAAAATCCATGTGAAAATCACCAACATTTGAAAAACATTATCCACAATTAATACATTAGAAAAATTAAAGTGTCAAAGAGAAGCCCTCTAAAGAAAGGGGTTGACACCACATCAACATTTTTCAAAATTAACATGAAAATCACTAATGTTTTAAAAAAATGTCCATACTTGATAAATAAGAAAATTTAAAGTGTCAAAAATATGCTCTAAAAAAAAGAGGTGTATTCAGAATCAACACTTTTCAAAATTAGATGATTTTTTGCTACCACAAAAAAGTGGGTACTCGGTACAGTTCCCGTTTCAAAGTTTAGATTGTTTCCAATGCCTTTAAACATTGCCCATTATGTTATTCATTATGTCATATCAGAAAAAATTCATGTATTTTATTCAAAAACACCATATCAAACTAGGAATGCAACATACATCCAATATAAGTTTCCTAATCCGTGGCACTTGTCAAATTTCTTAAGTTTGATTCACAACTTCTCATGGTGCTTAAATTACTTGTCTAAACCTCTAATTGAGACTACAACCCTCCAACATCTCTAACTATTCAAACTCTTCAACCTTTGTTAGAGTCTTCTTAGACGTGCACTCATGCCTGAAGCAGAACCTAACACTAGCATCCTGAATGTGCATGCTCATTCCCTCTTTTAATGCCTCATTGAAACCACATTATCACACTGCTTAAAATGAAATTTTCATGTCTTAAGGAAAAGCACCTACTTTGCTTATAACAACCTAAATTATGTGAATGACTAGGAGAGAAATCCATTTTCTCAAGATGAAAACATAGGGTCTTAAAACCCCATTCGCGCAACAATTTGAATATATTTAACCTAAAGAAGGATGTGTCCTACTCCTTCCAAATTTGACATATGAATTTTAATAAACTAACACTTGTTTTTAACTATTAGTATGTATGCCTTCGTAGACTTAGCAGTCATATCACTGTGTGGAGATGGGTCCCTTGTCCCACAAACAAGGGGGTCTCATACACCAATTTGGTGTCTGGCTTGGCCGTGACCTTAAAATTGGATAATAATAATACATACTCTATTTTATTTTTACTCACCTAATATGCAAGAACACCTAAATGTTTTCAATACAACCAAGTTAAAATCACTTGTTTCCTTCCAACATCTCACATTTTTCCTCCATAAACTTTAATAGCAAAATCATTGCATAAAAATATAACCTTAAAATTAGATTATTATTATTTTTATTATTATAATAAATATTGCCTAATATCACAACCAAAAACATGTAAAAAACTATTAAAGTTATTATATTATTATTATTTTTATTATTATAATAAATACTACCTAATATCACAACCAACAACATGTAAAAGCCTATTAATTTCTCAAATACAATTAAAATATGTAAGTGAAAATAAAATATAGTATTTTTTTAGCATTGGAAAATTTTAATCCTTTTTTGAAATTTAACCTTTAATTTTTCTTTACAATACCCCTCCCAACCACAAACCAAACTGTTCATAGTGTGGGAAAATGACATATTAGAGAGTTGTGAATTATGGTTCTACGACTAGCTGACCCGGCATGAATCTTTAGTCCATTGATCGTGCCAGACCCAATATCGAATGCCACCATCGATTCTTCTGTCGATTGATTGCCGCAGATCCAATATCGAATGCTACCATCGAATCTTCATTCAAAAACTTAGAGGCATCTATTCTCGTTGTGGTTGGAAATATCTATCTTCCTGTCCTCCTCTCGATGTATTCAAAACTTGGTGAGTCATTCCTAGCTTTTAGTTCATCTTTAAAAGCATGAGACTACCATTCTGGTACAGATTAGGGTTTGATTTATACTGTAAAAACTATCCCATTCTCGCTTCCAGACATGAAGCTGTAGATAAATACCAAAGATCTCTTTTGTAAATTCCATTTGGAGCTCAATCTAACACTCCAAACTATTTTTCTATGGAAACCAAATCCCAAAAACTGAAATTTCCATCACATTGTGATCCATATGGGTTGAGGCCTCCTCTCACTGATAAAATCCTCAAGCTGGTTGAATCCATTGCCAGCCTCTTCCCAGAAGAGTGAAAGTAGATTGGCCCCTGCCTAAGGGATAAGTTGAGGGTGCCTTGCATTGATATGTTGTCAGTGGAGGTTGCCGCAGTGATCCCTCAGGCGAGTCCAGCCTTTGGTGCAACGAAAGCTGAGGAAACACATGTGAGTATTGCCATTTTGGTTGGGATCCATTCCTCTTCATTTGGAAGGGCCTTCATGCCATTCCCAAGCTTTCCAAAGATGACATGGAATATTTTCTATCGATGATAAGTGCATGTCGATTAGATTTAAACAATCTTATTCAACATTTACCATTGCATGATGCTCATTTTTGGTTACTTGAATATAACTCCATTCTTGATTTCAAGTCTAAGAGGTATCTAGTAATGGTTATGCTTCCAGAACCATAAGAAGATCATGATGAACAACATGAAATTGTAGTTCATAAATCTCAACTTCTTGTGGATTCATTTGAGCCACTTGCTTATGTAGAAGCTAATGTTTTACAGGGATGTTTTAAACTGCAACCATTCCTTCTACAATTAGGAGATTCAATATTGCAAAGATTCACTTTTTTAGACTCTACTATAGAAGAAAACCTATAATCCATATCATTAAAACTCTCCTCTTGCAAATCATTTAAAATATTTTCCCTTAGATGAAATAGAGGAACAATCATACCAGAATCCTCCACAAATATAACTAAATACTTGAAAGCCATGTTTCCATACATTTGATCATTTCAACCTGGAAAAGGGGATTTTTTTCTAGAGGATGTAGAGAAATTTTAGCATACTCTTGAGATCCTTCAAATTTGCTCTTAAAATTGCCTAAAAGTTGTAAAAAAGAAAGCTAAGGGTCTTGCTGAAACCTTGAGGATGAAATTTGAAAACTGATTGAACTGGTACTTGCACATCAATAAGCTTCATCGATCCTAAGAACATGCAAGACAATTTATTTTTCAATGGATTAAAAATTGAGACCAAAATCTTGTTGAAACCATTGACAACTTCCCAACTTCAATGCCAAATCCATGACCGTTGAGCATGATAAGCTTCATGTTAGAAGTAAAGCCCTTTTTCTCCTTCCCTCATACTAATTCTTATTATGCAAAGAATAGTAACGGTGCCCATATTCATAGTCTAAGGTCCTTTTCATGTACATTGGTAAAGGCCTTGAGTGTTTTATCAGTTTGGGAAGTCAACCCAAGCTACCAAGTGGTACACCTTGGAGAATATTCAAGATAAGCTTCCCCAATTGGTAGGATAGTTGTTGGTGATCAATGACTCTTGAAAGGGGGAGGTTTGAGCTTGGAAGGATTCAAAGATTGACTGAGTTTGTTAACTAAATAAATTGTGTCTATGAGAGTATTCAAGGAGATTTTAAGTATGTTCACACTGTATTAATTGTAATAGAGGTGCAGAGTTACATAGAACCATAAGCGTAGGATCTTCAATGTAGAGGTGAGTTTCAATCATGCATCATAATGAAAATTTGGCGTTGTGTTGTAGATATGTTTATAACACAATTCCTATTTAGCCTAATAACATACTGGTTTAGAGCACTAATTAACCTATAGCATAATGGTTTCCATTTTTCTAATTTAGGGAACAATTCCTTGTAATCAAGGAGGAAGAGGTGAGAATAATACTAGGTGACAAGTGGCAAGTGGGAATGTATCATAGTGTATTTGTAAACATCTAATCATAACTCTCGTGTTTAGGAGATAAACAACCACCAATGATCCCATTTGATTTTCCACCATTTACTCCATTAATTGACTTCATTATATTTTTGACTTTATGTACTACAATATATCTGCATTTGTGGCATTCCTCTTTTGTAGTATTCCATTTATTTTTTAAATTCCACTTATATTACTTCAAGGAAAAGGAAGAATTAGTTACAGTTGATATCATCATCTTATTTTCATAAGTCTTCTAATATTTGTTTGTAAGAACATATAAGATTTTGGGCAAAATCATTCCATATTTTAGCAAAAAATTGATCTATTGTCAACTGATTAGCACAAGCTAATGTGCATATTTTACCCATCCAAGATAATGTGGGTTGGGAGGTTGGTAACTTAAGTTCCTTTTCCAATTGAAGCAAGAAAAGTTTATTTTGGTTGCTATTATCAATGACCATATATGCTAGTTTGTGCTTGATTTGACAGTTCTATGTACAAAGAGCTTCCTTGTTGTTGACAAGGTTATCTTTGGGCATTAGCATCAAGTGTGGATCAATGTAGTTGGGATTGTTGACATTAACCTCTAAGTCTCCAACCTCTCAATAATGCCGATAAAGGAATTATTTTTCCTTTTGGAGATCTTTAGCCTAAATGTTTGACATTCCTCATTGGAATGGGCAAGATTCTTATGATAGGTGCCATATTTTGTCTTCCTACAATGGGTAGAGTATATGGAAAATGTTTCTCTTTTGTTCTACCCAATATTGTTGGGCTGAGTAATTAGTAGAAACAAAATGAGGACGAAATTCCCTTCATCTAAAAGAATTGAATGGTCTTATGTAACTTAGCTTCAATCATGGAACCAATTTGCATAAAATGGTCCAAGGAGGAAATATAAGAAACTCTAACTTATTTCTAATACTAGGGAAGAACCCACAAAATAATTTGGTGTAGAGGGTATATTTTGGGCCCTTTGAGACTCTACCTTGAGTTTGGAGAGAGATCCATATCTGGCTCTCCATTCCTATAAAGATTTGGCCTCCATGGGTCATTCTGGTCAAAGAAAATATTGAGACTTTAGTTCCAACATTTCGAGATCATACATAGGAACAAGTTTATGCTGGCCATCAGCATCAATCGGACATGGGCTGTTTTATATGGGAAATTAAAGCTACCTGAATATAATTTGTAGTTATGAGAACAATCTCCTTTGAATATCAATTATTATAACTATGAACAATAAGAGAAAAACCTAGAAATGATTCTACTCACCGTGTAGTTAATCAATTATGGATTTGTAGAATTCCTCTTGTATGCCTGGATATTGGTTAGTTCTTCCAATATGACAAGGCTATTTATCTTCAATAAGGATACCTTCAACAAATGGAATGGACGTTTATGCCTTTGTCTCATATGGTTCACAAAACAACTTGATAATATGATCAACCTTCTTTTGTTCCTCATTAAAGTTCATGTCATATGTAGGATGACTTTCAAAGCAAAAAATGTAGGATCTTGCACTGTTTTGTTCAAAATTAATAGGTAATGTTGATTGAAGATGCACATCATTATGGGTGCCAAAGTTTCTACCATATTCAAAATCACAGATAGAAGTGTTGGTCTCTTGAACCTTAGAGGATTTCCCTCCATTAATGAGTGTCTTATTACTCTCATTCTCAAGGAAACTAGAACTATACTCTGTTATGCAACTAGCTCAC
This sequence comes from Pinus tabuliformis, assembly GCA_031772625.1. NCBI lineage: Eukaryota > Viridiplantae > Streptophyta > Pinopsida > Pinales > Pinaceae > Pinus > Pinus tabuliformis. The sequence continues at coordinate 251,073,902 of CM062820.1, read as the reverse complement.
AAAAAGATAGAAAGGATAGATCAACGACTTAAAAATAAGCCTCTTCAATGGGACAACATCCTTTACATTACACAAATGAATAATTCTTGGATGAGACAAATGACAAGACCTCCTTTCTATATATAGGAGTCTAAGGGGTCAGAATATAATCAGAGCTTACATAACAATAATAATGTAAGGGCACAACAATAACAATAGTGGGCTTCTATGGGGCACAATAATAACAATATGGGGACTACATGGGCACAAAAATATAATAAGGGGGTTGCAGTAATAACAATAATGGGTTACACTAGTAGTATAGGGACCTAACATGCCCCTCTGCTTCAAAAAGTGTTGTCCTCAACGCTTGAGTAGTTTTGGATGCTTATGTATAAAATTCTCATCCTCCCATGCAGAATCTTCAACGGGTAAGTTCTTCCACTTGATGAGATACTCTAAAATTGATCGATTTTGTAGCTTTTGGGTTCTTATTTCCGTGACTGCTTCAGGTTCCAATATGATTTTTCCTTCCTTGTCAAGTTCTAAAAATATTGTTTGAATTGGGAACTTGTCACCTATAACCTTCTTTAAGAATGAAACATGGAAAACTGGGGGCACTTGGAAAGATGCGAGAAGCTCCAATTTGTATGCCACAGTACCAATCTTTTGCAGCACTTTATAAGGACCATAGTACTTTGGTGATAATTTATTATCCTTCTTAGCTTGCTTGAGGGACATTTGTTTGTATGGTTGTATTCGTAAAAATACCCAATCGCCTACATCAAAACTTCTTTCACTGCGATGTTGATCTACTTGTTGTTTCATTCGATTATGCACCAAAGTGGGGTTATCCTTTAAAAGTTGGAGAACTTGTTGTTGATGCTCGATGTGATCTTTCACTGCTTGAACCTTTTTCTTCTTGATATGTCCTTCTATCTTGAGAGTTTGAGGAGTGGTAATTCTTGCCAATGTATTACAAGATATGGTTGGATTCATTTCTTGATGCTCAATGTGATCTTTCACTTCTTGAACCTTTTTCTCCTTGATATGTCATTCTATCTTGAGAGTTTGAGGAGTGGTAATTCCTGCCAATGCTTTACAAGATATGGTCGGATTCATTTATTATTTCTCTAGGGTTGGTTCTCAGTGTATATCCTCTTCTTTTGATGTTTCTTGATCCTTTTCTTCCTCCTCTTCACAATCTATGTAAAATAATTTCTTCTTAGCACACTTATGACCTTTAGTGTATTTTCTATCACAACTGTAACAAAGCCATTTTTCTCTTTTCTCTTCCAATTGTTGTGGTGTAAACCTTTTAGGTTGTGGAAGGCTAGGAGAAAAACACTTCCATATTTATAGTTGTGAGTGGTATGATTCCTTGTTTCCATAATTTCGCTTTCAATTTTTCTTTCCAACTTGAATGCCTTCTCCAATGAATCACGTTCCCAAAGACGAACCTCATGTTGAATGCTATCCTTTAAAGTCCCTATGAAGACATCAATCCTTTGTTTCTCTGGAATATAATTTACCCTTATATTCAATTTTTGAAAGTCCTCGATGTGCTCCATCATTGAACCCTTTTGTTTGAGATTTATCAATTGGCTAAAAAACTTGTTGCTCTTTGTATTCTCATAATGTGGTATCATTTCCTCCGTGAAAATTGACCAGGTGACAAGTGGTTTACGAGAAAAAATCCCTCTATACCATACAAATTTATTTGGTTCTAAATATAAAGATGCAATATGTACATTTTGTAAAATGGTACATCATGTAGATCAAAATATTGCTCCATCTGTAGTATCCAATTTGCCAGATCCTTGCCATCAAACTTCCTCATATCACTTTTTCTTGATTTTAGGAGCTCGATCTTGAATTTATTGTATCTTTTAATTTCAGATCTCCAAGGTCTAACATTTCGACCTGTGGTATCCTTCTGCATCCTCTTTCCAATGCAACTAGTGTGATCGGAATTGGATTCTCCAAGAAATAGTTATGCCCAATCTCCCAAGATGAACTGATTATATAGTTTTTTAGTATAGTGAAATTGTACAAAGTTCCAAGTGTCATTGTTTTGACCTTCGAACCTGAAACTACTACAAAGAAAACTCTAGTTTATCCTCTTTCTGTAACTTCTTACGAAATTTCAATCTGATGCTCAGAAAGAAAGTTATGACAATTTTCCCCAGGTCATCTGTTTGAGATATAATTCAGGATCCTGCAAAAACCCTAACTTCCTTACATCATATCTCCGAATATATAGTGAAACAATATCTAAAATTTGGACCCAAGGATAGTCATGATTTCGGCTCAAATGGGTTTTTTTATCTTCTAAAACGTCGCAAAAAAAGAAGTTATAGTGAAAATACCATGATGATGTGTTTGGAGCACCGAAACCCTAGAATCCAAAGCTTTGATACCAAATGTTATGAAACTAGCTCACAAAAATATAGAAAGTATAGATCAACGACTTAAAAATAAGCCTCTTCGAGGGGGAATCCTCCTTTACATTACACAAATGAACAATTCTTGGTTGATAAAAATGACAAGACCTCCTTTCTATATATAGGACTCTAAGGGGTCATAATATAATCAGAGCCGACATAACAATAATATTGTAAGGGCAGAACAATAACAATAGTGGGCTTCTATGGGGCACAATAATAACAATATGGGGACTACATGGGCACAAAAATATAATAAGGAGGTTGCACTAATAATAATACGGGGTTACACTAGTACTATAGGGACCTAGCATAGTCTGGTCCACTAACTCCATCTCCACTCAAAATTTTGTCATATGTTGGTTGAATTTCAATTTTCAATTTTGCAAAATCTTGCCATCTTTTAGCAACAGTTCGATCTATTGTCAACTGATTAGAACAATCTAATGTTCATCTTTTACCCATCCAAGATAATGTGAGTTGTGATGATTTTAGGTTGGTAACTTAAGTTCCTTTTCCAATTGAAGCAATAAAATGTTATTTTGGTTTCCATTATCAATGACCATATGCTAGTTTGTGCTTGATTTGACAGTTCTATGTACAAAGAGCTTCCTTGTTGATGGCAAGGCTATCTTTGGGCATTAGCATCAAGTGTGGATAAATGTAGTTGGGATTGTTGACATCAAACTCTAAGTCTCCAACCTCTCAATAATGCTTAGAAAGGAAGAATTTTTCCTTTTGGAGCTTTTTGGCCTAACTGTTTGACATTCCTCATTGGAATGGGCAAGCTTCCTATTATAGGTGCCATATTTCTTCTTCCCATAGTGGGTAGAGGATATGGAATTGGGTTCTCCTTTTTTCTACACAATATTGTTGGGTTGAGTAATTAGTCGAAAGAAAATGAGGATGCAATTCCATTCATCTAAAAGAATTGAATGGCCTTATGTAACTTGGCTTCAATCTTAGAACTAATTTGCATAAAATGCTCTAAGGAGGAAATAGAAGAAAATCTAACTTATTTCTAATACTAGGGAACAACACACAAAAGAATTTGGTGTAGAGGGTATATTTTGGGCCCTTTTAGAATCTGCCTTGAGTTGGGAGAGAAATCCATATCTGGCTCTCCATTCCTATAAAGATCTGGTCTCCTTGGGTTATTTTGGTATAAGGAAATATTGAGACTTTAGTTCCAACGTTTCTGGATCAAACATAGGAATAGTTTTATGCTAGCCATCAACATCATTGTTGCAGACATGGGGCTGTTTTGTATGGGAAATTAAATTTACCTGAATATAACTTGTAGTTAGGAGAACAACCTCCTTTGAAGGTCAATTATCATAACTATGAATAATAAGAGAAAAACATGGAAATGATTCTACTCACTATGTAGCTAATCAATTATGGGTTTGCAAAAGTCCACTTGTATGCCTGGATATTGGTTAGTTCTTCCAATATGACAAGACTATTCATCTTCAATAAGGATGCCTTCAACAAATTGAATGGACCTTTCTGCCTTTGTCTCATATGGTTCACAAAACAACTTGATAATATAATCAACCTTCTTTTCTTCCTCATCAAAGTCCATGTCATATTTAGGATGACTGTCAAAGCAAAAAATATAGGATCTTGTATTGTTTTGTTCAAACTTAATAGTTAATGCTGATTGGAGATGCACATCATTATGGTTGCCAAAGTTTCTACCATATTCAAAATCACAGATAGGAGTGTTCGTCTCTTGAACCTTAGGGGATATTTAGGACTTCCCTTCATTAATGATTGTCTTATTACTCTCATTCTCAGGGAAACTAGAACTATAGTCTGGTCCATTATCTCCATCTACACTCAAGATTTTGTCATATGATGGTTGAATTTCAATTTTCAATTTTGCAAAATCTTACCATATTTTAGTAACAGTTCGATCTATCGTCAACTGATTAGCACAAGCCAATGTGCATCTTTTACCATCCAATATAATGTGATTTCTAATGAGTTGAGGTTGGTAAATTAAGTTCCTTTTCCAATTGAGGCAAGAAAATGTTATTTTGGTTGCCATTATCAATGACCATATATGCTAGTTTGTGCTTGATTTGACAGTTCTATGTAAAAAGAGCTTCCTTGTTGCTGGCAAGGCTATCTTTGGGCATTAGCATCAAGTGTGGATCAATGTAGCTGGGATTATTGACATCAACCTCTAAGTCTCCAACCTCTCAATAATGCTTATAAAGGAAGTGTTTTTCCTTTTGGAGCTCTTTGGCCTAAATGTTTGACATTCCTCATTGGAATGGGCAAGCTTCCTATGATAGGTGCCATATTTCTTCTTCCCACAGTGGCTAGAGGATATGGAATTGGTTTCTCCTTTGTTCTACCCAATATTGTTGGGCTGAGTAATTAGTAGAAAGAAAATGAGGACGAAATTCCCTTCATCTAAAAGAATTGAATGGTCTTATGTAACTTGGCTTCAATCTTGGAACCAATTTGCATAAAATGCTCCGAGGAGGAAATAGAAGAAACTCTAACTTATTTCTAATACTAGGGAACAACCCACAAAATAATTTGGTGTAGACTGTAGAGGGTATATTTTGGGCCCTTTGAGACTCTACCTTGAGTTGGGACAGAGATCCATATCTAGCTCTCCATTCCTATAAAGATCTGGCCTCCTTGGGTCATTCTGGTCAAAGGAAATATTGAGACTTTAGTTCCAACACTTTTGGATCAAACATAGGAAAAATGTTATGCTGGTCGTCAGCATCAGTATTATGGACAAGGGGTTTTTTATATGGGAAATTAAAGCTACCCGAATATAATTTGTAGTTAGGAGAACAACCTCCTTTGAAGATCAATTATCATAACTATGAACAATAAGAGAAAAACCTGGAAATGATTCTACTCACTGTGTAGTTAATAAATTATGGGTTTGCAGAAGTCCTCTTGTATGCCTGGATATTGGTTAGTTCTTCCAATATGACAAGACTATTCATCTTCAATAAGGATGCCTTCAACAAATGGAATGGACCTTTCTACCTTTGTCTCATATGGTTCACAAAACAACTTGATAATATAATCAGCCTTCTTTTCTTCCTCATCAGAGTCCATGTCATATGTAGGATGACTGTCAAAGCAAAAAATATAGGATCTTGCATTGTTCTGTTCAAACTTAATAGGTAATGCTGATTGGAGATGCACATCATTATGGGTGCCAAAGTTTCTACCATATTCAAAATCACAGATAGGAGTGTTGGTCTCTTGAACCTTAGGGGATCTTCAGGATTTCCGTTCATTAATGAGTGTCTTATTACTCTCATTCTTAGGGAAACTAGAACTATAGTCTGGTCCATTATCTCCATCTGCACTCAGGTTTTTGTCATATGTTGGTTGAATTTCAATTTTCAATTTTGCAAAATCTTGCCATCTTTTAGCAACAATTTGATCTATTGTCAACTGATTAGCACAAGCTAATGTGCATCTTTTACCCATCCAAGCTAATGTGAGTTGTGATGAGTTGAGGTTGGTAACTTAAGTTCCTTTTCTGATTGAAGCAAGAAAAGGTTATTTTGGTTGCCATTATCAATGACCATATATGCTAGTTTGTGCTTGATTTGACAGTTCTATGTACAAAGAGCTTCCTTGTTGCTGGCAAGGCTATCTTTGGGCATTAGCATCAAGTGTGGATCAATGTAGCAGGGATTGTTGACATCAACCCCTAAGTCTCCAACCTCTCAATAATGCTTAGAAAGGAAGTATTTTCCCTTTTGGAGCTCTTTGGCCTAAATGTTTGACATTCCTCATTGGAATGGGAAAGTTTCCTATGATAGTTGCCATATTTATTCTTCCCACAATGGCTAGAGGAAATGGAATTAGTTTCTCCTTTGTTCTACCCAATATTTTTGGGCTGAGTAATTAGTAGAAAGAAAATGAGGATGAAATTCCCTTCATCTAAAAGAATTGAATGGTCTTATGTAACCTGGCTTCAATCTTGGAACCAATTTTCATAAAATGCTCCAAGGAGGAAATAGAAGAAGCTCTAACTTATTTTTAATACTAGGGAACAACCCACAAAATAATTTAGAATAGAGGGTATATTTTGGGCCCTTTGAGTCTCTACCTTGAGTTTGGAGAGAGATCCATATCTGACTCTCCATTCCTATAAAAATCTAGTCTCCTTGGGTCATTCTGGTTGAAGGAAATATTGAGAATTTAGTTCCAACGTTTTTGGATCAAACATAGGAACAATTTTATGCTGGCCATCAACATTAATGTTGTGGACAGGGGGCTATTTTATATGTGAAATTAAAGCTACCCGAATATAATTTGTAGTTATGAGAACAACCTCCTTTGAAGATCAATTATCATAACTATGAACAATAAGAGAAAAACATGGAAATGATTCTACTCATTGTGTAGTTAATAAATTATGGGTTTGCAGAAGTCTTCTTATATGCCTAGATATTGGTTAGTTCTTCCAATATGACAAGACTATTCATCTTCAATAAGGAAACTACTATGAGTGTCTTATTACTATCATTCTCAGGGAAACTAAAACTATATTATGGTCCATTAGCTCCATCTACACTCAAGATTTTGTCATATGTTGGTTGAATTTCAATTTTCTAGTGTAGAAAAATGGCATGGCATGATACCCCTGTCATCACATGCTAAGTCTTCTCCGGTGATTGCAATATTGGTAGAAAGTTGTTTCCTACCCTCATGCTGATATTCCTCCTTTGCATTCAGGACCTCTTCTCACACTATCAATCATTTGGAAATCTAGATTGTTTTCAAGGGGGAATCAAATGAAGAGAAATGTAGCATATCCCTGTCCAAGTGTAGCAAGCCAGCTGAGCAAGACAAAAAACTTGTAGGAAATTGTTCTTTGTCTTCTTCAATAGGGTGGTCATTAATACTACATCAAAATGAGTACTGGCTATATTGAATCATCCTGCTCGCTATTTGCACTTCAAAATATGTCTTAGGAATAGACCTCTCTTTATCTCTACCACACTCATCATCAGCATCAAAATGCAGTGTAGGTGTTATATTTCTGTTTTTCTCAAACTCAAAATGTAATTTTGAGCCACAAAATGTGTTTCCATGAATGTCGATATCTTTATTACCCTCACTTAGCCTTCTACATGATATATTTATATACATGTTTATGAGGGTGTCCTATTATTGTATTCTTCTTTGCTTCATTTTACCCTAGATTTAGCTTTGGCATTTTCTAGGAGTTGCATTTGCACTCCCACATTGTACTTGTACTACTTAGGAGAGGCCCTCAACACTGGTCGAGTTAGGAGAGGCAATCGACACTCATAGCAGAGGCCTTTTCCTAGATTTGATTGCGTCCCTTCCAGTTTCAAAATATAAAACAAAGTTATTCTCAAGAAGGAAAAACATAGATGATTGGTAAGCATATTGTTTTTCTCCTCCTTTGTTGTTTGTTGTTTATATTTTGGCCTATATTTTGCTTAATCTAGAGTACATTTTATATTTTTTTTTATTAGGAAGCAATTTTGCAATTGAACAGGATTGGGGGAAAGGGTTAGTAGAATTTTGTAGTAATAAAAATCATTAATTTCATCCCTTTAGAATATACTCTCAAGTTCACCAGCAAACTCTAGGAAAAACTCCTTGTCATGTGACTAATAACTAGTATGGATGGCAAGAAGTTGCAAATATATTCAATTTTTATACAAAACACATCCAATCAATAGGAAACAAATCCGTTTGAGAATAATGACATTAGCGAAAACATTTATACTTTTCCTTAGTACAATAAGGTATGTCTTATGGATTTGTTTTGATATGTTTTTGCATTTCTATTGAGGATGCAAAGTATTGAGTTCCTTGGAATATGAAAACCATTTAGCTCCTAAATTGTGGAAATGTAAAGAAAGAAGACAATAAAATCCATACAAAAATGAAAGGACAGGAAAAAATGAAGAAGCTAAGTTGACAGGTTTGAAATTCGAATTCTAGGTGCTACTAAATTGCTAATCCACTATGTTGCATGGGTACGTTTGGGCGCAGGTATAGTAAGGTGAAAACTTATTGAACAAGGGTTATGAGGGTATGGTAACTTTAGCTTATAAAGGTGGAGAACATCAAGGTGCAGGTGTGATGGGTATGGGTACAACTCATTGCAAGATAGAAGTTTTAACCATACTAATAAATAACAACCATAAATTCAGGACTTAAAAGTGTTCTTACAAACAAGGTACTGAAGAGTTGCGTGAGTATGGTGAGTGCTTTTTGTCAAACTCAAAATAGTATAAGAATCTACCAACCAAATTTTTTTTAAGATTGTAAATCTACATGACCTCTAAGATTCCACATTCACATGTCTGTGTTTAGAATACCTAGTGCTTCATGTCCTCAAGGCAATCCTTCTTCTCTTCTCCTTAATATTCCTCTTGTTGTGATCCCTGGAGTGACTATCCAATACAGTGAATCTTTTAATCTTCAACCTAGCCACTAACTTTCTCTCTTGGATCCATAAAAAAATTTGACAAGATATCCATCTATAAAAAACTAACCAGCTCTTCAACCAATTGGACTCTAGCTGGTTTGTTGCGGAGGGTGGAATTTCTTGAAGCTGAAAAACCAACATCTCCATTGAGAAGTAATCGACCTCAAGTAGCTAGTCTTTGTAATGAAAACACGAGAAAATTGCATTTACATAAATCAATTGGGGATCCCCCTATGCTCCAAAAACAAATTCTGAATATTAAAAATTTACAGGAAGAATGAAATTACAACAAGCCATTTTTAAATAGAAGAAAGAAATATAACATGAAACACATAATTCTTAGGTTGATGTGGTCTGGAAAAGGAGCAACCTCCCCTTCTTACTATGGTCAAAGGGGTGGTACAAGAAAACTTGAACGAAGAATGCATTGTCAAGCCCAAGAGCTCAATCTGAGAGTATGTGGGCTCCCCCCTCTTGTGACTCCTTCGGTTTCCCTATAGCTAGGCATCTCCTTTCTTCATGACACTCTATATCTAAAGGATCTCATCCTTGAGTAGACTTGGATGGGTCCCAACTCCATGCTCTTCCTAGTGACAAGGGAATCTTGTGGGATTACTCCAATGGAGTTACCAAAATGGGGCTACATCTTGAGGCTTGGGCTTTATAATTTTTCTTGTCGAAATCACACTATTGAATTCAATTCCAGCTTCAAATTTGACACAAACAATAAGGGCGAGCTTTCAGCATTGTTCTATGCATTGAAGATGACAATGAGAAGGAAGATTATATATGTTTTCATGGATTAATTGTTGGTCATCAATTGTAAGTTATGGTTGTTGCAGGTGAATAATATATCTATGCTAGCACTTGTGCAACAGGTCATAAATGTCTCCTGTCAGTTTGATCATAGTAGTTTCTCTCATATCTATCATGAATTGAATGAGAGGGTAGATCATCTCTCTAAATAGGGATTGCTTATGGCTACTTTGCATTAATCTTGGTGCTAAGAGGGTAGACAGGTGGATGGTAGGCTAGATTTTTAAATATGTTGTAGGTTTGAGACTTTCTTTATAATATGTTTAATCAGTCATTTATATAAGATCAGAACAATTATGATAGTGGAGAAGATTCTTTTCTTTTCTTTTCTTTTCTTTTGTGAAGTAATGGTCCAAGGTATGTCTAGTTTGAAGGGTTCCTAAGCCCATTTTCTGGCAGTGCCGAAGGCACCTCAAGAATGTACCTTTGAATTCATCTCAAATAAGAGGTATATTTTTCCTTAGGTAGAAAACAATTATAAAAAAAAAAACATAATGGTAAGTTGAAGACGACATAGATTAGTGAGCCAATTTCCTGATGGGATAATGATGATGATTGGTATTCTTATGCTATGATACCAAAACAAAAAATCATTCTCATGCATCCATGGTCTTTAGACTCAACTATGTCATTACAAGTGATTTTTAATTGTGGTTTAAGTTGTTTCAGATGGTGTCTCTGAACGTAGATTCTATATCCACAATACTTTTCTTTAACCTCATCTACATCACTAGAATCAAATTGCATACTAGAAATGAATAGCGACTCTCAGACAAATTGTTAATTAAGCACCCCATATATTTTACTCTTTTGTATACTTTTTCAACCCCCTATACTGGTAACCTTGGCATTGATAAACTCAGCAAGTTTAACTTGCAGTCTTTTCCTACATTATAACTTAGTGTTGCAGTATTTCATGCCATCTCAATAGAAACCTGAAGCCCACCATGCTTATGAATCTAAGCATTGTAGTGTCATGGTAGACTAAATGTCTTGCCTTGCCTGCTAGACATGCTTCTTCTCAACAATTCTTGATCCTGTAACAACATTGCATGTTGATATGGCACAAATTCTTCACCTCTAGGAATTAGCCTCAACTAACTGGTCAAACTTCCTAATAGAAGACTTCAAACCATCCCTTTTGCAAGTGAAACCACACTTTGGATGAGACTCTTACAAGCTCATTTGTACTTGTTAGATTTGCCAAAATCACCCCAAAAACTTACAACCAATGATTGATGCTCTTTCTCATTCTCATTTCTTGGGTTATGGAAATGCTACCATGCCACTTAATGAAGTCATAAATGGAGGAAAATAAATTCAATGGATCATGGCTCAAGAGAAAATAATTTGTAATATTGATACCAAAACATTGGCAATGCATTGGTTTTAGGTTTGGAAAACCCACAATTGTTGTTTGAGATTGAAGTTGATCTCTCACCAATTCATAGTGCCTTTTTCCATCAATTGATCTGTATGAAATTTACCTTAGTCATCACCAAGGTGTATATATACAACATGTCATGAAAAAGGTCATTTCTTCATGTCATATTGCAATCTATGCTATTGAAGTCTAAAGGGTTTGAATTACTATCTCCCAAATGTCGCATAGGCTCCTTCCAAGTTTTCCTAAAAATTATACATCCAAATAACCAATGACCAAAAGGTTGAGTAATGGTCTCAAGACATCACATAAATATATAAATGTTGTTGAAGCACTCCATAAGCTAAATGGCATAATCAACAAGTCATGCAATCCTTGCATTATTTTGAAAGTAGTCTTCCAAGTATCATGCTACCCACAAAAATAGATGGAAAACAAAGCTACCAATATCTAGGAATAACCAAATATCAAGAAAAGTGTACTTACATTCGTTCCAAGAATTTATATATGCTACATACATTAGGAAAATTAACAATTTAATTTAAGATCGAGCAATCAGTGGTCACCCATGTTATTCTACTTCAATAAAATGTTTTTCAAATTTTTCCTTAACTTTGTCCCTGGTCATTTATTCCAAATAATAGAGTAATTATGATGCATTGTTTCCACATGCACATGCTATCCCAAAGAAATTTCTTATTTATAAAAGGCCTCCAAGACACACAGCCTTGAATGAATAATCATTCATGTCAGAGGCAACATTGTGCACCTCTTCACAAAGGGAAAGATTGTTCCAAATTGAGTACAAGTAAAACTATATTTTAGAATTGTTCTATCTTTGGAAACAATGGAGAAATTCCATAATTATAATTTCCATAAAATATAGAATCACTTAAAATCATCTTAACTGGGATAAAGGTACATGCTATCATGAACAAAATAATACAATCTTTTTACAGGATCTAAGAACTTTGATCGTCGAACTTTAGAGGGGAACAAGAACTGCTTCCTATCACCTCCTTTTGACCAAGTGCTCCCAACCAATCTCTTTACCATAGTCACCACACGTAACTTTACCAGGGAGCTTCACTTCACTTCGAAGCAGGAGATTTACATGACTCTTGTTATTACATTTCTGAGTCATATTGTGTACAAGGAAATGTCACAGTTGTACAATCTATGCTCCATAGGATGAATCTTGTTATTAGATTTTTGGTTTATGCCCTATACTGTAACTCTGTCTGCATTGTTGAAATTTTGGTCATTAGCATGATTCCTGTTACTCCTACAAGTGTTTTCCAAAATAGCTTTAGCATACCCTCAAAATTCATGGTAAACTGACAAGTGGTATAGTGGTTTGATATCTAAAATACATGAATGGCATGATAAGCATAATATTGTAGCTTCGAGGTTATGCATGGCTAGTCATACTAATTGGTATGTCTTCCCAAAGTGTCAGTAGCAGCATTTGCAATAGCAGCTTCTCAAATTATTGGATCTCTTTTGATGCTGAGATCCATTCATCATGAAGGACACAATCTGTTCTCTCTAGGCATTTCTTCTATGGAGGAACAACTACAAGTTATTCATCTTGCTAGTCCAGTACTTCTAAAACTGATGTCTAAGGTGGAATTTTACACATTTATTATATACATGGGTACTTCCTTGGGAGAAATTACACTTTTAGCGCACTAGGTCATGATTGGGATCTATTTTATGTGCACTGTTTCTGGAGAACCTTTGGCACAAACAACTCAATTATTCATGCCTAACTTGACTTCTAATGTTAACTACAACTCAAGTATGGCACAATAGTTGCTTCCCTCACTACTCATAGGAACACCATTTTTATTTTCATTAGGATGTATTGCTAGAACAATGCAATAGTTCTTCCCCCAAATATATACAAGAGATGCAACCATTATTAATCAAATGTGAGGAGCAATAGTGCACTTTTTTCTTAGTATGTTGATTACACCATCCACACTAAGCCTAGAGGGATCATTATTGGGAAAGAGAGATTTGAAATAACTTAGCTTTAGCATGGTGCCATGATTTTATTAGAGAGCATTTCACTTCCACTCTTAAACAACATCCATTTTTTTCTCTTGGGAAGCTGGTGGAATGTTTTCCTTACACAACAACATGCATATTGATGCTTGGTCTCTAGGTTCATAGGTCCCTGCTCAAAGGCTTAACTAGTGGATGATGTTGCAAAATAATCAACTTGGACAAGCATCACAAGGCAATTCCTCATCCCATAATCTTTCCATCCTTGACATATGGAGTATAAACATTTAGCCCTTGATATGTCCAGGGTCAATTGTTTTAGGTGGAGTTGTGGCTGAAACTAGACTCCATCCTAAGGAATACTGGAAAAAGAATATAAAATTAGATTTTACCCATTGTGAACTCTCTCACCTCTCAAAGACTACAACAACATGGAATTGGTCACTTTCTTAGTTCTCCTAAACAGAAGCTTGAATTCCAGTTTTGCATGTTTTTTTTTTGTCTCTGTTATTTGATAATACTTTCCATGTTTTTTTATTGAATCACTGAAACTTTTTTTTTTCTATTCTGATTCTTTTATATTCCCTAATTATCAAGATTCGATAATAATCACTTTATTGGACTTGAAAAGCTTTCTTTTGGTTCATTGTCTACTTTGTTGTAGATTTTGTTTTCATAAATAGGTACTTTCTAGGAGCAGCTACAAGTGGTATTGGAGAAACCTTTTTTGTCTAGTCAAAGGAACTTCCAAATACTTGGGAGGATTGATAATCCAAGAAAATAAAAGTATGGTAATGTTCATTCAATGTGATTTGGAGAAGGTCATCGATGATATACATTCTGCATGGATTGTACTAATATGTCTAGAAAGATAGAAACTCAAGAAACTAGATATTAAGAACTAAAATTGGAGGCAAAAAGTAATGGTGTTTGTGGATGCAAATTATTGGATATTTGTGGAAAAATGGTTGAGTGATTAATAAAGGCCCTGACCAAGTGCTCTTTAGAAGAAAAATGGCATCCTGATTTTTTTAATGGCTGGTCTTTATTGCCTTAGAGTTCAGTTAAAACATCAAACATATTTTCATTATGGATCATACCATGTGACAAAGACATTTTACTGCTATTAGAAATTCAGAATGGAATGAGTTGCATTTATATCATCACTATTTCCACCTAAAGAGGGATGACGACTTTAGTGGAGGCTAGTAGACTATGATATGATGCACTTGGTGACATATTTTTCCCTTTCTACATATTTTGATACATGTTCTTCCATAGAGGAGAATCTTCTGATGTATTTCACACTTCACTAGGAAAAACTACATATTTGGAGGTGTTTCTCACCACTTTGCGCCATCTCACATTACACGAGTCATTTCTACATATTTGGAGGCATGACTCATCTTCTAGTGGGCTTTACAAAGTAATGGGGAGTTTTATATAGAGCGTCATTCATGAGATGGTGGCAGGTGACATTTAAAACTCTTCTTTGAAGGTCAAAGATACATCTTAGGAGGAGCACCCATCATCGTAGAATATTTTTGGAGTGTCACATGCACCAAAGAAGAGGAACACTCCAATACAAAAAGTCTCTATGGTTTTTCAAAGAAAATAAAGGCATGGTGAAATGCCAACATACCTTATTTGAGAGAATTCCCTAGCTAGAGAGAAAACACATGGTACCTATGCATTATTTAAAGAAGGATTATAGCATAATTTGAGGAGCAATCCACCTTTTCTTGAGTTCTCTTGCTATTTTGTTAAGAGTAAACTTCTAGATGGTCATTCTTGAAGACCACCCAAGTGAGGAAGGTGACACATGCTAGCAAGGAAGTATCTAGGACATTCCCCAATCCTAAAGAAGAACCTCTATGAGCGCTCTCCTTCAAGGATGCTTCTAGGCCTTATGTATACTTTAGAATTGTGTTTTGAGGAAAATGGGAATCTATAAATTTGTAGAGAATTCATTATAATTGATGAAAGAAGCCACAAAAGGAGGATCACTTCTCATTTGCAAGGCATGGTCGGATGAATGGGATTTTCCCTCCAAGCTTAATTGTAGATCTCTTCATAGAAAGAAGTTAAGGGTCAAGTTTAATGTAGGGTTTCTCCATTTCTTCATTCTTTTGCATGGACGGTCAAGATTTTGTAAGTATTGCCATTGTATGTTGTTGCTAGAATATTATTTGTAGAAGGGAATTATTGCTCCAATAAGAGGATGTTAGGACTAAGGTCCAAAAAATTGAGATTTGTAAATTTCCATGGTTGGAATTTTTTCTTTTGTTTTAAATTCATTTTCTCCTAGGCCTCATAGAAAATGCCATCTTGTAATGCTAAATTGTTATTATGCAGACCTTTGGTTCCCTAGAACAACAGTCAAAACAAAATCATGTGGCAGTTCAACAATTGCTTGATTTACAAAATATGCCCCCTCAGAGTTCATCTCAACTTCAGAAATACCTAGAAGTGCAGCCTCGAAACTGGACACAGGTTCAAATGGAGTCTAAACTCATGGAACCTCCACCCATTAAACAAATGAAGTAAGATTCTCAAGCACAAAATCAACACCAAGAGAGGCAACAAAAGGATCAGATTCAAGGACAACAACAATTATAGCAGTGAGACCACCAGGAATGAAAAATGCCATTTGTTTCTCCACTTCAACCAGAGGCACAATAGCTCAAGTCTAATGCTAATATTGAATGATTCATGCAAGGAGACTCTTTCTGGCACTGTAATGCTACTAGTGAAATTATCCAAGTGTGTTTCTATTAAATGGATGCTTTTCAAAATTGTTTGTCATGATTTCATATGGATATATGCATATGGACATATATGGACATGTCTACAATGCTGGAGAAAAAATAGTCAAAAGGAAAATATTTAACCTGTGTTTTAAAATTTTGTTAAAATGGTGGAAATCATCATGTTGTTTGTGATGTTTGGTGATTTCAGATTTCCTTATAGTTGAGATTTGTGATTAATGCCCTTGCTTCCATCTAGCATCACAATTCATCACTGGAATAGTTTCACAAAAAATTCAGGGAACCGACTCAGCGTAACTTATAAAGGAAGCCAATTTTCTTATGGAAAAATTAAGGGAATAGGGAAACTTTTTTGAATGTTTAGTTAAGGTGCTTGCGGTTACATTATTTTCTTCCATGAGAACTATCTTTATATTCCATATGAGCAGGTTATATTATTTTCTTCCATGAGAACTATCTTTATATTCCATATTAGCAATTTACATGTTTTAGTCCTCAAGGGACTACTGAGACTCAACAACATGACTCCAAGCCATTACAACAAAGCTCATCATGTCACTTGCAGAATTGAACCTGGGTGGGGAGAATTACAATATTTCCTCCCAACCACCTGAGATAAACCCAATTAACTACTTGTGCTTACATTGTCTTGATATTTGTCAATTTAAAAGTATTTTGTGCCTCTTACTTGCATTGCCTATGAATGGTAAAATAGTTTAAACTATGCTTAGTCATATGGATGTAGGGTTTAACATCATAACAATGTACAACATGAAGGTAATATTTCCAGCTCTGGTTAAATTTGACGTCTCTCATTGATAATTAACATTGTAACATGCTTGTGAATGTGCATTCAAAAGAGGATTTGTTATTCTATATGTGTTTATTTAACCTTTTTCTACTTTGGAGATGATGTTGTCTGAGTGTTATTGTTCTTTTAATCTACAGCTATGGTCTTCACACATGAAAGACCTTAGCCTTTGTGAATATGGTGATCATTGCAATGATTTTAACATGTCTGATGTTGATCTCAAATTTGAAAACTATGAAGACATATTTGTTGGTTCCAAAGATCAGATTGTATTCTTGTTCGAGGATGTAGGAGCATATTGTTCTTCCACATAGATGAATGTTTCTTTTGCTGATTCAAGTGACCACATTGAGAGTGCCCCTAAGGTTTAATTACTTATAACCACATATTGTGTGAACCAATGACTGATAAAATTATTTTGTTGGTATTAGTTCTAGTGCATGCCTATCCCCTGTAGGCTGTAATTATACATGAAAGGGTCATTCTTGTCATCTGTAGCTATGGATTGGAAAAACATATTTTCCTTCATTGTCCAAATCTATGTAACATTGTAACCTATTATAACTGTAATTAGTGAAAAGACAATAATGACAATGATGGATGTTGTCTAAGGCTTCCTTAAAGTTACAAAAACAATTTAGCATAAAATACTTCTCTAAAATGTTATGTATATTATATCAATGTTGTTCTAGTAGTTTTGTTGATTATATCAATATTCTAAAATTCTTTATGATACTTTCATTAGTATGAAGACAATTGGAGGCTTAGGGTTGAATCTAGTGTTGACATCGAAGACTTAACATCCTACAGATATTAATGGATCATCTAATATATTATAGGCTTGTGTTTGACATAACTATGCATGGATCGACAAGTCATGTCATAGACACATCTTTCCTAGCCTCCTATTACGGAGAAAGCACACATGTTTGTTTCCTCCCATTTGCTTTGCGCTACCTTTTGACCCTATTCCTACTCTTAACCCTACCTCTTGTCAAGTAGAGAATGTTTTGGATGTGTTTCACTACTCTCTCTATATTTCCTTTTAAAGTCCTGTTTAGATCCATGTGACCCAATTTATTAAAATATTTTTTCATTGAGTGATTGGTTTTTTTTGGGTTTCCCTAATTTGAATTAATTATGATCTGTGCCAGTTTGTTAATTTTGATTCTAAATATTATGGAAACAAGACAACTGGAATACATGTAGGAAATTATTTGTATTTTTGGAGCTAAAGTTATGCATATTTGTAATAATTGGGTTGGGGATGAATGATAGAGGTAGTTTGTGAAGAATTTGGATTGTGGATATCTATTCTATTGTGCATTGTTGCATTTTGTTGTTTAATACAATTTAGACAATGTTTTTTTGGATGTGATTTATTGTGGCATCTTTTAAGTAGCCCTACCTCTTAGGCATCCCCATATAAGATTTACCATTGGAAGTTTGAGACATTTTCATTACCAACTAAAAAATTTACAAAATAGCTTATGATCCTTGTCAACATTGGATAACTCCAAAGTTGGTATAAATCTAAGCAAGTACTTTTCACTTAGAAATGCTCTAATTATCTTATTATACTTGAAATGTGTGTGCATTTAAAAATTTCATTAACTTTTCATTACTAGCTTCTCAATGTTAGCTATGTTTTAAATTATTAGTTTGACCCACATAGAGAGATTAATTGTTGTAAAATTATTTGCAGGTCGAACAAAAGGGTTGTATAGGGATTACATTAGTCCACAAGCAGACTTATCCTTATTCATCATCTCAGGATGACCAAAATGCAACGAAGATAGCGGTTGATTTCATGCTCGAATGGTATTACTTGTTTCTGGTTTTAGGTCCTTACACTTTAATATAAGATTATTTTGTGGTTAGTTGTTTTTTTTGATTTTGTTATGTGCATAAATTTTCTATTATCATTTTTCCATATTTGTTTACAATGCTTTGTTCCACCATTACTTTTTGTATGGTAGGTTTATTGATCTAGTAACATTAGGGGACTACCCATTTATAATGAGAGATAAGTTTGGTGACCATTTGCTAAGGTTCACTGAGAAACAATCTCAACAGTTAAAAGGATCCTTTGACTTCCTCAGAATGAATTATTACACAAGTCAGTACATTTTCATACATGTAATTTACAAGCCAACTATCATATATTATTTATTATATGTTGTCTTTTTCTTTCCATTTGTTTTCACAAGTTATCTACATCGTGAGCTTTTTAGCATGTAACTTAGTTGACATGATTGTGCTTAAGATTTCTTTGAAGGTTGAATACTAAGTTACTAAGGTGTTCTTTTCTATGGTGATGTTTTATTTTATTTGTTTATACAGGTCATCTGGCCACATAATGGCCATGATCGCCCAACTGAAGAAAACTTGTTCGAGTTTATTTCTTTTATGGGGGAAAATGGCATTGACATTCCTGATGTTGAGGTATATGTCATATAAATATTTTATAGTCTACTTTAGTTTATATTCAAGTATTCATCATATTTCATGTCTTATACTCTGCATTGTATCTTCTTTCATTTTCAGGAGAGGAGCTCAATATTGATGGTAAGAAACAAGAATTGAAGAAAGAGGATAACAATAACATTGGAGCGACAAATGTAAAAAGAGAGAGAAGAGAACCAGTCTAGTGATACCTTTAGAGACAATATATTGCATAAGACACACACATAGAGATTGATGGTCAAGTCTTCAGAGTTGGTGAATTCACTTGCATTTCCTTGACAACACAGTGATAATGTTTTGAAGTGATGAAACAATATTTCATGTGTAAATTGTAGTCCAACCAATATTAAGTTAGAAACTCATATTGTAATATTTGACATTTTATATAATAAAATTTATGTGGTTGAAATGATTTATATTTGCACTTGATATTATTTAGTATTGTAATTGACATATGTAACTTTGTGTTTTCATATTAGGTGAAAATGCACATTGTATGGCATTTTTTTTTTTTTAATTTAGTCACAAAATCATACTAGTTAATTTATGTTGATTAATAATAAACACATACAATCAATATAAAACTACTAAATTAGTAGTTTATATTGATTAATGTTGACCACAAATAACATGAATATATGACTAAATTAGTCGTTTATAATGATTATTAATGAAATTGAAATGAATAGAAACTACTAAATGAGTCATTTAGATAATGAATATGAAAATACCCAAAAATATAAATGACTACTGCAAATGATAAATTTGTGATTACAAATGATGACTAGAATTTTCATATATACAACTATTAGTAGTTAATTTACAGTATCTTATAACACGACCGAAATTTAGTCCTATTTCTTTGGTCATTAATTGGTTTCAAACGATGACTAAAGTTTTCATATATGTGACTATTAATAGCTAATTTACAGTATCTTATAACACAGCCAACATTTTGGTCATATTTCTTTGTTCATTAATTGGTTTCCTTGAGTTATCATATAGTAATATGGTTTGTTGTATATTTGGTCATTAATTGCGTTGATTAATGACTAAATTAATGACCAAATTAATGACTAAATATACTACTAGATGATAAAATTGAGACAACCAATTAATGACTAAGCTAAAAACGACTAAAAGTTGGTCGCATTATAAGATATTGTAAATTAGCTACTATTGGTCACCGACTGAAAAATGGTCATTTATATGCAAATTTTAGTCATTTTTTAGTAACTAATTAGCCATTTTTTACTAGTGTTATCATGCAAAAAATTACACAAGAACACTTATCCTATAATCCTTCTAATAAACTAAGTCTTGGGCAAGGAATCTCCACCCAACCCTAGATAGTTGCAACAAGTTCTCACTTGTAACTATCACCCCCAAGCCAGATTTTAGAGTCTAAGGGGATATTGCTCAGGGACTTCGCATAACTACCAGATGAACTAGGACCCTGAGATTTTCCCTCTCCTCCCTTCATCTGAGCTGAAAATTGACCAGTGCACATATAGAATGAGGTTTCACATATATTGAGGGACTCCAGAACTAAAACTAGATAAATAAACAACAGAGAGTCTCTAGAAAACTTCTAGGTATTTTTTGATGATTATTCCTCCACACGAACCCTCAAGAATTTCTAAGAAGGACAATCTCCACTCTTTGAGTCATGGGGACTGGAGAGGAAATTCCTCCTCACCTGAATGTTTTCTTCGAGACGCCTGCCAACCAGAGGATCTTGTCCATGTTGTTTTTTTTTTCTCTCTTTTTTCTTTCCTTTCTTTTCTTCTGCTCCCTTGCTCGAAGATAATCAAACTCCTCCCATACTCTCTCCTTTTCCTCCTTTGTCCTTATTTCCTTGTAATTTTTTCCCCAACATAGCATGGCCTTTGTCCTTCTCTTTCAGTCTAATTTAATTCATGACCAAGTCATCTAAGGATCAACAACTAGACTTCAATGATTTTCAAATCAATTCAAATTTATTGCAACAAGGAAACCTTGAAAATCCCAAGCAAGTAACCTCCTCAACTCGGGAATCCGTGTCCCTTGACTCATTTTTTTTTTTTTTTTTGGTAAAAAAGTTTCATTACATTTCGTGAGAGAAACATGGTTAGGGTTGTTACAAAATCACTTACTAGAAGCTCAATCAGATTTCAATATGTACTTATATATTCTTATAACAAGTTTATTATTTCATAGTTAAATTTCTAAAATGATATACTCGTATATGATTTGATTCATAATTTCTCATGCATCTACACAAGGGAATTTGATCGATTCAATTCAAATATGGAAATTTTAGTGTATAGACTAAGGTATCAAATCATTTTTTATTGTGGAAAATCTATGTCATACTTGGTTAAGACTTTAATAGGTTTGCTAGCAAAGCTCTAATTTCATCAGGGTTTGCTAGCATAAGCTCTAATTTCACCATCATTTAATTTTGTAAGAAAAATCAATTGTAACCTTAGTTCAAATCTGAATCTCCAACACTTTATACATTTCAAGAAAATTTATGAATTGGATTGTTGTTTCAAAGTATCAAATCGCATTAAATATTGTTGTACACATATAAAGCAATTTAAATTTTCCTTGGAGGTTCACATTATTTTAATTTTACTTTGTAACCTAAAACACTAATAATAAATCGTAATTTTATAATCAATAAGCCACACTCTATAATGATAAAGTTTAGTTTGACCATAAGGAAAACACCCTTTGACTAAAGTTATATTTAGTGTAAAGTGAGAAAGGTAAATTCATTAAGGTGATAATGGCGGTTTTCTTAAGTTGCCCTTAAGGTCTCATTACTTATTCTTAGGGAATTTTTGTACCATGTGAGAACTTGGAAGCTCACATTTTGCTGTCATTGCCAGAGACAAAGTCCATTACCATGTTCTAGAATACTTTAAATTCAATTTTATGAGGATTAAGTTAATTAAAAATCAACACTTGAAATCATTTGGGACTCCACAAGGTGAACCTATGCCTAGGAGGTGTTCCACAAGGAATCCTCTCAAGGCATGTTTCATTTGATCCTAGATATGGAAAAGTACCATCATAGATGAATTAATAAGATTCATAACCAAAACAACCTAGACTCCCCTGCCATAGAAGATATAAGGCATTATGAAGTGAGAACTAATTTATAATATTTGTGTTAACCTTCATATGGACACCTAGAATGAACTTTTCTTTTATGCACCTTCCTCAACTTCAATTCTATGTTATCAAATGCATGTCTACACCTACACAAGTTATATTTCATTATAAGCATATCTATATTACTGTAAGTAGGAAAAGTGATAAATGATATCATTACACATGTGATTGATAAGTTGCATTTTAAAATAAAATGATAGGGAAGAACTCCTCCAAGACCACCTCTTTACAAACTAAAGAGAAATACAAGTCATGATCACACCATTATCATAGTTGAGTATCCTCCATTTGAGAAAGGCGTCCTTAAATAATGTTATGAACTTAAATTCATAAAAATTAATTAAAATATTAAAATATTAAATATTATTTAAATAAGTAAATGATTAATTATAATCAATTAACTAACAATTAATTAGTTAAATGAAAATACATTAGTCCCAAGGGACATGTCTCTTTGATTACGCATGGCTAGTCAACTCCTATTAAAGGAGCACCGCCTCAGCCTTGTGATCGTCATTCAATTATTATCAATCAATTAAATATATACATTCAGAAAATTATGTGTATTTCTTAGCAACATTCCACAATTAGAAATAAATAATTCTAACAGTGGTATCAGAGCCAGAAATCATCTAGTGACACCCAAGATGTCCGGCTAGTTGTCAGGCCCTACGGGCCTCCCATTACTGGCTTGCTCTGTGGTTTTGCTGCTGCAAGTATCATTGGAACAATCGAGTTCCTGGTGCTCAGTGGTGTGGAAGAAGAGTGGTGTGGGAATTAGGCATCTGCGGGTTTGGCATGGAACGACTTTACTATGGTTCACTGAGCCAGTGGCCGTGACTGGTTCGGTTGCGAGTGCTTAGTGGTGGGTATGAGTGCAATGACTGGTGCATGTGCCAGTGTATATTCCAGACGATAATTTCATGCCTGGTGCATGTGCTAATAGTCTTACTCCGCATCGATACACCCTGTCCGTCAACAATCAAGCCATCAACAGCGTGGCCAGTTTTCATTCTGAATGGTGGTTGTCAACAGACGGACCCCGTATCGATCAGGACACAATGATTGTTTGGTGGGGTATAACATGATTAACAAATTTATATAATTATAATTATATTATATATGTTACTTATAATTATATAATATATATATTATAATTACAAAGAAGAAAAAGAAAAATTGGGTCTTAAAAAAAACGAAACAAAATGGAAAGCAACAACAATGACGATATGAAAAAAATTCAGGAGGATATCAGTAACTTAAATAAACACTTGGATAATGTTGAGAAGTTAGTTAGTAAGCAGGACTAGATGGCCAATGATATCTCTTATTTAAAATAATTGATGAGCCGACGTTTTGGATAGACTAATCCACCTTCAGCTACAGAGAGCCCAAAGACTCTTGAAGGTGAGACTTCTCTAGAGCATGAGTTCCTGAGGCATGAGAAGCAGTGAATACCATAAATTCACTTCGAAGGAAGCCAATATTATACTAAATCTTCCAAAAGGAACCATCTTAAAATAAAAAATAAATTGCCTAAGCATGATGGTAAGAACTATAAGGGCGCTATCGTATGGGTAAATAAGATGGACACCATTTTTTTAGCAAACCCTCCACTCGGTGAGAAAGAAGGAGTCATGACTGCATCCAACTACTTAGAAGCAGAAGAATATGATTGGTTTTTATGGTGGTTGTCTAAATGTACGGGTTGCTCGTTCAATTGGAAAAACTTTAAAAACGCTCTGCTAAAAAGGTTTCATGACGAGGAGGAAGATGAAGTCTACGAGAGATTTGTTCACCTAAAACAAAAGGATCAGTGAGTGAATAAAATCACGAGTGGGAAGTATTAGCAGTAAGGCAGAGAGCCTTCTTAGATGAGGAGTTGCTAAATATGTATCGTTGTAGCCTTAAAGATTATATTCACGAAGAATTAAAATTTCATAAACCTAAAACCATTAAGGAACCCAGACACGCAGCCATAATTATTGAGCGGAAATATAAACTCCACATGGCACCATATGCCAGTAACTAGAGAACCAACAACTATTCCAAGGGGAAGGCAGGTAAACCCTCATCAGAGAACACTAGCAAGTACATTCCACCACCATTGCGAAATGAGGGGAAACAACAATCTAGTGTCGAAAAGAGAAAGGATAGAAAATGCTGGAAGTGTAGAGACAGGTATTATGCAGGAAACAAATGTGCAACACAAAAATTATACAACTGTGAAGACGAACGAGAAGAGGAATCTTTAGAAGAAAGCTCTGATGAAGAGGACAATGAAAATGCAAACCATAGTCTAGAATCATAAGAAGATATACCACGAATTTATTTAGCAGCCATCACAGGGATATCTCAACCACAGACACTGAAGCTTAAAGGTCACATCAAGAAGCAAAGCGTTATCGTTCTAGTAGACTCAGGAAGTACACACAACTTCGTAGATGTCAATGTTGCAAAAAGACTGAACATTTTTGTTTACGTGGTAGCAGATTTAAAAGTTATGGTATCAGATGGAAAATGTATAGTTGGTGTAGGCAAGTGCCATAAGGTTAATTTGCAATTAAGAGAATATGCAATGGAGTCCAATTTTTATACAGTTCCCCTAGGAGGAGTAGATGTCGTTTTAGGTGTACAATGGTTATGAACACTAGGCACATATTCAATAAATCACATAAAGCAGTTCATTAAATTCAAATGGGATGGAAGGAAATATAAGTTGTTCAGGTTTCAGGCACCACCAACTCAAGTCATCTCCACTCAACAGATGAAGAAACTTATTCGCAAGGGGGCACCAACATTTGTCCCACAATGTCAGCAGTTGGAGTTATTATCAGAAATTTCATCCTTGATTTAGAAATACGAGAAGGTTTTTCAAGATATATCAATGAAGTTACCTCCTGAGAGGAAAATTGAACACATTATCGAAGTCAAACCAGACTCAACACCAGTAAATGTTAAGCCATATCATTATCCCCATCACCATAAGATAGAAATAGAATGCTTAATACAAGACCTACTGAAGCGTGAAATCATTACAAAAATTAGAAGTCCATACGTTGCACACATAGTATTGGTCAGGAAGAATGATGCATCCTTCTGATTATGTATAGATTACATAGGTTTAAACAAAATCACTATTAAACATAAGTTTCTGATTTCGTTCATTGATGAAAAGCTAGATGAACTACATACTTTTCCAAATTAGATCTAAGATCAGGCTACTACCAAATATGAGTAAGGCTAGAAGACGTCGAAAAGACAACATTCAGGACTCATGAAGGGCATTATGAGTTCAAGGTCATGCCATTTGGATTAACAAATGTGCCAGCCACCTTCCAAGCAACCATGAATGAACTCTTTCACCCTTATCTATGAAAGTTTGTATTAGTTTTCTTCGATGATATTCTGGCCTACTGTAAGATGTGGAAAGAACATCTCAAGCATTTGGAAGAAGTATTGTCTGTATTGGAGAAGAACCAGTTTTATGCCAAGCTATCAAAGTGTACGTTTGGGCAAAAGGAAGTTGAATACCTAGGACATGTTATATCTAGGGAAGGAGTCCAAGTGGATCTCAACAAAATCAAGGCAATCAAAGAATGGCCCAAACCCAAGAATGTATCCAAACTAAGAGGATTTTTAGGTTTAACCGGGTATTATAGAAGATTTATAAAAAACTATGCACATCTAACAACACCCCTGACCAATTTGTTAAAGAAGAATGCTTTCCAATGGAATGACCAAGCAGATAAGTGTTTCGAGAATTTAAAGGAAGTAATGTCAACCACACCAATACTAGCAAGAAAACCACCCTATAGAATTTGAGAGTAGGAAACTTAATAAACGAGAAGGCTTAAAATCAACATACCAGAAGGAGATGCTCACCATCATACATGCTTCAATGAAGTGGCGCTAATATTTTCTTGGAAGTAAATTTTCAATCTGAACTGACCACAACAGTCTTCATTTCTTACTTCATTAAATGACATTATCAACAGAATAACAGAAATGGATGGAGAAATTGTTAGCTTTCGACTTACAAACATTACACAAGAAAGGAAAGGAGAATGTCGTAGCTAATGCACTCTCCTGTAAGGATGATGACCACACAACATGTGTCGCCATGGTAGCTATCCCGAATTGGTTGGAAAAAATACGAGCCGAATATGCCAAGGATGAGGATTGTGACTCCATGATTAAGAATATCAGTTAGTATACCAATTTTGAGTGGAAGAATGACATCTTATGGTACTAGGGTAGAATTTACCTAACACTTGCATCCAAATTTAAGGTGAGAATACTAAAAGAGTTTCATAATTCACCTGTAACCGGACATGTCGGATTCTACAAGACTTATTAAAACATCCGATAGTCATTCTATGGGAACGGTATGAGCAAGGAAATTTATAAATATGTTGCAGAATGTGATATTTGTTTAAGAACCAAGAACGAAAATGTTCCAACACCAGGATTACTACATCCACTACATATCCCCAATCAGAAGTGGGAAGAGATTTCGATGGATTTTATTGCAGGACTACTTGCATTTGATGGGAAGGATAAAATATTTGTAGTAGTAGACAAGCTCACTAAATATGCCCACTTTATGGCTATTAAAAAGATAGACACAACTAAAAAAATTGCTGATGTGTTTTGTAAAAATATCTACAAACTACACGGGTTTCCTAACATCATCGTCAGCAATCGAGAAGTAAGGTTTAAGGGAAAATTTTGGAAGGAATTCTGCCACCAAGCAGGGATATCCCTCAACATGAGTTCAACCTATCACCCCCAAACATATGGGCAAACCAAAATTGTTAATAAGTGCTTGGAAACATATCTGTGTTGTTTCATTATAGATAAACAAAACAGATGGATCCAGTGGCTACACCTGGCAGAATGGTGGTATAATACCATGTACCACATGTTAGCTAAGATGACACCCTTCCAGACCTTATATGGTTACGAGCCACCCAAGTGGAAATATTTTTCACTCCTTGATTCTAGGGTACTAATAGTTCAAGACCAGCTAGGAGAAATTCAAAGGATCCTTAATTTATTAAAAGAAAATCTAACCATGGCTCGTAATGGAATGAAACAATAAGTCGACCAACACCACTCTGAAAGAGAGTTTGAGGAAGGAGAGTGGGTCTTTGTTATACTCCAACCTTACAAGAAGTTATCACTAAAACAATAGGGAAAGAATAAATTATCACCTAAATATTATGGACCGTATCAGATAATAAAAAAGATAAGTAGTGTAGCTTATGGATTAAAGTTACCAGACAATTGACGAATCCATAATACCTTTCATATATCAAGTCTCAAAAGAGTATTAGGGCAAAACCAAATAGCACAAACAGAAATACCAGAGACCGATGAAGAAGGAATAATAGTCCTTGAACCTGAAGGTATACTCGCGACCCGAGAAAAGGTTTTACGATCCAAGACAATAAAGGAATACCTCATCAAATGGAAGAGGTTACTTGAGGAAGATTCATCTTGGCAATCAGAACATTTCCTGCATCAACATGCAGGCTTACCTATGCTTTGAGGACAAAGCATCTTAAGGGGAAGGCAATGTTATGAACTTAAATTCATAAAAATTAATTAAAATATTATTTAAATAGTAAATGATTAATTATGATTAATTAACTAACAATTAATTAGTTAAATGAAGAGACATTAGTCCCAAGGGACATGTCTCTTTGATTAGGCATGGCCAGTCAACTCTTATTAAAGGAGCACCGCCTCAGCCTTGTAATCATCATTCAATTATTATCAATCAATTAAATATATACATTCAGAAACTTCTATGTATTTCTCAGCAAACAGTCTGCAATTAGAAAGAAATAATTCTAACAGATAAACAAAAATCACTAATCCAAATGAGACTATTTACTATTTGAATAAGAAAGACTTGATTAAAATAACATGGTATGAATTAAAGATAGGGTAGTAATAATCGTTAACTAAGATGGAGATAGTTCAATTTTTTATTTTATTATGGTGTTGATAGTGTTGGATGCCCCAACATACAGGGGTCTCCCCAATATGAAGTCCCAATTAGAACTCAAAACATTTAGTGTAGGAGACCCATCAAGATATAAGGTCCAACCACCATTGTAAGATATTTTAGAGGTACGCCTTAGATGCCAGACAGACATAAGAGATCATACACATAAATTTGGGGTAGAAAGTATATAATCTTTGTGAAGAATTAAGTGTAAGGTGTAAAAGGAGCTTCCACACGAGAGGGATAAGTGACAGGCCTCTAATAGAAAAATATTAGTACTACCCTAAGAGAGAAACATTAGAGAAAATGAGAGAGAATCATTGATTAACCTACAAATCAGTTCACAAGATAACAATCATCATATAAACACATAGCAACACCCATTCAACAAGATTCATAGCTAAAGCAACTAACTAGTTCATTCTCTTTAGTATGCATAAAATAACATATATTGCAAACATTTAAATAATAGTCTCACAACATTTACGATACATGCATGAAAGAGTGTTGGCTCTAAGAGATTCTGATAGTTAATGAAAGGTCCAAGTACATTGTTACATTGATGAAACACTAACTCCAATAGTGGAACATGAAGCTACCACTTGCTTCTCCAAAATAATGATCTTCTCCCTTATGCACCACTGGAGAAGCCATGGCCAAATCTCTAAAATTCCAAGACCTTTGTTTGAGTTATGATGACATATTTATAACAAATGATAATGACCCTTGAGCTTCCTCATGACTCTTTGACTTCTACAACCTATGGAATTCTATGTGACTCTTCATATTCCACATGTGTCTCTTGGAATTATTTTACATTAAACTTCTTATTCATAAAAGACAAATTACATCAAAATGGTGGCTACATAAGACAAAACTTATAATAAGAAAAAACTCCTCATGTAGGAGAAAAAGACAAATAAATGGCTTGAGAATGGAGTTCATTAGTGATGTATGAGTGACATGCTATGAAATCTATTGTGATAACTTTAACTTTGACTGGTAGCTCTACAATGTACCACATATTTACCTCCAATGCATATGATAATATAGATTTGGAGTTTGAAATACTACTCCATAACATGGATAACTTCATGTGAATCTTAGTTGGCTCAATTGCATACTGTAGAAAAACATTCTTGGTCACCTCCAAGCCTTCTTGATTTATTGCTCGTCTAATTTGTTGAATGAACTCTTTTAACTCCTTCATGATGACATCCTTACCCCTTATTTCTCCAAGTGAACCCACAGAAGGTATTCTATGTTTCTGTACCTATGACTCCAAACTACTATGCAGTTAAACATAAGCAGCTATAATGTTGGTCACCTATTCACCAACGTGGGTATAACTCAAAGTATGTGTCCTTAACTATTCTCTAGCCACCTTGACTTCTAACCTGTATTTCATGACCAACCACTCAGGAACGTTAAGATATTTGATGCCCCAATCCTGTATCTAATTAACAACTATGCTTGTAACCTTTAGGACCATCAGGATCTCCTGAGATTTCCTCTGAATTTGGACTAGGGGCACCACCACCTCACGCAGGAGAACCATCTTGTTGTACAATTGCTTCATGGTCTCTTCCATCGGCTTCAATTATTCAAGTATGAACATTTGTAGCCTGGCGTGCTGATGTTGGTGGAAGGAAACCTATGATTTTCTATGACAAGATGATCAACCTATTGTTTTATGGCAACCAACTCCTTTCGCAATTGTGAATTCTCACTCAAAAGATGCTTTGTATTGTCCTATGTTGTTGTCACAAAAGACACATTTGCTACCATGATTTCTCAAGGATTCCTTTGGTATTGGATGCTATTACCTTTTTTGTAGCTATGGAGACTGGATGAGAAGGATCATTAGGAAAATAACTTCGTCTTTCTTGTGTAATCCTCTTATTCATCTAATTGAAGGTGAAGTTGGATACATCCATGATCCTATCATCAGGTGAATGAGAAATTCCCATTTCAATGAATGGGAGATGACCACTAATGAGAGGAGGTTTTGGCTAAGTGTGGGGTTCATCTGCAATTGGTTCAATGGAATCCTCCTTCTCCAATTCTGCTTCCATTTCACGAGCCATATTTTCTTCCTCCATCTTTTATGTGGCTTCCTGCACCTCTTTGTTCTTCATTTCTTCTTCCCATGATTGCTTATGTTGTTCTTCTTCCTCTATTCTCTTCATTTCCTCCTCTACTTTTCCCTTCTTCAGCAAGTCATCTTCCTTCTTCTTTTCCTCTTCTTCTTTGTGTAAGCACTCCTTCTATTTTTTTTAGTTCTTCTTCTAGCTTATTCTCTACTTCTAACCTTATCTTCTCTTCCTCCCCTTGTTTCCTTTGCTACTCTGCCTCAATTTCAACTTTGAATATTAGATAAACCTTTCACTTTCTACTGATTTTTTCCACTGTATATTTCTTTAGCCTCTTTCTAGGTGATACAATGTCAACTTGGGTAGTTACTTCATGTTGAATTTACTCCATTTATAAATTTGGTGGTTGTGGAACCTGGGAGAGCCCTTCCCCATCTCCCTTCTGATTCTTCCTCAATGCATTATACTAATTCTTGATATTTTCATCTTCTGGAATTTTCATCTATAGATATGGCTAGGTATGATGCACCTTATTATAAAGTTTCCTACAAACATTCCTAGAATCGTATCTATGAAATCCCATTGTTCCAAAATGAAGGTGCCTGAGTTATTTAATTTCAACATCAACTATATTAAGTCTCTTAAGCTCATATATTCCAATACATATAGGAAAAGTGATCCAAGGAGCCTTCTTCCTTCTCTGAAGTTGCATAGACAATCCATTGCTCAACTGATAGGTAACCTCCTGCAAGAACACCTTATTGGTCACATACCTTGGCATGAGGTGAGGGGTTGTCTGACATCTGAAAAATCTGATGTATATTCCTTGTAATGAAGCAAACAAATTTATAATATCATAGAGTTACTCCTTCACCTGATCTTTCATGCAAGGAGGTTCAATCTCAAATATCATGTTATACAACAATCCAAAGAAGTTCTTTGTCAATTTTGCAGAAACTCCTCAAAAACTGACTTCTAATAATAATTTACAATGGAAGTAGATAGGTAACTTCTCATGAGGGGTCCATATCCACTTCATTCCTATTAACTCATAATGGCTACAAATTCCATCCAACAGATAAGTGGACATGTAAAACTCTAGAGCTTGTTTGGCTTGTAAAGTTGTTTTGGATTGTTGTACATGACGTTACAGCTCATGGGAGAGGATATCTTCACAGTTGAAGAATTTTCATCTAGAATCATCTAGGTTGAGAAGATAAACCCAACTCTCATCAAAGTATTCTACATTCTTTCGCCCATGTAGTGTGTAGCACATCGCCATGAGATATTGGTAAACCTTTCTCAAATATTTGGTTGGGTAGATTGCACTTGGTCTCTAGCAGAATTTTGCAGGCTCTTGGCTCCAAAACTTGAGAATTTATTTGGTATTCATATTTTCCCAAATTGCATAGAACTGAGTATTCAAATATTCCTTGGGAGTTACAGAAAAGTAACATGTTAACCACGAATTTCACATCACAACAATTTTCCTCTCCCAAAGTTTAGCCACATCATCTCGAAGCTAAAAAACAAATTCCATTCATAGTCTTATTGACAATAACAACATGAACTTGAAAAATGAAACAAGGAAATCATGAGAATAAAATAAAAAGGAAAACAATATGATGAAAACAAAAGGAAACAATGTGATGCAACTAACTAAATTGAATGTAACCTAATATAAAGGCTAGAAGATCAAGACTAAGTAAAATGGAATTTCCAATTCAGCCATAGAAATTTCTCTCAGTCGTTAAGTCAGAAGGTATCATGGAGTGAAACCAAAATAACATAGTTTGTAGTAAGAAAAGTAAGCAACCAAGATATCTACACATAAACGCAAAGGTATGAAGTGCAAGAAAAGCGGTGTAAGGTAAATGAAAACTCAATCTGATGATGGTGAGATGGATGAAGACAAGAGACACTAGAGCAACACCTCTTTTACTCAAATCCATACAAAGTTTAATTAAATAAGTGAAGGTATTTGTTATGATCCATTGAACTCATTGGGTATGACTCTTCTAACCAATCTGCAATAGGGTCATAAAATAAACCAACTTGAAATATTTGCAAATACAAATTTATGATGAACATATCCATATCATGTGCAAGATAAAGATCATCCTATGAGACACATGCTGATTGGACATGATCAATACTGGTGTGTGGATCATACCTAGTGATGGGTGAAGATAGAGGGGTGATAGATCAAAATATTTGACAATCATTCAGGACACTCTTTTCTTCTAGGCTCTGGGTTAGAGATTGACATGTAGAAGGGTACTTCAGTTGGAGTTTATACATATGATCCATGATTCTATCCTAAGGGCTAAAGGAATCAACATGAAGATATTGAACATCACTTAAGAAAGAATCCACATCCCATGAGAAAATATTGATAATGGAATTTTGTGAGAAAACTTTGATCTCACCAAATTCAAAAGTTTCATCAGGATAGGAAGAACCTAACATAAACATCAATGTAGATTGAAGTGCCTCAACTTCTCAACAAGACTCAGAAATTTCAAAAGATGACTACTCAAAGTTTGAACACATGGTCAGTTCTATATCCGAACAACTTCCATCATTTGCATTAACAAAAGGGACTAAATCAAGTTGTCTAATCGAAGGATTCATGGAATGACTAATTTCCATCAGACAAATTTACAATACTATGAAAGAAATCATCGATGACTAGCATATCATTTTCTTGAAAATCTTCATCCGCTTGTGTTAGACTACCTAATTCACTACCAATATTTTGACACAAGGTTTGGCGAGTGGGGATAGATATATCTGAAAGAAATTCCTCAATGATCAGATATGACTCCAATTGATATTTATGCAAATTTAATTCCTCTTGTGAAAACAAAGAATCATCCATAAAACTTGAACAATCATTCAAAGGCATAGAAACAAGATGATGGGAAAAATGTTTATCCAAGGGTTTAAAATGATTAAAGTTTTCAAGTTTTATAGTTTGATTAACAAGACTACGAAATGAATCATTGATAGAATAGGAAGAACCATCATCTTAAGAAAGATAAGAGAGGAAAGGTAACTCCTCATCAATGGATTTATCAACGTTAAGAATTCATGGATTTGACTTTTATATTTTCCAACTTGAATAGGATCAACACAAGGTACAAGAAAAGGGGGAGGATAAGGGATAAAAGGATGTGTATATTCCTCCTCGAAATATTGATGTTCCTCTTAGGAAATATAATCTGGTGGATCTAATTGAAAATACTTTCTTGAGATCCTAACCAAGAACTCGAATTTTTCATCTAAATATTCCTAATCCACATTTTCATGAGAAAACTCATAACAAAAGTGAAGAAATTGATCAATGAACTATTCTAAAGATTTATTTGATTTCATCCTAAGATGATCAATTCTATTACAAACATATTGTTATTTGTACCTGTTAAAAACTCGATGAAGTGCATTAACTGGTTGCTTAAAAGAATGGATTGAAGTAGCATGTAAAGAATAACACCATTGCTTGGCACGACCTTCCACTGTAAGGGTGAAAAAGTGAGAAATAATATCTTTATAATAAACTTCGATTGAAAAACGTAATGAAAAAATTAAACCACATAATCAAGAACGATTTTTGGACCCTTTCCATAAAAATTTAAATGTGACAAGTTATGTAAAAAAATTGTGGGATTGAAAGATCCAAAGCCTTTGAAAAAAACCTCAAGATTATGATTTGGGATGTAACCATTTAAGATAATATATTCAAATAGAATTTATAGGTTCATATTGTCATCTGACCCTCATTCTAGCTCCAAAATGTTGATGGTGATGGATGCCGCTAACATACAGGGCGTCTCCCTGATGTGAAGTCCCAATTATACCTCATGTCATTTGGTGTAGGAGCCCCATCCAAATATAAGGTCTGGCCACTATTTCCAGAGATCTTAGAGGTATTCCTTCATTTCCAAAGACACATAAGACATCATACGCATAAATTTGGGGTAGCAAGTATGTAAGATTTGTGAGCCATCAAGTGTAAGGTATAAAAGGAACTTCCACACGAGAGGGATAAGAGACATGCCTCTAATAGAAAAGTATTAGTACTATCTAAGAGAGACACGTGAGAGAAAATGAGAAATAATCGTTGATTAACCTACAAATCAATTCATAAGATAACAACGATCATATAAATGTGTAACAACACCCATTCAACAAGATTCATAGTTAAAGAAACGAAATAGTTCATTCTCTTTACAATACATGCATGAAAGAGTGTTGGCTCCAAGATCTTCTGATAATTAATGAAAGGTCCAAGAACATTGTTACATTGATGAAACACTAGCTCCAATAGTGGAACATGGAGCTACCACTTGCAACTCCAAAAGAATGATATTCTCCCTTATGCACCACTACACAAGCTAGGGCCAAATCTCTAAAATTCCAAGTCCTTTGTTTAAGTTATGAGGGAACATTTATAACAAATAATGATGACCCTTAAGCTTCCTCATGACTCTTTAACTTCTACAACCTACGGACTTATATGTGACTCTTCATATTCCACATGTGTCTCTTGGAAATTTTTTACATTGAATTTCTTATTCATAAAAGACAAATTACATCAAAATGATGGCTAAATAAGACAAAAATTATAATAAGACAAAACTCCTCATGTAGGAGAAAAAGACAAATCAATGGCTTGAGAAGGGAGTTCAATAGTGATGTATGAGTGCCATGCTCTGAACTTTGCTGTGATAACTTTAACTTTGAATGGTAGCTCTACAGTGTACCACATATTTATCTCCAATGTATATGATAATATGCATTTGGAGTTTTACTTTATACTACTCCACATCATGGATAACTTCATGTGAATATTAGCTAGCTCAATTTCATACTGTAGAACAACATTATTGGTCACCTTTAAGACTTGTTTATTTATTTTTCCCATGATTTGTTCAAAGAACTCTTTTAACTCCTTCATGATGACATCCTTACCCCTTATTTCTCCAAGTGAACCCATAGAAGGTATTCTATGTTTCCGTACCTAGGACTCCAAACTACTATGTATTCAAACATAAGAAGCTATGGTGTTGGTTTCCTATTCACCAGGATGGGCGTAATTCTAATTATGTATCCTTATCTATGCTCTATCCACCTCGGCTGTTATCTTGTCCTTCTTGACCAACCGCTCAAGAATGTTAAGATATTTGATGCCCCAATCTTGCATCAAATCAACAATTGTGATTGTAAACTTCAGTACCTTTAGGATCTCCTAATATTTATTCTGAATTTGGACCAGGGGCATCACCACCTCATGCAAGAGAACCATATCGCTATACAACTGCTTCATGGTTTCTTCCATAAGCTTGAATTCTTCAAGTATTGACATTTGTAGCTCTATTGTGCTAATGCTAGTGGAAGAAAACCTCTAATTTTTTGTGGCAAGATGATCAACCTATTGTTTTTCGGTAGCCAACTCCTTTGGAAACTGTGCATTCTCACTCAAAATATGCTATGTATTGTCTTGTGTTTCTATCACAAAAGCCACATTCGTTGCCATGACTACTCGAGGATTCCTCCTGTTATTGGATGCTATTACCTTTTTTGTGGCTATGGAGGCTAGATGAACAGGATCATTGGGAAAGTACTTTTCCTTTCTTCTATAATCCTCATCTTCAACTAATTGAAGGTGAAGTTGGATACATCCATGACCATGTCATCAAGTGGAGGAGCAATCCCCATTTCACTGAATGGGATATGACCACCAGTGAGAGGAGTTTCTATCCAAGTGTTGGGTTCATCTACAATAGGTTCAATGGAATTCTCCTCCTCCAACTTTTCTTCCATTTTATAGGCCATTTGTTCTTCCTCCATCTTCTATGTGGCTTCCTCCTCCTGTTTGTTCTTCATTTCTTCTTCTCGTGACTAGTTTTGTTGTTATTCTTCCTTTATTCTCTTCCATTCTTCCTTTTCTTTTCTCTTCTTCAACAAGTTATCTTTATTCTTCTTTTCTTCTTCTTCTTTGTGTAAGTGGTCCTCCTCTTTTTTGTGTTCTTCTTCTAGTTGCTTCTCTTCTTCTAACCTTCTCTTTTCTTCCTCCCTTTGTTTCCTTTGCTTCTCTGCCTCAATTGCACCTTTTCACATTGGATCAACCTTGAAATTTCTACTTCTTTCTTCCACTAGATCATGCTTTAGCCTCTTTCTAGGTGATACAATGTCAACTTGGGAAGCTACTTCATGCTAAATTTCCTCCATTTTTATATATGGTACCTATGGAACCTAGAAGGTCCCTCCCTCATCTCCTTGTCGATTCTTCCTCAGTGTATTGTACCAATTATTGATCTTTTCATCTTCTGGAATAGTCATTGGTACATATGGTCAAGTATATTGTATCTTATTACAATGTTTCCTGCAAACATTCCTAGAATCATATCTATGAAATCCCATTGTTCCAAAATGAAGGTGCCCGAGTTCTTAAATTTCAACATTAGTTTCCTTAAGGCTCTTAAGCTCATAAATTCCAATATATAGAGGAAAATAAGGGCAAGGAGCTTTCTTCCTTCTCTGAAGTTGTTCAGAGAATCCATTGTTCAACTGATAGGCAACCTCATGCAAGACCACCGTATTGGTTACAAACCTCAACATGAGATGAGGGTTTGTCTAACATTCGAAACATCTGATGTATGTGCCCTGTGGTGAAGCAAACTAATATGAAATATCATAGAGTTCCTCCTTCACTTGATCTGTCATGCTAGGATGTTCAATATCGAATATCATATTATACAACACTGCAAAGAATGCTTAGCCAATTTCGCATAAACTCCTCAAAAGTCGACTTATGATAGCAGTCTACAATGGAAGTAGACAGGTAACTTCTCATGAGGGTTCCAGTTCGAATTCATTCCTATTAACCCATAATGGGCACCGATTCCATCCAGTAGATAAGAATACATGTAAAACTATGGAGTTTTTTTGGCTTGTAAAGTTGTTTTGGCTTGCTGTACATGACATTGCAACTCATGGGAGAGGATATTTGCCCAGTCGAAGACTTTGCCTCTAGAAACAACTAGGTTGAGCAGATAAACCCAACTGTCATCAAAGTATTATGCATTCTTCCGCCCATGTATTTTGCAGCACATTGCTATGAGATGCTGGTAAACCTTTCTAAAATATTTAGTTTTTTATACTGCACTTGGTCTTTGGTAGAATTTTGTAGGCTCTTGGCTCCACAACTTGAGAATTTATTTGGTATTAAGATTTTCCCAAATCACATAGAACTGAGTATTCAAATATTCCTTGGGAGTTACCATCTTGTAATAAGAATGTATGCCATGTAGATGGTAGGTGGTGATCTCATTCCCACTCTCACTACTAAGAACTAGGTTCTTGCTATCCATATGTAACAAGATCCACTCGATAGCTTCTCCAAAAGGCATCACTAGGAATTTTCATGCCACTATATTTGTTCTAGACCTCTTGATATTTATATACACTTCCATGCCTTCCAAGTTTTTTGGGAGTTACCTCTGCATGAAAGCATCTTTGATATCTTGCCATGAGATTTTAAAGTATTTCTCAATTATGCACTATGTGTCTAATAGAATAGGAACAATTGGATTTATGTTTTCCAATGCCTTCTCAATACTTTCTTCTAATGATTCCTTTGTAGTAGTTGGTCGAGTGGTAGGAGGCATTATCTTAGCAGATGATGAGAGACAAATGTGTTCTGTATCCGTAGCACCTGCAAGTGGAAATTAGCTCATGGTGAACAAAAATTAGTTTCAGGGAATCCCCTATCTATCAGATGCAAAATATTCAAATGACAATGATTAAGTACAAAACTACACAAGCTAGGAGCACAAGCCTATCAGGAGTGACATAAGGAAGCTTTACTAGCCACTAGAAGTGTGCACTATGCCAAGGAAAGGGAAAGGGCACAAGTCGAGATCACAATGGGAATATAAGGCTTAATTGAGGCTTAAAATTGTGCCATGACCTCTTGTGGAGAGAGATACTTCTTGGAAACAGGACACAATCATAGTGACAAAGGAGGGGCACATTGTTGCTTGGAAGTGCGAAGTGCATCAGAGAAGCCTAGGGATGGCGCAGGGCACAAGTTTAGTGGAAAGAGGTACCACAATGGTGCTTAGAAATGTGACATACACTCTAGAAGGGAGACTTTCTCGTTGGGCATAGTTTTGAATCACAGAGGGTCTCTATTTTCCAAAATGCGCTTTGGCCAAAAGTAGGCTCAAACAATTAAGTGAAGGGTAGAAACAAGTTATGAACATAGTAATAATGAGATAGAATGGATGCAAGTGTTTATATATTTTGTCACAATCATGACTGGAAGGTGAAAGGTCATGGAATGAGAAGAGTCAATAGAAATTCCACTTGCGAAAACAAAATGACACTTGTAGGAGGAAGTATAGATGAAAACGACACTTCAAATGTGAAGACAAACTGAAACGTCACTAAGGAAAACAAACCCACCACTAAAAATGAAAAAAGAAAACAAAATGACACTTTGAAAAACTTATCGAGAATCCACGCACTTGTGACTAAGATTGAAGAAGAACTCCTTATGGTGAGAATATGTGCTCAACCCTTAGTGAGCAATGTGTGAGAATGAATGATGAACTATGCTGCTTATAAAGAAAATTACATGAAAAGCAAGATAATACATGATCACCACTTCTCGACTAATGAGTGATTTAGTTACATTAAGTGAAGAGGGCCCCAATTTTCTAGGAATGGACTCAACATGAAAAGAAGGAAGGGCACATGTGTGAGAGACAATAGGGTGCACCTTTTGAAGGTAAGGAGGGTGTCATTTTTAAGAGCAAGGAGGGCACAATCTTTGTTGACAAGGATTCCGCTCTATTTTTTAGCAAGAAGTGTTCTTAACTAAGAGAAGAAAGTGTGCTCCATTGAGAGATAGAAGTGCACTTAGGATTAAGAGCGCATAGTTTCCTATGATAGTGCTTGTGTGGCCACTAAGTTTAGAAAGTGCACTTTTTTTAGGAGAAAAAGTTGTGCTTTCTTGCTTTTGTGTAGTATGCATGTTAAGTGAAGAAAGCTAACACTAAGTCAAAGAAAATCTAGTGCTTTTCCTATCTTTAGAAGGATGACACAAGAAATTTAAAGGTAAGAAGACAACACTTAGGAAAATTTTACCTAGGAGGAAAGGCAACACTTAGGAATGATGAAAGGATGGTCGACACTTAGGAAAACATGAAAAAACAAAATAGCTTGAAACGACAGTTCATGTAGGCTCCAAAATTGACTAAGTCAAAACTTTACGAGGAATTAGTGATAGTGACAATGAAATTTGATAGTTATAAATAGTTATGAACCTTATATGGTTATATTTATATGTATATATTTTTTTTCATTTGAAAAGTTATTCAAATATTAATTTTCAAATTATTGATTATATGTGACTAAATGGAAGGGAATTTTTCATTTTATGAAGATAAAATAAATAAAAATGCACATTAGTTGACTGACCCTATAAGTGGCCTAGGACCCTAGAGACTTTGACCACATTTTTCCTTCCAATTTTCATTTGTAGAATTATTTAGAATTTAATGCTCTAGAAAATCAATTTTTGAAGGAAACTTGAAGTGCATGGGTGATATTTCACCTTCCCATTTCATCCTTTATAAAATAAAGGAGGAGGACTAATGAATGGGGAGAATAGAAAGCATGTACAATTGTTCTTCAATTTCTACTTCATGAAAATTTACATTTTCTTATCCTTTTTATATAAAAAAATATATTAAAAAATCTCCCTAAAAGGGATGTGGATATCCAATGAAATCAAGAACATTAGGAGAATCATGGTGTTGAGAATCAATCTCATATGTGGAGTATGCTATCACAAAATCATAGAACCATAATTATGAATTTTCAATCCAAGATCCACATCATCAGGGCTTCAAGTCAACACCAAGGAACTACTACATTCCAAAGATTTATATGAGGAAGTTTAATGATAAGACAAGCTTAGATAAGCAAGAGCTCTTTACTCTAAAACAACATATTGTTTCTAGAGAGCCATATGGACCACATAGTTTTTCATGGAAGGGCTCAATATGGCCAACAAACTTGTATGATGGAAATTGAAGAAAAAGGGTTCAAGGCCACAATAATGTTTCTTTTCTTGCAAGTATTTTCCATATCTAGTGTTTACTTTAGCTGGTAGCCTTTATTTACTCTTAGTGGCATTTCTTCTTACTTTATTCACTTCATCTCAATTTTAAATAGGGACAAATTGGATGGATTGTAGGTACAACCAAATAGGTACCTATCAGATCTATCTTCGTCGAGTGAGGGAAGTTCAGGTAGAGTGGCTGAAGGTCAAAGATCTAGTACATCTAATATACAAATATCAACTAGAGGTGAGAATATCAAAATAAAATTCCATAGGCTCATGGAATTTTTTATTGCTTTAGGGGGTCATGTTCTTATGATGCTAAGAGCATAGATGACATTGAGGTGGCCATGGGGTGCCAAAATCTAGTGAAAATATGGGTACCCAAGAACCTTCCTCAAGTAAACACAGATTTTTTTCTCAACGAGAGGATATATCACATTGCTCCACTATCGCTACATGGTTTGGGGCTATTTTCCATGAACAACATAAAGGTTCCTTATGGTGGATTAACCGAATTGATGGAGTATGTCGAGCCTTGTTACAATTACAAAGATTGGTTGCAATTGGTATGATATATGCAAGGTATGCAAAGATATAGATTGGTTGCAAATTATATGCAACTAAGAGATAATGATAAAAACAAAGGAGAATTTATCTATATTGATGAAAGGCCAAAATCATAGGGGAATATTGCAGGGTTTATAAATAGTACACAACCCAAGACAACAAATAAGCAACCCAATTTCATATTTGAGGGGTGTGAATAAAACCATGTATTTGTATGTGCAATAAGATCAATAGCTACAGGAGAAGAGTTGTTGATCAATTACAACTTGAATCAAATAGATGTAAAAATTTCCATTATGGGGGTAGTACATAACATCTCATTAATGATAACTATATGCTATGTTTATCATTCAGAAATCAATGATGTTTAATTTCATATATATGATTGCATTTAGAAATGAAAATTTGATCAAAAATATGTGTAGTTTACTATGATTCTCATCCTCACATTGACCATTACCCTTCTGCTAACTATGGCCCTCTTGTTGAGTGTGATTCTTCAATCGAGTATGTTCCTCAAAATGAACACAAATGTTGGAATGATTAATACCCTTAGAATTGACTCGGGTGCCACAACCAAGCTAAAATACATGGCCATGTCATTAAGGGTGATCAAAGGTTAAGTTAAGAAGTTAAAGGAAAATTAGGGGATCCTTTATCCGTCCCCCACTCCATGTCACCCTTCTTCCTAGCTTAGCTTTGAGCAATATTCTTTTTCTGTTTGAAGTGAAAACAAGTTTATCCTTGTGATCTTGTAGAAAAATAGAGCCATGTGAAATAAACTTAATTTACTATCTCCATTCCTCTTTCAAAGGCCTTTAAAGGTTAATGTCATCCATTGATTTCCAATATAAATACCTATTGATCACTCATTAAGCCTTAACCAAAAAGGTACATGAGTTGATTACTCCAATTATCAAGATTAATAAAATCCTACATCAATAAGAAGAAGTAGCATGGTAAGCTTAGAAATTAACTATTAAAATGCTTTCTTCATTTTTTCCCTTTTCACTCGAATATTCTTAATTGTGTTGAAGAGTTGTTTCTCACAATGGTCCAAAATAAACCCCCAATCAAAATGGTTAGATGTTCTTCAATGTAGATACTTAGGACAAACCATGCTTATGTTCCAAATGTTTTCTTCCCTAGCGTAATCTAAAATTTATTTTCTTGTGGGTGAACAATATAACCTTAAAATTTGAATTATGGCTATTATTGAGAGTCTTAATACTCAACTTTTTGGTTGTTCTTATTTTATTTATCGAAACAAAAGGCCCATAACTTCCTTTTTTTAGATATAATTAGCTACACCTACCAAAGGTTGACTCAAATTTGTGCTATTTTTTCTTGTCTCATAGTCCCATTTAGGCAAGTCCTTTTCCATAAAAACCTAGGTTTTAAAATGCCATAATTACTCACATGCATGATATAGGACTAGTACTTTATTCCTCATGTTTGTATGTGTTTACATGTCCATCAATCAAATATTTATGTTGATACCTATTCTTTAACATTTTTAAAAAATATTTAACAACTTTAATATATTATTATGCAATAAGTTGATTCGCATGGAGATATTATGCAGTAATATTTAACGATTTCGATTTACATTTAATGTGATTTTTTTATTATTCGTTTATATAATCGAAATAATAACTTTTATTTTGTTGAAATATGTAGTCTAAGCCCCATGTTGACGATGATTTTCTTGATGAGGAAGACTTGTGGTCATCCCCCAACATTGACGTCAAATATCAAAGCATGTGAAGAAAAGAACAAGCGAATTGTGGATTTGATTCACAGTAGGGATCAAAGTCTCGCAACTAAGGTTAGGATCAATGCATTGAGCAAATATATTAAGACGTACAAGGTAATAACCATATTTTAAAGTGATTTTTTATGTCATAAGTTCAATTATGAAAGTTGTTTTTTAAATTTTACATTGTCTAATCGAAAAAGAATTTTCTTTCTTGTGTAAGGTTATGTAGAGACACTTTGTTTTCAGCCAGTTGATGCTCAACTCAGTGTTGGTACTAATGGAATTTTTAATACATGACATGAGAATCTAGCCAACACTAACACCTTGCATATATCTGCGAGGCAATTATTCAACTC
The DNA here is from genome assembly GCA_031772625.1 of Pinus tabuliformis. NCBI lineage: Eukaryota > Viridiplantae > Streptophyta > Pinopsida > Pinales > Pinaceae > Pinus > Pinus tabuliformis. Next base: position 251,030,667 of record CM062820.1, on the reverse strand, counting down.
TCCGCCCTCTACTAGTCATAATCCTAGTAGTGACACTAGGTCCACCCCATTGGTTGTGACCTAAGAGCACATCCTTGTTATAGAAATATTTGGGCACTAAAACCCCAATGACATATGTCCATAAACCAAGGGCTTCTAAACCCCTAAAAGTTTTTTTTCATACCCTAAAGGAACAAGGTCATCTGATTACATCATTTCCACAAAGTTCTCCCTGAAAAACTGCTCACAACTAGTCAAAACTAGACCATACAGACTGCTCCATGCTAAGGGTGCGATGCATACTGAAAATCCCTTTTGTAGGGTGCGATGAGTGAGAGCAGACAATTGGTAGGGGAAGTTTGCTAGGTGGAAACTCAAAGAATCTTCTAGAAGCTACTCATATGATACTTGCCTCTCTCAATTCGCCCAGGGATGAGTAAGAGATTATGAAATCTCCAAGTGGAACCAAGAACTATCAGTGAAATGACACTAATCAAAATCCCAGAAGCTGACTAACTCTCCTGCAAACAATTATATATGGATCCCTCATCCTAGAGATCTAAAGGCTGGAATTTTGTAATTTGTAAGTAAGTGCTATTGGTTTATCTTCGAGACATTGTATTATTGGGTGATCTTTCTTTGTATGAGGTGAAGAGGGCTTTCATGCTAGGAGCATGATGCTAGATCAGATAGCTTGGTTGTAATCCTCTCTTCTACTACTTCTATCAATAAAGCTATTTGAGTTTTCCTCCATATACTTGTGTATCTCTGAATCTTGTATTTACATATGCATTTATATGGTTAATGTACATCTGATCCTATATTGTTTATGGTTATAGATCTCTATGCTTTGATGGTATTTTGCTGCTTTGACTCTACAGGTGTTCTTTGAAGCGCGACAATTGAGAAAGGAGTGGCAAACGCTCTATCAAAGGAGAGAGGAAACAAGCAAGGAGACTAGCGAAAGACTGAGGTTGGAATTGTGGGACTAGCTGCTCATATGACACTTGCCTCTCTGAATTCACCTAGGGATGAGTAAGAGATCATGAAATCACCAAGTGGAACCAAGAACTATAAGTGAAATGACACTAATCGAAATCCCAGAAGCCGACTCACTCTCCTGCAAACATCTATATATGGATCCCTCATCCTAGAGATCTAGAGGCTAGAATTTTGTAATTTGTAAGGAAGTGTTGTTGGTTTCTCTTTGAGACATTGTATTGTTGGGTGATCTTGCTTTGTATGATGTGAAGAGGGCTTTCATGCTGGGAGGATGATGTTGGATCAGACAGCTTGGTGTTCTTTGAAGCAGGACAAGTGAGAAAGGAGTGGCGAAAGCTCTATCAAGGGAGAGAGGAAACAAGCAAGGAGACTAGCGAAAGACTGAGGTTGGTACTCTCTGCTTCTCTCTCATCTATCTCTCATAAAGGAAAACACAAGTAACTTTAGTTTGTTTGTTTCTAAGATAGCTACCCGTCTTAGTGGGACTAGCAGCTCTGAATGGACACTAGTTTTCCCAATAACAAAATGGCGACTCCACTGGGGAGCAAATAGTTTGTTTGTTTTGTTACTATTGTTTGCTTTATAAACCACAGACGGAGCCTGAAGTTAAGCTAGCTAGCCTTCAAACTGCTTTTGCTATGCAACTACAAAGTAGATCAACGCTGCTTCAATCAATCTCCATGTTAGTTTATGAACTAAACATTTGACTTGCAAACATCCTAAGTGCCTTGGTGGTAGCTCAAATAACCTCATTAGATCAGCCCCTATACTTTGTGTTTACTGTCTATCATTAGCTCGGCCTAAATCCCTGAACTTAGTTGCAAAATGTGAGTGAGAACCAAGCTCAACCTCATCCCTGGATCATCGCACTGTCTCTCATTGGAAATCTAGATGCATTGCACCTCTCGTGTGTTGCAGGTGAGATGCATCCCTGTTTCCCTGTGTTACAGGCGCGATGATTGAGTAAGACTGTTTCTACCTCCAGATTTTGGTTTTTCCTTCATTGTCTTCAACTTTATTAAGTAGTTTTACTGTCTATGATAAGTATATCACTGTTGAAACCTTCTTCCTTTGCATTATTTAGCCTTCATTGATAAAGAATTGTGAATTTTTTTTATGTATTTTTCACCATTTACAGTTCTCCTTTGCAAATAGTAGCTTAATCGAACTGTCGTCTTTTGATTTGAAAGTATCGCAAGTGTCGTTTTCAGTCAAGAAAAATAGTGCCGTAAAGTCTTCCTCTTTTAGATAGTCAATTACACTTTTGCCATTTTATTTGATTTGAATTAATAGTATTTCAAGTGTCGAAAGCAGTTTTAACTTCGAAATCGCAAAGTGTTGTCTCAGTCTTCCTTTCGTTTTTTGAAGAAAAAATTTGTTAGTACTATCACTTTGAAAGAAGATAGTTCAGATCTGTACTTAGTTTTATTTTTTTCATTCTCACATTAAGGAAACTAAAAAAAAATACATGCATGTGCATTTGCATTTAAACTGCATGCAGTAATTGATTTAGGAAAAGTGCATCTAGTGTGTGCTCTCTGCTCTATGTTGAAAGAATTTCATTTCTCTTTCCTTAGTAGCTAGGATTTTCATTTCTAAAAGAAAGTAAACGATTGTTTATCATCTTAGATTACACATTCAGGAAGTGTATATCTACATCACGCGGTGAACCTTAAAGGCAAACTTCTTAAGAAAGATCAACTATAAAATAAACCTCATTGAACATAAAAACGCTTTGGAACCTAACGCACAATATTTAGAAGTCTAGGCTATAGATGTATTCTGGTGTTGTAAAGCCTGGTAACTATCATTTTCATCATAGGTTGGGTGATTCCTACTCTTTGATACAACAAGTGCCAGTACGGACTTGTGCTCCCACGTACCATCGAGTATATATTGGGAGACCACAATAGGCTATATCCTTTATTCGTAGGAAGCCGTGTCTGCCACCCTATTGATTGCAATGCACTGAACACAACATTCAGGAAGATTGACTGCCGTACCATAAAAAGTATTCTGTAGTTTTGAAATTGGTTTGGTAATCCCTCTGTCTAGATTTCCACAGTAGTCACTTTCGTTCCTTTTCAGACTCCTTAAAAGAAAAGGTCCATCTGAGCACTTGTCACTTTAGGCTCATTAAAAATCGAAGGCGACTAGAGTCATCTTTAGCTTTTTCTCGACTCTTAAAAATTGAAAAAGAAAGTTGTGTCAAAGCGTCATAAATTTATTTTAATCGGAATAACATCATTGTTCCCTTGTTGGTCTTAGGTTGAGAAAATGGAGTCTACCAACCAAGGATTTCCCCTTGGGGGAAATCCTAGTCCTTTCTCCTCTTGGGGAGATGTTGGTGCTCCGCACATGGCTACATTGTCCCTTCCAGGACTCACAATTGGCCTACCAGTATGGCTTTTCTCGACCTCTGTCGTTCAAAACACCGTAATTCCTCAGCAATCAAATGAACAACCAGATGATGCTAAAGTCGCCCCCCACCTTCTACTTTGTTTGTTTCTCCCTCTCCTTCTTCCTCTTCGCTTGGTGAAGTTAGTAACACTAAAAATCAAGTAACTGTGAAGAAGAAGAAAGGGAAGTAGAAGAAGAAGAAGAAGCCAATGACAAAAGGAAGCAACCATGCATCGTCTGGCAAAAATCCACACACTGCACCATCCAAAACTAAATCTCCATGTGTCATTTGCAAAGGAGACCACTATCATCGAGATTGTCCCTGCATCCCGCGGATCTTAAGGGATCGGTCTCCCTGTTTGCACAATCTGGTGTCTTCAACCTCTGACGATCATGTTGAGAGCACACCATCAACTATTGAAAATGAAGTAAATGGAAAGAAAGGAAGATATAAATTTCCTTGTAGACTGTGTGAAGGTGATCATGCCCTCCACCATTGTCCTTTTCTGGATGAAGTGAAAAGAGTCTTGGATAACCATCCTGCTTCACCACAACGACTTCCTCCTGGATACAAGAAACTCTTGCCGAGTCCATCGCTAGTTGAAAATCTGACTGACACACCTTTGTTGTCAGTCGAAGCACCTATCATTGAAGATAAACCCTTTGAGTCCACACCAGACCAAAGTCAACAGGTCGAGATGGCAGTCGACCCAGTCTTGTCTTCAGAAGGTCCACCTTCAGATGATACAGTCACCAAAGAGAATGAGAACGACACCATTCAAATTCTTTTTGTTAACACAGAATCCGATGAACATGGGGGCAATCTACCCATTCCTTTACCACAGGAAGGAAGTTCGTCAGAGATTTATCCAGCCGTTTATTCAGTCCCTCCTCCAAGCAATCTAGTCATTTCCTTCGATTGGAATCTACTAGGGAGACCTCACCTACCATCTAATGTACCATTCCGAATCATAGTAAAAGCTTACAGAATGATCATGGTTGGTAATATCATAGATGAAGGGGTTTCTGTGAGTATCCTTTCCTTAGTGCTTGGAAAGCACTTGGTTCGCCATCGCTTCTGCCTGAGATTCGAAACCTGTCAGGATTCAACAATGGAACCAGTCGACTGTTAGGGATCCTTCGAAATTTTCCTATAACTTTGAGAAGGAAAACTGCTCATCTAAACGTGATGGTAGTCCAAGGGCCTCTAGATTACAATCTACTCCTTGGGCGTGACTACATTTACAGCATGGGAGCTATTGTTTCCTCACTCTTTCGAGTGATGTGTTTTCCGTATGAAGGCAGAGTGGTCCAACTAGTTGACCAGCTTTCATTCCCTGGTTCAAACATAGCTACTAGTCAAATTCCATCCCTAACTGGTCTTTTTGCATAAGGAATGTCTCATCAATCTCCACTCCATCCACCTGATGAGCGCGAGTGATTCAATGATTGTGACTAAACCTAGGGGGCATGCGCCCTGGTCTGCTTCAGCAGGAAAACCCCAAATATAAGGTAGGTTTCCACGTAGGATATATGACTAGTCTGACACTCCTGTCCATTTAGGAAAATGGATCAGTCTGGAAATATCATTTCCTCATCAAAGGTTATGTGATCAGAACTAACAACATTCACCTTTGTCAATTTTGATGGACAGAGCCAAGGAAGTGTTTGGTTTGCAAATGTGGATGAAACAATCTTGCTAATGCAAGAACTTCTGTATGGTAACCTGGAAACTCTATTTTTCTTATACCTGGGGAAGTGAAAAGTGACCTTTTATTTTCTTAGTTTGTAGGCTCTCAACCCTTTAACCTCATAGGTGGTCGTTCCTATCTTGCATACAAAAGGCTCCGAAGAAAAGTTTAGCATGGGGAAAGCTCCCTAAAAAATGAACCTACCAATGAGAAACATCCTTATTATACGACTGGCACGAGCAGTTTTACGCAAAGTTTAAGCTTGTTAAAAAATAAACCTAGTAATGAGCACATGTTCCACCAGAGTTCAATCTCATTAAAAAATGAACCTACCTTTGGTAAATAACCATTGCGATTGCATAACTATCAGCTTTTGAACCTTGGTCGTGTTCTTACCATCACCTCCACTCTTTTTTAGCTGATCATACGCCTCCATTTGATTGTTTACCCATTTGATGAATAGCTACGACGAGTGATTCTATTAGCCACCTTCTTTACACTGTTGTGATTGAAAAGTTCCAAACCTTACTTGGAACCAGTTGCTATCCAAAAACATCACTCGTTCCTCAAAAAACGAGTCTCCTTTAAGCTCTTTTCATCTGACTCATAAAATATGAAAATATTACCGAGCAATTGGCCTCTCTAACTCATTAAAGTCATTGGAAGTTCCATCACTCCTCTATATTTTAATCTTTTTGGACTTGAGGAATCATTACACAAAAGGATTGATTGTTTGTCTTGTTCAGCTCATTAAAACTATCGAAAAGTCATCCCTTTTGTATTATTTTATACTTTTTCGGACTTAAGGGATTATATTATGAAAATGGACTACTAGAGTTTCCTTTCCATCTCTTTTTAGACTCTCTAAAATTGAAAAGGACTGACTTATCTTTGTCATTAAACTCGTTAAAACAATAGCTACAAATTTGTCCATGCAGACAAGAGCGAGTTTCACTGTCGCTAGGCTTGTTGAAACATAGCGACAGGTTTGCTCTAAGGGCAAATTATAGAACAAGCATATGTTATCCTCCTCAAGCTTAACAAAAATAAAGAGGCACTGGTCAACAATGATTGGGGAAAAAGGGAAGAAAAATTGGATTAACTTCATTGGTAGCAGGTCGCTCTTGAACATGACACTTTCACTCCATCACCATGATTGAGTCAGGATGGGTTATTCTGTTCACTGATCATATCACCATTAGTCCTCCGTACCATCCATTTTGGGGTTAACGCTACCAATCCATTCCAGTGTCACCGATATGTTCAAGAGAATTCGCTCATAGAATTCACCAACCCCTAACGCCTCATCCACTGCAATACCTTCACTCTCCATTTTTCATGACTGGCACCCTGAACCTTGTATCATCAAATCGTTTTCACCTCCACAAAATCATTTGCTCCATTCCGTGTCGTAGATTCGGGATTCATTAAGGCCCTCCTATGACAGGTCACTTCTTGTTGACATCAGCTCATTATCCAAGAAGTTGACTTAGGAACAACCCTTTCAGTACTTTGAAGCTTGCATGCCTCAATGGCAAGTTTCTCACTTCCGGCGATAGGTTTACATCAATGGCCTTCGACCGAAAGATTTTGCGTGGTGTTTGACATCGACTCATGTACTCACACCACGTGAATTGTACTGCAGTACCTTGAGGGTCATCATAATTATCGATGATTCCTCTCGCGCCTATTAACAGCTTACATCATTGGCTGGTAATCAGGCATTGTCTTTCCATGTTCGACATCAGAACATCTTTTCACATGGATCGACTTGTACTTCGGGTGAAGATTGAACGAGTTTGAAGACCCTAGATCTAGTTTCATCCATTCGGGCTGCGATATATTCAGGAAAATAAAGACATAAAATGTACATCATTGCTACACAGATGATCATCCAAGCTAAGGGATGATGGCTCTACCAAAATCATCAGTTTGCCACACAGACGATTGTCTATCCTATGTACATGAAAATGAATTTATAAAGCTGAGCATGGGAATGCCCACTTCAGCTAGATCATGAAAATATTATGAAGATAATGTATTGTATTGTATCTTATTACAGGTCACCCTCCAGTTCGAAAAACCTTGGATACTCATGATAAAGAATTTCACCCGACATCAGAAGATTTACGACCTCATGCTTTAGGGGGCAACTGTTATAGGCATATTTGGGCATTGTAACCCCAATCACATACGTCCATAAACCAAGGGCTTATAAACCCCTAAAAGTGTTGTTTCATACCCTAAAGGAACAAGGTCAGCTGATTACATCATTTCCCATAAGTTCTCCCTGAAAAACTGCTCAGAACTAGTCAAAACTGGACCATACAGACTGATCCATGCTAAGGGTGCGATGCATCTCATCTGTTACACATGGGGGGTGTGATGCATACTGAAAAGCCCTTCTGTAGGGTGCGATGAACGAGAGTAGACAAATGGAAAGGGTTGTTTGCTAGGTGGAAACTCAAAGAATCTTCTAGAATCTACTCATATGACACTTGCCTCTCTGAATTCACCCAGGGATAAGTAAGAGATCATGAAATCTCGAAGTGGAACCAAGAACTATCAGTGAAATGAAACTAATCAAAATCCTAGAAGCTAACTCACTCTCCTGAAAACATCTATATATAGATCCCTCATCCTAGAGATCCAAAGGCTGGAATTTTGTAATTTGTAAGGAAGTGTTGTTGGTTTCTCTTTGAGACATTGTATTGTTGGGTGATCTTGCTTTGTATGAGGTGAAGAGGTCTTTCATGCTGGGAGGAGGATGTTGGATCAGATAGCTTGGTTGTAATTCTCTCTTCTACTACTTCTATCAATAAAGCTATTTGAGTTTTCCTCTATATACTTGTGTATCTCTGAATCTTGTATTTACATATGCATTTATATGGTTAATGTACATCTGATCCTATATTGTTTATGGTTATATATCTCTATGCTTTGATGATATTTTGCTTCTTTGACTCTACAGGTGTTCTTTGAAGCAGGACAAGTGAGAAAGGAGTGGCGAAAGCTCTATCAAAGGAGAGAGGAAACAAGCAAGGAGACTAGCGAAAGACTGAGGTTGGTACTCTCTGCTTCTTTCTCATCTATCTCCCATAAAGGAAAACACAAGTAACTTTGGTTTGTTTGTTTCTAAGATAGCTACCCATCTTAGTGGGACTAGTAGCTCTAAATGGACACTAGTTTTCCCGATAACAATGCCCTCTAAGCCAAACTTATAGCCAAGCTCTAGATCAACTCATGAAAAAGGTGACCCTAGTACTGATGACACTATGGGTTCATTTCCTATAGCATCACATGTTGAGAGCACAGGGAAAATTGTGTGCACATGTTTGGTGAATGAGAAAGGAATTTCGATAAAAACACCAAAAAATCTTGGTATTTTTTATGTTTCAACTATTTCATGTTGTCTATCTCAAACATAAGTCATCTATATTATTATTTTCAAACTAATGATATCATCTTTTTTCATGTAGGTAACAACTTGTTTTATAAAAAAATGGATGATAGAGTGTTCAATATTTTCAGGCCCACCATACACGAAAGGTGGAATTACCAAAATTCCAACCTTAAAAAGGAGCTTATGGACTACCTTGAAGATCTATTCAAGGTAGATACCTTCAATAAAACCAAGGTCACTGCCATAGTCAGAAAACATTTAAAATGTGTACGAGACTAGTACAGGGTTTACTTGGGAAATAAACCTAGGTATGAGCACCCTCCCAAGATTCTCGAGATGGAATAGAAGGGAATCATCAAGGACACAGAATGGAAGAAAATGAAAAAGTATGGGAAAGCACCACTTGGTGAAGCAAGGTATAAATTACATCTAATAATTTTAATTTTCTTTATTTTTGAATAAAAATGCAGTATATAACATACTTGAAACTTTTCATAGCCTCCCTGACACTTGGAAGGCAACTAAGATAAGGATTGAGAAGCATGGGTAGCACAAACTGGGCCAAGGTGGCTATTTGAAGCTACATGCATGATTTGTAAGTACTTAAACATCTTAAGAATATTATATTTTATATCGCCTTCCAACTTTCTGGTAATTGTGCTAGCCAATAACATAAATCAATACTATTATGCAATGTAGGGTGATTAATTCGGAACTGAAATCATAGAGGAAGATCTCTAGATTAGTTTCAAGTTTGGATTTAAATTTGTAGTCGATCGCTAAAAAAGTATGGGGAAAAACTGAAGATCCAGTTTGAAGGACTTGGTAAATAAAATTCACTCCACATTAACCATTCATTACTTATAAAATACAATCATGTTTGATATCATCCATAAATATAATGTGTTGCTTTTCTTTAATGAGTAGGTGAGTAGCAAAAATATAAATGATCCCATGACTACTAAGCAAAAATCCTCTGATAGTGCGCACCAGCCAAAATATTTTGGTGCTCCCAAGGAACACCATGACAGTTGGGAGAAACCCCATGACAGTAATAGGATTGTATATTAATCATATACTTAATAATTTTGTACTTATAAAGTATGTACTATTTTTTTTTTTTACCTATTCATTTACGATTGTCTACTTATAAATTTTGTGGTTTCAATGGTAGAGCGTGATGTACAAGAGAATCCTCAACCAGAAGAGGCATGAATTAGTCATTGCAACAGTGTCAACTAGTGAACTAGGTAAGTAATTACATTACAAATGTATTTTATATTATTAAAAAACTACATCAATGATATTCAATAACTCGCCATATAAATTTAATATCTTTTGTAGGTTTTGCTCCCCCACAAAATCCTCAACTTAGTGAGAACATCATGATCAAGGGTACAATGTGTCAAAAGAGCCATTTAGAATCGTCATCAAAACAACCCCGACCAGAAGATGAAAATACAGAAATGGGTGAAAAACTTAAGAATTTTTTAGGTTGTAATAAGAAGAAGAAAAAAAAAATGATGTATGATGTTATAATGTATTGCATAAGGCAGATTGTTGTATAATATTTTTTATTTATAAAAATAGATTTATGTATTAATATAACACTTCAATGTGTTCTTTCATACTTTTTTTTGGACATATGACTCTAAATGAGTACTTTGAATGAGATATTGAATACTTTTTTGTACTTATGTTAGAAAAATATGAAATATACTTGCTTAGAAGTTGTCAAAGGATGAATGTGAACAAATATGTTTCTTTATCAATTTTCTATTTTTCTAGTGTGTATGTATGAATCTTAATGTGTTTCTATCAAATTTTCTATAGTGGATAGATTGGGTATTGGGGAATGGAGAGTGATGTGGGGGGGGTGGGGGGGGCGCGCTGGGCATAAAAGATTCTACCTTCATATGGTTGGCCTTGTTTAATAGAGAATAACTTAGGATTTGGACAGTCTTGGAGAAAACCTCCCTCATTCCAACAGAAGAATAACAAAGTCAATGGTAACTTCATCGTTGCTCCGTCAAATTGAGGAGCGTTTGCTCCAAGATTAGAATACTCCAATAAATTATTCTTGAAACCAAGAGGATTTTATTCAATTATTCATGCACTTGAGTATTTCTAATTTTTATTCAGTCATAATTTCTTTTCTTAATTTTTATTATTATTTTGTTGATTATTTATCTACCTTTAACATAATTTATGTGCATTGCAGGTATTCTTATTCCAGAAATATGCCATCCATAAATGTAACATGGCTGGAAAGAAAGTGGATGAATTGATATGTATTTTTTTATCATCTTTGAATAATAATATATGTGATTAAATGGGTGGAATTGATATTAAATGGTAGATATGTAATTAAAAATATAATTTGAGAGTTGTCATCGCAATTGGGGTACTTTGAGAACTAGTTTACCGTCCTATGAGAACTTGTTTTGATTTAAAAATAATGTCTACCCTTAATTCAAATTATGTGAATTGAAGGTATGTTTATTCTCAATTTATCTATTGTCCTCTTCTTGACAAATACAACATTCATCCATCAGGGATGGCCCAGATGCTACTTATGAAGATGGGAGGAAATATTGGTTGTCTTGACCAATATTGAAGCCTGTTTGAGAAGTATTTGCAGTATTGCACTTTTTTGTTTTGATATTGTGATAATTGTTTCCTTTTTTAAAGTTTTGAATATTAGTTCTAGGTTCTATTAATGTTTGTCATTTTTTTTAAACATGAATCACTAATGCATTATGGAGATGTTGAATTGTTAAATGTTGTATTTTCCAGAAAGAGGAAAACAAAGGAAATATGGATATTCCCTATGCATTATCTGCCATTTTGAAGGTACATGGTTTAGGGGAATAGATAATATGGGTTTGTATAAAATATTTAGTTGTTTAATTTAATTTGTTGATTTGAACTATTTTCTAGTAGAAAGATTGGTTACTGGGGAATTGAGAGTGATGTGAGGGGGTTGGGGAGGGGCCATAAGAGCTTCCACATTCACGTGGTTGGCCTTGTTTAGTAGAGAATAATTTTGGATTTGGAAAGTCTTAGAGCAAACCTCCCTCCTTCCAACAGACGAACAAGAAAGTCAATGTTGACTTCATTGTTGCTTTGTCAAATCGAGGAACGTTTACTCCAAGATTAGAATACTCCAATAAATTATTCTTGAACCCAATAGGAGATCATTCAAGTATTCATGTGATTGAGTATTTCTAATTTTTATTTAGTCATAAAAATGTTTCTTAATTTATTTTATTAATTGATTGATTATTTATCTACATTTAACACAATATATGCGCTTTCCAAGTATTCTTATTCCAAAAAGTTGTCATCCAAAAATGTAACATGGTTGGAAAGCAAGTGGACAAATTGATAGGTATTTGTTATCATCTTTGAATAAAAAGATATGTGATTAAATGGGTGGTATTAACATTAAATGGTAGATTAATTAGACTTCCCTTCTTCAACTAAGGGTTATATCACTTCGACTAAAAGAAGTTAGATGTCTTTCCATGCTTAACCCACTTAGTTCATCCAATAAAAATTATCATACATAAATCCAATTGTGTAATAGTCCCAGTGAAAATTCCATGTATAAAAGTTAATAAAGGAAAAATAATAACCACAGTTGATGGCACACGTATTCCAAGCTTAATGTTGGGAAAAAGCATAGGGATGGGGGTCACTGGAGATTGATTATGGTTAAAGAAATTGGCAAAGGAAATGATAAAGGCTTTGGAAAAGAAAAATGGAACTTTGGCACACTTATTTATGAAAATAATGGAAATTAGGAGAAAAGGGAGGTGAAAGGTCATAGGTTGCATGTGATGAGGAAAATGAAGAAAATACAGGCCTCATTAATAAAAAGGATTTTAAGGATCAATTCATAGGCTTTTGTCAGTACAGTTTTGGATCTCTCTCTCTATTCTCTCTCTCTCACACTCTTGGACACTTAGAGTTTTCTTGGAGCACTCTTGGAGGAGTGTGGCATACTTGGAGTTTCGGAGCAAGAATGCAAAGGAAGAGTAGGGAAGTGCAAGAGGACATCATGATCAACAACTACATTGGGGTTTCCTTGCATGTATGTTTTCATTACTAGGTTTGGCATGCCTAGCATATGCATGTGGTTTATTGGTCATGATATGTCATTGGCATGGAGGATTGTCTGGATTGACAGTGGATTTGCCTAGCCTTTCCATTTGCTAGATCTGAATGGTTTTGTGGGTTCATTTCTTTGTTTTTCTGGTTGGTTCTCATGTTTCCTTTAGCTTGGGTTGAGTTACTAGTTCTTGGAAGCCCTGGTTGGACAAATGCTCTAGAAGCCCTATAACAACTTGGGTTGAGTTACTAGTCCCAGAATCCTTGGTTGGAAAAACACTCTGGAAGCCCTTGACTGGTTGAGTTACTAGTCCTAGAAGCCATGGTTGGGCAAACACTCTGGAAGTCTGGAGGAAGCTGTGGTTTGCGTTACTAGTCCTGGAGCCTTGGTTGGAACAAACACTCTGGAGCTCTGGAAGGCTTGGGTAGAGACCAATCTGGTGATGGTTTGTGATGTCCGACCATGAGGTGGAATCACTATTTGATGGATTGACATGGGTTGGACTCTGTAAGCCCTGGATGGCTGTGATTGATGTGTTTTATGAGATCCCACATTCATGTTTGGAATATGGCACAGGGGTGACTGGCTGAAGAGAGATTTGGCTTAGCCATGTCTATGGTCGGGTGGTTTGTGGAAATCTCGAACCTGGTTTTCCATTACATCATTAATATGAGGTCATTTCTCCTTGTTATTTCATTAGTATTACATTGGTTTATATGTGGATTATATGGTCGTTGTTTCTTTGGTATTTTTTTGGTTATTATGCTAGTTATGAGCATGTATTATGACAATGGCTATGTATGGCTCTCATCATGTTCTAACTTGTAAATGAATGAACAATGTATCTATGGCCTAATGATGATAATGCATCTACTTTGATAAGGAAACAATGCCTCATAGTGAATCTCAAATAAGTATGAGAAACCTAAGCTCAACTTTGTGGTTAATACTTGTAGCTTTAATATTTGTGATATTTTTAGGAAAACACTTGTCATGGCTAGTAGGTATCTAGTCTAGTCCTTGTAAACATTTTTGTAGATGTATCATTGTTCCATTGTGATAATTCATTTATGAACCTACCTTTGAGTTTTGGGTAGTGAGCTGGGCTCTGGGCCTGAAAAAGTGGCACAAATCCCAGAGTCGCAGACACAAGTCTAAGGAGAAAAGTCCCCAGACGCATGCATACCCATGTTGTGGGAGCGTTTGGAGCCTCCTAGACACATGCTTGTCCATATAAAGGGAGTGTACGAGAGTTTAATGGTCTAAAAACTCAATGGGACCCATGGGCTGGTTACTTGAGTTGTTGGGATGGCTCCTGGGAGTTTTGTTACTAATGTGGAAGGTTTGTATGATGTATTTATGTCGATTCCACTTCCTTAACTAACACCTAGGGAGTCAAAGATATCATAGTAACTTCTCGTCACATGTTTACCGTAGTTGGTTGGTTACTTGGATAGATGTGGGAGGAGGGTGTACAAAGTGGTATTAGAGCATGGTTCACCCCTCGGACTGGATGGCTTCTTCATTGGTCATGCATTCATGTCGATTTCATATGTGTTTCTTGTGTTATAAGACCATGTGCTTGTTGCATTTGTATGGTATGGGTTATGGTTGTAGTGAGGTCGCCATGGGAAGTTGATGGTGTTGTTTTCGAGTGTGTCGTCATGAGTGTATGGTTGATTATTCATTTTTTATGCACGTTAGTATTCACATGTGGTAAAGTGTACAGTGATGTGGTGGTTGTTGTCATGCATGAGGTCATGGTATGTGTAGTTGATATGGTCATGCATTGATGATTGGGATCTAGCTATAACGATGGTTATATACTTATATGTTTATGTGTTATATTTATATATGTTGTCATGATTATGTTATACATGTATTACGCTGATTTTTTTATCTTGCAGACGAGGTATCCTCCCCAAATTACGCTAAGGTATGTTGGTTTATTGTGATTTGGTTTAGCTGACATGCTACACCTTGTAGGAAGAATAGCAAAGATGACTAGCAAGATGGTAGATTATAGTTCCTGAGACTCTCAGTATGGATCAGATCAGCATTATTGTGTTGGGTACTCTTTTGATTGGGCAAACACACTGAGAAGCTTAAATGTAGAGATAAGGAGTTGTAAGGTAGAAAATGACATAATCATACAGGCACAAGAGAAACAAGCAGAGGTAAATGTAGTGATGCTTTAGAGTTTGTCAGAATTGCAACTATAGGGTCCCCTTCGGATCAGTCATGAGAAGGAGGACAAAAGTAATGGGGAATATGGAAGCAATTCATTTCGTGAGTATAGGTTGGATGGAGAGGAAAAAATCAGAGATGGCACGTCTTTGGATACTCTAGATAAGAGAGGTGATGGATGCAGGTACTATTCTAGTCCTGGTTCTGACAAGAATTATGATTGGCATTGTTACCATCCTTACAGGAGGAGTGACAAGGGATATTTTTTGGATGATTTAAAAAAGCAAAGACACCTACATTTAATGGAGAAATGAAGAAATCGCAAGATGCAGAGGCATGGCTTCTTGGTATGGGGATGTTCTTCAGGTTGCATGATTATTCAAAGAACATGAAGGCCATAATAGCTACATTCAATCTCAAAGGTAAATGAGGTATTTGGTGGGAAGACATGAAGAATGTCAGAGTTATTCATGAGGAAGACTTGGAATGAGTTCGAGAGACTATTCAGGAAGAAGTACTTATCAGAGATATACTTTGATGACAGGGAAAAAGAATTTTATAAGCTAAAGATGGGATCGATGATAGATGAGGAGCACACTAGAAATTTCTTGGAGATACTGAGGTATGTTCCTTACATTAAGGAGGAGAAGGCCAAGAATTAGAGATTCACTAGTGGTTTACCGATTACATTAAGACAGGATTGAGTTCGATGAGCCTAGATCATTAGAGGAGGCCATCTGAAAGCTAAATCATTGCTATGAGAAATTGAAGCGCATATATGAGACTAATCCAGAATGGAAAGGTAATTCAAGGAATAAAGGAAAATGGGACAATAAGCGAGAAATACCTTAGGGTGTAATAAATAGAATGCAATGCCATCTAAGAGGTTCAATGCATCTGACGTAGGATAGGGACTTCAATTTGAGGAGTAGAATAAGGATGCAGGCTGAAATCCTTTTAAAGTGTTGGACTTGTGGAGGAGAGCATCGTAGGAGATATTGTCCACAACATTAGGGTGCTAGACCACAAATCTACAATGCCCAGGAGGCATATATCATGGGAGATGTTGGGCAGAGTGTTCCTAGGATCTATGCAATGCTAGATAATAGACACGTAGACCATCAGGAATCTATCATTGATATGGATGGTAAGCTTTGTGATCAAGTTGTTTCTATTTTGATTGACCCTGGATCTAATTATAGTTATGTTAATCCTAACCTGGTGGATAAGTGTGGTTTGAATAAAGAAGTGCATGTAGAGTCTTGGTTAGTGTAGTTGGCTACAGGTACAAAGAAGTGAGTTCATCATTGGGTAAGAGCTTGTGCATTTGATTTGAATGGTATGCCTACCTCAACACATTTGAATGTATTACCATTGGGATCATACAGTATGTTGTTGGGCATGGATTGGTTGTACCTTCATAGAACTAAGGTGGATTGTTATGACAAATCCATTGAGTGCTTGGATGAAAATGGGGAACAAAGAGTCTTGCAGGGTAAGAAGAAAACAACATTAGTTAGAAAGGTGAAAACTATGCAGGCCAATTGCAGGAAAGGGTGTGTGTTATTTACGGTGCACATTTCTAGTGACAAAGTTAAGGAATTCGAGGATGCATATGTTTTGAGCAGGTATCCAGTTCTACAACAATTTCAATATGTATTTTTGGCATATATTTCAGGTTTTCCACCTCACAGGGAAGTAGACATTTCTATTAAGTTGGTGCCAGGGGTAGCTCTGACATCAAAGGCACCTTACAGGATGAGTACACCTAAGTTGGTAGAGTTGAAGCTGAAGTTGAAGGAAATGCTTGACAAGGGGTACATTAGACCAAGTGTATTTATATGGGAAACACCGATATTGTTTGTGAAAAAGGAGGATGGTACTCTCAGGATATGCATTGACTACATGCAGTTGAATAAAGTGACCATCAAGAATAGGTATCCATTACCGAGGATTGATGACTTTCTCAATTAGTTGAAGTCAACAACAATGTTCTCGAAGATTGATATGAGATTCAGATATCAATAGGTACGCATTAAAGAAGAGGACATCTATAAGACAACTTTCTGGACCAAGCATGTGCATTATGAGTTTGTTGTAGTTCCATTTGGTTTAACTAATGCTCCAGCTACCTTTCTGTGCTTGATGAATAGTGTGTTGCATCTGTATTTGCACAAGTTTGTTATTGTGTTCATTGATGATATATTGGTATATTTAAAAAATGAAGAAGAGCATGCCGAGAATTTAGCAACAGTGTTGAGATTGTTGAGAGAGCATTAGTTGTATGCTAAGCTTAGTAAGAAGTTTCTTGTAAACTGAGGTAAACTACTTGGGACATTTGGTTTCCAAGGATGGCATAGTAGTGGACCCAGAAAAGGCGAGAGCTATCATGGAGTGGGAAGTCCCTAGGAATGTGGATGAGCTGAGATCTTTCACGGGGTTAGCAAGTTATTATAGGAGGTTCATTAGGAACTTCTCGCAGATTGCTTATCCTATCACATTATTGTAGAGGAAATGTAATAGGTTTGAATGGAAAGAGGACTATGCAGCCAGTTTTGAGAAGATCAAGAAGTTGTTGACACATGCACGAGTGTTAAATATTATAAATCTAGATAAAGAGTTTGTAGTACGTATAGATTCTTGCAAGAGATGACTCGGTGGAGTCCTTATGCAGGATGGATAGGTGGTATGATATGAGTCATGCAAACTGAATGAGCATGAGTAGAACTACTCAACACATGATCTTGAGTTGGTAGTGATCATACATGCATATAATATGTGGAGGCACTATCTTCATGACATGAGGTTTATATTGATGAGTGATCACAGTGGTTTGCGGTATCTATTTGACCAACCAAATTTGAATGGAAGGTAAGATCAGTGGTTGACCATGATCAATGAGTTCGAATTTGAGATCAAGTATATCAAATGTAAGGAGAATAGGGTGGTAGATGTTCTTAGCAGGCGGATACAGGTAAATCACATAGCAATTATGAGCTCCTATGGGTAAGAATTACAGGATAGGATCTTGCAGGTAGGTCAACGGGATGTCAGGTATATGGAGATTGTGCACAGATTGTGACAGAGTTTAGGTAGTGGTATAGGTATAGGTGGTGTTATATCTATAGGTACAGGTACAGGTAGTGGTATAGGTGTGAGTACAGATGCAGGTTCACAAGATGGACTATCGTCTCATGACAGATGGATTGGTTAGATTTAGGGATAGGATATATGTGCCAGATAATAGTGAGCTCAAGAAGGTGATTTTGAGGGATTTTCATGTGAAACGATATTCAGGCCACCTAGGTTATCAAAAGACACTGAAAGCAATGAAGAAATTATATTATTGGCTAAATTTGAAGAGAGATGTAGCATAGTTTGTGGCTAGGTGCTTGGATTGTCATCAGGCGAAGGCATAGTGTAGGTATCCAGGTAGACTGGTACAATCGATTTTGATTCCAGAGTGGAAATGGGAGGTTATTTCAATGGAATTTATCACAAGTTTGTCGAGACAATGAGACAACATGATTCAATCATGGCAGTGGTGGACAGGTTGAAAAAGGTAGTGCACTTCATTCTAGTGAAGTCTACATTCTCAGCGAGTGATGTATCACAGGTCTTCATTAGGGACATGGTCATATTGCATGGAGTTCCAAAGAGGATTGTGTTAGACAGGGATGCGAATTTCACTTCCAAGTTTGGGAAGGAGTTATCTGTAGGTTTTGGCACAGAGTTGGCCTTCAATACAACTTATCATCCACAAACAGATGGACAGACATAGAGGGTCAATAGGATATTGGAGGACATGTCAAGGATGTATGTGAGGCATCAACAACGGAAGTGGGAAGAGTACCTTCCATTGGTAGAGTTCTCTTATAATAATGGGTATCTAGAATCCTCGAGGATGAGTCCATTTGAGGCATTGTATGGGCGGAGTTGCAATACTCCCATCAGTTGGAGTGAGCTAGTTAACATGATGTTGATTGGACTGGACATGTTGGTGGAAATGGAACAAGAAATGCAGGTAATCAAGAAGAATTTGAAAGCAGCATAGGATAGGCAGAAGATTTATGTAGATCAGAATAGGTTGTTCAAGGAGTTCTAGGTTGGGGAACAGGTTTACTTGCACATCAAACCGAAGAAGAGCTCTTTGCAGATTGGATTATGTGCCAAGTTGGCACCTCAATTTTGTGGACCTTTCAGGATTATTGAGAGGATTGGGCTAGTATCTGTAACACAATATTTTGTCACACCTCCTGAACTTCCCTGTGACATACCTCAAAGTTCCTGAAACACAACCATAATGCATTTTACTCATTCATATATGCAGCTTTGATCTTCCCTCAGACATTGATTGGAAAATGCCTTGAGCTTCCCCTGAAGGAAATAACTCTTAAACCGTAATTTGAGCATCATCACTCTTATGAGACTGAAAACCGCGATAGTCACCTGTTGTATTATAATTGAGCCATGATGGCATTGCGCTATTTACTTGTATACTCGTGATGATCCCAAAAAGGCAATTTTCCGAAAGAGGATGAGAATCTTCGTTATCTAGAAGCTTCCAAAGCGGCGAGCTGGAGGTTGTTTGGCATAGATGAGGTCGAATTCTCCCAACTTGGCCTCTTGGTCTTATCCCTATGAGCTACCTCCTTGAGATAAGAGCCTACTCCTATCTTTGGAGAGATCCTAACTCCCTTTCCTAGCCTATATATTCATCCTTTCCCATTCCCAAATGGTTGGTCTATGTCTATTTGCACCCTTATGCTAAGATTGTGCCTATATGCTACTCATTTGGCTTGGAGGAGGAGTGCTTGGAGAGCTTAGCTTGGACTTGGATATTAATTCAAGGAGAGCCTATCAACATCAAGGCTTGGTTATATGCTTCCCTTTATTTTCTATTAATATATAACTGCTGGTTCATTTTCCCTAAATGTGTATGCTCATGTATCATTTAGCTTAACATTCCTTGATCAGTTAAGTAGGTTTCTTTTGAATATGCTATTTGTATTTGCATGTCTTGTTGTGTCTTGATCTCTTGTGCAGGTGCATAAATGCTGAGAGTGGCAGGAACAAGCCCGTGATGCAAGTGATTTAAGGTATTCAACAAAGGAGATCGAAATAGCATTAGAACGAGGTAGGCCATCTTCTTCATTTCTCTTTTCAATTGTAACTTAGGAAAGTGTTTGGTAGATTGTCACTTCGGTTGATAGACTCACTCATTGGGCTAGAGGGATCATCTCTATTTGCAGAGAGGATTTATGTAGACAACAGTATCCTATCGACTTGCACTTCCTCCGAAAGTGAAAGTCCATGATGTTTTCCATGTGTCATTGCTTAAGAATTATGTTAAATATGTTGATCATGTGATTGAAAAGTCTTTATTGTAGGTGGAGCTAGAAGGTGAATTCCAGCCGCAACCGTAGTGTATTTTGCAGAGAAAGATACTCATGCTCCATAACCAAGCAAACAAGTAGGTTGAAGTGCAATGGAAGCACTTTGGGCTTAATGAAGCTACATGGGAGATGGCGAATCAGATGCGGGCTATGTATCCTTCCTTATTCGCTAGTTGAGTGGATGTTTTGGTATATGTTTTTGGTAAATGTTTTGGTGATGTTTGGTATATGTACATATGTATATGGATGTAAATATCACCATGAGCTATGTTATAAATCTCCAATAAGCAGTATGGGTGTGTTATAGACATTTTTGGGCACTGCAACCCCAAGCATAAATGTCCATAAACCAAGGGCTCCTAAGTCCCTAAAGGTGTTGTTCCAACCCCTAAAAGAACAAGGTCAACTGATTACAGCATCTACCAGAAGTTCTCCACGAAAAGCTACTTAGAACTGGTCAAAACTGGACCATTTCACCTGCTCCATAGGCAAAGTGCATTGCATCCCACCTAAATACACACAATAGGTGCGTTGCATGTCAAAAATCCCTTCTATGGGGTGTGATGGGCGAGAATGGACAAATGGCAGGGTCAATCCACAAGGTGGAGAAGCATGGAATCTTCCAGAAACTTCTCCTGTGACACTTGCCTCTCTGAATTCGACCAGGGTTGAGTAAGAGATCATCAATCTCCAAGTGGAATCAAGAACTATCAGAGGGAAGACACTAATCAAATCTCAAGCTGACTCACCTCCCTTGTAGACATCTATATATGGATCCCTCATCCCAGAGATCTAGAGGCTGAAATTTTGTATCTTGTAAGGAAGTGCTATTGGTTTCTTGGTGCAATATCATAGTGTTGGGTGATCTAAGCTTTTCATGAGGTGAAGAAGGTTTTACTTGCTGAGAGGATGATGCTAGGTCAGAACAATCGGTTGTAATTCTCTTGGCTCTTTCTTGATTATCAATAAAGCTATTCAAGTTTTCCTCCATACATTTGTGTGATTGATGTTTTATGCATTTGTGTGGTTAATATACATCTGATCCTATATTGCTTATGATAATAGATCTATGTTCTCGTATAGTGTTATGCTGCTTTGATTCTACAGGTACTCTATGAAGCTGGGTACACAAGAAAGCAAGTAGCAAAGGACTATCAGAAGGGAGAGGAATCGAGCAAGGAACCAAGCGCAAGACAGAGGTTGGTCTCCTTTATTCTTCTCTCATCTATCTCTCATAAAGGAAAACGAAAGTAGTTTTAGTTTGTTTGTTTCTAAGGTAGCTACCAGCCTTAGTGGGATTAGCAGCTCTGCATAGACACTCTTCCCGGTAACAAAATTGTGACTCCGCTGGGGAGCGAATAGATTGTTTGTTCATCTACATTTGTTTACTTTATAAACTTACAGATGGAGCCTGAAGTCAAGCTAGCTAGCCTTCGAACTGCATTTTCTATGCAAGTGCAAAGTAGATCAACGCTGCTTCAGTCAATCTCCGGGTTTTGTTTATTAATTAAACGATTGATTTACAAGTTTTCTAATTGCCCTCATGGTGGCTCTAGTAACCTCCTTAGATCTACCCCTGTGATTGATTTACTGATTACCACTTGCTCGGCCTAAATACCTGAACTGAACTGCAAACTATGACCCGGAATCCAATCAAAGTCTCATCCCTGGTCCAACGCACTGTCTGTTCTGTGAACTTCAAATGCATCGCACTTCCCGAGTGTAGTAGGTGCGTTGTATTTCAGTTTCATTGTGTTACAGGTGCGCTGATCAGACAAGGCCTTGTTCCTAAATTTTGGTTTCTGTGTTCACTCTTTTCAGCTCTATTCAGGAGTTTTTCTGCCTGTAGTCAGTACACCTCTATTTGAAACCCCTTTCCTTGCTATTATTCTGCCTCCATTGTGCAAAGAATTGTAAATGTTTTTATGTATTTTTAGTCATTTTCAGTTCTCTTTTACAAAGAAGTAGCGTAATTGAACTGTCGTTTCTTGATTTGAAAGTGTCGCAAGTGTCGTTTTCAGTCATAGAAGAGAATCTGATTATTCTTGATAGTCGATTACACTGTTACTCTTGTATTTGATTTGAATTAGTAGTTTTTCAAGTGTCGAAAGCAAGTTTTCAATTCCAAATAACAAAGTGTCGTCATTGTCCTCATTTTGTTTTGAAAAGAAACTTGTTAGTAATTGTCGCTTTGAAAAATAATTCAGATTTGTGCTTAGCTTTCTTTTTATCATTCATACATTAAGAAGGCTCAAAACAAATACATGCATGTGCATTTAGACTGTTTTTTTGGTTTGATTTAGGACAGTGCATATATTGTGTGCTCTCTGCTCTTTGTTGAAAGAAAATCATCTCTCTTTCCTTAGTAGCTAGGATTTTCATTGCAAAAAGAAGATTAAACGACTGTTTATCATCTTAGATTGCATTTTAGGAATTGTACATCTACATCACGCGGTGAACCTGAAAGGCAAATTTCTTAAGCAAGATCAACTATAAAATAAATTTAATGAATCTAAAAACGCTTTGGAACCTAACGCACAACATCTAGAAGTCTAGGCTAGAGACGTATTCCGGCGTCGTAAAGCCTGGTAACTGTTGTTTTCACTATTGGTTGGGTGATTCCTCCACTTTGAGATGACAAGTGCCAGTACGGACTTGTGCTCCCACGTACCGTCGAGTATATTTTGGGAGACCACAATAGGCTTTATCCTTTATCCATAGGAAGCTGTGTCTGCCACCCTATCGATCACAACGCACTGAACACAACATTCGGGAAGATTGACTGCCATACCGTAAAAATATTCTGCAGTTTTGGGATTGGTTTGGTAATCCCTCTGTCTAGATTTCCAGAGTAGTCTCTTTCATTCCTTTTCAGACTCCTTAAAGGAAAATGTCCATCTGAGCACTTGTCACTTCAGGCTCATTAAAAATCAAAGGCGACTAGAGTCATCTTTTCCTTTTTCTTGACTCTTAAAAATTGAAAAAACAAGTTGTGTCAAAGCGTCTAAAATTCATTTAATTCGGAATCATTTTCCCCTTTATTTTGAGTTGATCGAGTAATCCGCAATCGTGGAAGAAAGTCAATCGAAATCGCTAGAAAATCTTTTGGATAGACTAGATATGTCTAAACAACCGTCGACATCCAGGACTGTGTCATTTGACGCAGCAGTAGCAGAACCTCCTACTGCTATTCCAACAATGTTCGCTGGTGTACCATCTGTCCCGGAAAGTTATCAACAACAAGCCGGAGTCCAATCAGGGACTGTTTCGATGACATGGTCAGTTCCTATTTCTTCATCCGGATTATCATCTGGTATTTCTTATGTTGAAACTCAACAAATTGATCCAATGTGTCTTCAAAGGCCAATCTACCCTTTAAGTATTGGATTTCCACCATATGGAGGGCAGTATGCCTTTTCATTGTTCCCTCCTGGAGAACAACCATATGGGAGTTTACAACAAAGTTAAGGTCAAACTGGAATTACATCCAGTGGTTGGGTACCAATACTGCCTCAGCAACCAAGGGTTGTATATTCAATGTAACCAGTCCACCCTGTGTCGAATATTCCCACTATACCTGCTATGGTGACTGCGTCGCAAGTACAAGCGCTACCTGTTGTATGTCAACCCCAAGTTTCTCAGGTTTCAATACAATAGCCTCTTGTCTCAACGACTCAATCACAACCTCAGGTTAGTGCCTCCTTATCTGGAGCAACTCAGGCTCAAACAAGTACTATGACTCCTCATCTTGGTCAATCATCCAGTATTGGACAACAACAAATGGTCCAACAACCATGGCTGGTTCAATCTCAACAACCGCCATTCCAGCAATCATATCAAGGACCTGAGCAACAAGTCTTTGTAAGTAATGGGCAACCGCATTTCCAAAGCGGTTATCAACAACCATTTTATAATGGTTATGCCCATCAACCTTATCAAAGTTACCAGCATCAAATAAATTATGCTGGTATGAAAAGACCCACTGCTCAGGCGATTCCATCTTATCCTGGGTATGCTTCGCCTAACCTGAATCAACAGTTGCCCTTTGTAGCAACTCTAGAATTACCAGATCTAAACCGGCTGACGAATGATCCAATTGCTTACGCCCCTTGGTGGCCGGCGATTCCACATAAACTTCCGTCAGATATTCCTAAATTTAATGGAAATCCAGGTGAAGACCCGTCAAATCATGTGATGACCTTTCATCTGTGGTGTTCATCTAACACTCTAAACGATGATTCGATTAGGCTTCGCCTTTTTCAGCGAACGTTAACTGGTCTAGTAGCAAAATGGTATATCGAATTGCCTAGAGCTTCATTCGATAACTTCAGCACCCTAGCCACAACCTTTTTAACCCATTTTCAGTTACCAATAAGGTACGAAACAGGAACAGAGCTTCTTACCAATTTCAAACAGACAACGGCCACTCACATATTTGATCATATTCATGAGTGGCAACGTCGTCGCAGAAGGGTAAAAACATATGTTCCTGATCAGCTGCTAGCTAAATGGTTTATTAAGTCATTATTACCTTCTATAACAGAAGATGTGGCAAAGGGAGGGGTCGTCACTGAAGAGCAAGTTATTGCTCGTGCACAATATCTAGACTTGATCTATACTCATTCTGGTACGCTCTACGATAAAATACCTGATGCTCCTAGACCGGAATTTTCCATTCCTCCCCCTCCTAAATCAAACAAAGACTCTCATGCCGGTGATGGCATGATAGGTATGACAAGCATGAAATCGACAAAGGCTACATCTAAGAAAGCCCGTAAGATTTCTGATCAAAATGCAAATGAAGAACTTCTCGCCTTAGAGGTAAATGTTGTGTCGACTGACAAGGGCAAACAACTGAAGCAACCAGGGGGCAAGAAGTAAAAGAAAGGGAGAAAAAAGAAGCAGGATGAGTCATCTCTTGAAAAACCTTCTGCAAACCCTTCTGGGCAAAGGAAACCCCCTGCGGGGTGTCAGATATGCGATGAGGATCATCGGACGAGAGATTGTCCACATAAAGCTGAAGTTAAGAAACTCTTTAAGAGTTCAAAAACCTCAGCAGTATTGACTGATCCGTTGCCAAACCTAGGAACCAAACTGGTTGCTAATCAAAATGCTTCTCGATCCCAAGTGCTTATGTTGTCTATCTCAAAATAGCAAAATGATGCTTTGACAAGGAATAAAGATTACGGGAATCCACAACTATCGAATAACAAGGCTAATGAACAACCTAGTAGTTCGACAACAACTTTGACCGAAGTTGTGCCACCCATCATTCCTGAACCAATGATAAAGCCGCCAAAGGGAGTAGTACACAAATTGACATTTAATCCTCGTGCAAAAGTAGCACAAAATTATAATATAGTAGAGGACCTGGCCCAATCGTCGTCCGCTATGTCGACACTTGATGTACCGCAAAATTGCCTCTCCCAAAAGCAAGATCTATTATCAGTAATAGGTGGGATTGACCCAACGGATTCCAATCTTGTATCCTTTAATCACAAAGGATATTACCCTCAGTTACCATCTCAACTAGCTTTCCTTATTCAAGTGAAAGCCCTCAAGAAAACTGTTCATCGAACAATTATTGATGAGGGGGCATCTACATGTATTATGTCGATGAGTTGCTGGAAAAATTTAGGCTCACCACCCTTGTCAAGATCTTCAACGATGTTAAAAGCATTTGATGGACGATCATACACTCCATACGGGATTCTAAGTAACTTGCAAGTTGAACTGGGGGGAAAAATAGTAGAAATTGATGTTGAAGTAATCGACAAAAACCTCGATTACGACATCCTACTGGGAAGGCCCTGGATATATATCATGGTTACAGTTGTGTCGACCTACTTCAGGAAGATTGCATTTCCCTTCCAAGGAGGAATTACAATCGTCGACCAACAAACATTTCTCCCTAACAATTCACAAGTTATGGGAAGCATTCCAATGATCCATGGAAGCAATCATTCGCTTCAAAATATTGGAGTAGGCCTCCTAAAAGACCCTGTCTTAATGGGTACTTTTGCCCTACCGCCTCTGAGTAATCTGGCGGAAGTGGCCACAGTGGAAACCTGCAATATGAAATCTTCTATATCTAATGGATTCGGAAGATTCCTAAACATTTTGTCAGCATGGATCATCGCCATTTTAGAAATATTGTAGCAATTAATTTTCTTGGCCTGGGGGGCAAACCCAATTCAACGCTCATCGAGTGTTTGGATAGATAGGTATAAGGAATATGGCACCTCTTCAGATCCTTGGTCACATGTACATTCTACAGACGAAGTAATCATTCAATCAATGATGAAAGGAAAGGCACCATGGGAAGATTACCACCATCACTCCCATCTTCCAGATTACCACGAAGATTATTCCAGCAACCTTAATCATCCTTCAGTTTTTGATTTTCTATCAAATACTGTAAATACGGTGGATTTTGAGGATGGTTCTTATCTCGTGTCGACCTCGTTAAAAAATGAAACAAGGAGTCATGAGGATAGTTCTTTTACTGTGTCAACCTCATTAAAAAATGAAACGACTCCCTTTCCAAATCGAGTCTTTGATTACGATCTCGTAAAATCAAAGTCGAGTCTTTCGAAGATCTCGAAGGTAAACCTTCATTCTAACCATCGAGATGAATGCAATGAAGCTTGGGGGGAATGCACCTCAATTTGCGTTATTATGCTGGGGGCATGCAAACTTATCACGAGCAGTGTTACTGTAGGGTTCAAGCTCGTTAAAAAATAAACCCGCCTCGAGCAGTTTTAACGTGGAATTCAAGCTCATTAAAAAATAAACATAAGCAATGAGCAAGTGTTTCCCCCAGCATTTAAGCTCATTAAAAAATGAACCAATTTCCGGTAAATAACCATCGTGAATGTATTACTTCAGCCTTTGAAGCCTTGGTCGTGTTCTCATCATCACCTCCACTCTGTACTGGCTGATCATTCACCTCCACTTGATTGTTTACCCCTTTTGAGGAACATCTGCGAAGAGTGATCCTGTTAGCCATCCTTGTAACACTGTCGTGATTGGAAAATTCCAAACCTTACCTGGAATCAGCTGCTACCCGAATTTATCACTCGTTCCTCAAAGACGAGTCTCTTTAAGCTCTTTTCAACTGACTCGTAAAATATGAAAAGATTGCCGAGCCATTGGCCTCTCCAGCTCATTAAAGTGACCGGAAGTGCTATCCCTCCTTTAGGTTTTAATCTTTTTGGACCTGAGGGATTATTACACAAAAAGATCGAGTGCTTGTTTTGTTCGGCTCGTTAAAAGTACCGAAAATTCATCCCTTTTGTATTATTTTAAACCTTTTCGGACTTAAGGGATTAGATGACGAAAAAGGATTTTTGGAGTTTCCTTTACGTTCCTTTTCAGACTCTCTAAAATTGAAAAGGACCGAGTTATCTTTGTTGTTAAACTCGTTAAAACCTAATAGCGACAAACTTGTCCATAACAGACAAGAACGAGTTTCACTATCGCTAGGCTCGTTAAAACATAGTGATGGGTTTGGCCGAAGGGCAAATTATAGAACAAGCATATGTTATCCTCCTCAAGCTTGACAAAAATAAAGAGGTACTGGTCAGCAATGACTAGGGAAAAATTGGGAAGAAAACTTGAAGAAACTTTGTTGGTAGCAAGTTGCTCTTGAACATGACACTTTCACTCCGCATCCGAGTCGGGTTGGGTTGTTCCATTCACTGGTCACATCACCATGGTTCCATCACACCATCAACATTTGGGGTTAATGCTACCAATGCATCATGTCAGTGTCGCCGATATGTTTAAGAGAAGTCGCTCAGAGAATTCACCTGTGTCTCACCCACTATAATACATTTTCGCTTCATTCTTTCATGACCGCCACCCTGAACCGTATATCACCATATTGTTTTCACCTCCATTAAAATCATTTGCTCCATTCCGTGTCATTGATGTGGGATTCACTAAAGCACTCCTATGACGAATCTCTTCTTATCGACATCAGCTCATTATCCAAGAAGTCGATCTAGGAACAACCCTTTCAGTACTTTGAAGCTTGCATGCCTCAATGGCAAGTTTCTCACTTCCGACGACAGGTTTACATCAATGGCCTTCGACCGGAAGATTTTGCATGGTGTTCGACACCAAGTCCTTAATTCACACCACGTGAATTGTACTATAGTACCTTGAGGGTCATCATCATTATCGGTGATTCCTCTCGCGCCTGTTAACGGCTTACATCATTGGCCGGTAATCAGGCGATGTCTTTCCATGTTCGACTCCAGAACATCTCTCACATGGATCGACTTGTACTTTGAGTGAAGATCGAATGAGATTGAAGACCCCGGATCTAGTTTCATCCATCTGGGCTGCGATATATATTCAGGAAAATAAAGACATCAAATGTACATCATTGCTGCACAGATAATCATCCAATCTAATCTACTAGAATCATCAGTCTACACTCAGACGATTGTTTGTCTCATGTACATGAAAAATGAATTTATAAAGCTGAGCATGGGAATGCCTGCCTCAGCTAGATCATGAAAATATTATAAAGATAATGTATTGTATTGTATCTTATTACAGGTCTCCTTCCAGCTTGAAAAAACTTCGGATCCTCATGATAAAGCATTTCACCCGACATCAAAAGATTAACGACCTCATGCTTTAGGGGGAAACTGTTATAGACATTTTTGGGCAGTGCAACCCCAAGCATAAATGTCCATAAACCAAGGGCTCCTAAGTCCTTAAAGGTGTTGTTCCAACCCCTAAAAGAACAAGGTCAACTGATTACAACATCTCCCAGAAGTTCTCCATGAAAAACTACTCAGAACTGGTCAAAATTGGACCATTTCACCTGCTCCATAGGCAAAGTGCGTTGCATCCCACCTAAATACACACAGTAGGTGTGTTGCATGTCAAAAATCCCTTCTATGGGGTGTGATGGGTGAGAAGGGACAAATGGCAGGGTCAATCTGCAAGGTGGAGAAGCATGGAATCTTCCAGAAACTTCTCCTGTGACACTTGCCTCTCTGAATTCGACCAGGGATGAGTAAGAGATCATCAATCTCCAAGTGGAATCAAGAACTATCAGAGGGAAGACACTAATCAAATCTCAAGTTGACTCACCTCCCTTGCAAACATCTATATATGGATCCCTCATCCCAGAGATCCAGAGGCTGGAATTTTGTATCTTGTAAGGAAGTGTTGTTGGTTTCTTGGTGCAATATCATAGTGTTGGGTGATCTAAGCTTTTCATGAGGTGAAGAAGGGCTTACTTACTGAGAGGATGATGCTGGGTCAGAACAATCAGTTGTAATTCTCTTGGCTCTTTCTTGATTATCAATAAAGCTATTCAAGTTTTCCTCCATACATTTGTGTGATTGATGTTTTATGCATTTGTGTGGTTAATATACATCTGATCCTATATTGCTTATGATAATAGATCTATGTTCTCGTATAGTGTTATGCTGCTTTGATTCTACAGGTACTCTGTGAAGCTGGGTACACAAGAAAGCAAGTAGCAAAGGACTATCAGAAGGGAGAGGAATCGAGCAAGGAACCAAGCGCAAGACAGAGGTTGGTCTCCTTTATTCTTCTCTCATCTATCTCTCATAAAGGAAAATGAAAGTAGTTTTAGTTTGTTTGTTTCTAAGGTAGCTACCAGCCTTAGTGGGATTAGCAGCTCTATATAGACACTATTCCCGGTAATAGGGTGTCATGTCGTTATGATGTTATATTTGTTTTGTTGTCATGTTGGTTTGCTTCTTAGCATGATGATCATTGTAAATATTTCAATGAGCTAAGTTATAAAGCTCCATGAGCAATATGTTTTTCTTACAACATCCTTGTTGGTTGTAGGTGTTGTTGAACACCGAGGATGGTATTCCCCTAAGGGGTGGGGGGTGGGGGGGGGGGTTGTTTTAACAACTATATAAATTTCGAATAATATAACACTTATTCATAGAGATTATCCTGATTATACACTATTGCGGAATGCATGCATAATACATAACCTCCTCTACGTTGATCATCAATTTGCAGAATCAAAACATTCGCATGCGCACATTGAAACACATCAATAACACATATCAACACAGTATGTAACCGAGGAAAGCATACAGCTGAAAACCCCCAACTATCTGTATATTATATTGATTGAGAACATGTAACAATACATAGTACAATACTCCTCACAAGTACTCAGTACTATCTCCACTTGTTACACACAAACTAGCTCAGATCTGATGCCTCAAATCTCCTCCCCTGTTTGCCTGCCTCCACTACGCAATCCTGCAAGAGAACAATTATGAATGGCTGAAGCAAACTCGTATTTCCTTGGCTGAACCACGCAATCCTCATTGGCATTACTCAATCCCATTGATTGTGCAAGATCTCATGCACAACTATAATCACAACTGATAGCAATCTCAACCTCTAACACCTGTCTCCACTGAACTGTACATGCACTGAGTTAACTGATGTATTCTTTAGTTGCCTTATGAGTTAATAATTAGTGAATTAATTTAACAATTAATTCACATCACTCATCACTAGTGTATTCTATAGTTAGACTAAATACAACTAGTTTAACCAAGTCAAACTGAACACAACTCCATCAACTCCACAATCAACTCCACCAAACTCAACCACATGAGTTCTAACTGAAGTCCTGCATGCAATAGCTCAAATGACCCATAAGAAAAGCGTATTTCCTTTTGACAGCTGCATGTGCCACATCTGTAGCTCAAACTGAAGTGCTCCAAGAGGATAAGATAATGTTTATAGTCCAAATATTATTATGAGCTAATAATATTCGACTGTTCTATTTTTAGCCTGGCAGTCTAAAAATAGAATCTGCTCATATGTCTAAAAATAGAAGTCCATCTACTTTTAGCAACATGACCAATCATCCACAAATAGCATCCTGCAACTCATAGACCATGATCCATATGTCTAAAAATAGACTTTGCGCCAAAAATAGCCTGTGGGCCCACTTAGTGAAGGCGACTCCTTTCCACTAAGCTCCATCATCTTGTTGCATTTTCAACACTCCCTCTCAACAAGATATGGACTATCTGCAACCCTTATCCT
Source organism: Pinus tabuliformis (assembly GCA_031772625.1). NCBI lineage: Eukaryota > Viridiplantae > Streptophyta > Pinopsida > Pinales > Pinaceae > Pinus > Pinus tabuliformis. The sequence continues at coordinate 250,999,419 of CM062820.1, read as the reverse complement.
GCAACTCTAGAATGTTCTGCATGCAACACATTTGCCCGGTCCACTTGCTCCAACAACACTTGGAACAAAAACACTCCCAACTGACCACTTTGTTGGGCTAGGAACACACTCTGATGCTGAAACTCTACCTGCTGCTGACAAGTGCTCCCTCTCTGACATCTGCGCTAATGCAACATCTCCATGCATCTCGCACCAATGCACACCTCTGTGTGCCACCTAGCCCTGTGCAAAACACTTGTGCCTCTCGCATTGCTGCAGCCTGCTAGCTATGCACTGTCCTGGGATTCCCTACACTGTCGCTCTCTCTGCCGCTCCATCTGCATCTGTCTCTACCCAATCAGTCAGTTCCTGTTACTCCACATCAGGGCTCTCGTAGCAAGGTCTCATCCAAGAGGTTGGGTACCTCAAGGATCCTGCCCCTCCTCCTTGGGACGATCAAACCACATCTCCCCACCTCCTACCTGGAGGTATGGCTGCATGTGATCCCTCAGCCTACCTGGCTCGAAGTTTCCCCCTACTGGAGGTCTCTTCATGAGTATATGTCTCTACTCAATCTCCTCTCAGCTTCCCTTGTTGTGGCTGCTCCACAACCTCCTGAAGCTACTGCACCAAGCGTGGCTCCTCCACAATCGTATGAGACTTCTTCTGGCTCTGCATGTTGAGAGGTAACTTACGCTCCCTCTCAACCACCACGTCTCCATTAGTTGCCTCACTGCTCAAGGCTTTGCATGAATCTTGAACCTTAAGAGCATACAGGTTCTTGATCCGTGAACCAATCTGCTTCACCTGTCTAGTGATGATGTGTCTAAGGAAAACCTTTCCCTTACTAAAGACTACATCACAGCCTCTGTCTTCCAGCATCGCGATCGACACCAAGTTTCTCTTCAGTCCTGGTACATACTTGACATCGGTCAAGGTAAGGCGAGCTCCATGCTCCCTCTGAAAAATAACCGTGCCTACACCTGAGACACTATACTTCTCATCATTACCCATCGCTATGAGTATTTGGAGATCTTTCTCCTCCAAAGTACTGAACAAACTTTTGTCACCGGCCATGTGGAAAGAAGCTCCACTGTCAAGAAACCAACCACTTTCCACCATGGATGAAACCATGCATGCGAAGAGTGTGAAATCCAACTCAAACTGTGAAGCAAGTGCCTCACCTTCAGATCCTTCCCCGGATCCCTTCTTGGATTTCTTCTTTGGGCAATTAGTAGCATAATGGCCCAACTCATGACAACGAAAGCATATCACCTTCGACTTGTCAACCTTCTTCCCATCATTGGAAGAACTGGATTCGGAAAGAGAACCCTTCTCCTTCCCCTTCTCTGCTTTACTCGCTAAGGCATAGTTCTCCTCATCATGCATGCATGAAGAACTGTCTCTGGTGCTCCGTCTGATCTCCTCCTGCACAAGATCTGACCAAAGTCTCTCCCATCCTGGCAATTTCTCCCGACCATTGACAGAGTCCTAATAGGAATGCCAACTCTTTGGAAGACCAAGGAGAGCCAAGCTCACCAAGTCCTCATCATCGACAGTCACCCACACACTTCCCAGCTCAGCCCAGTGTTGGGTGAACTTCGTGAGATACTTGGGCATACTGTCTCCATTCTCACACTTAATGTTTCTGAGTTTATCCTTGAGCGCAAACTTCCTTTGGTCACTCTTGCTTTGGAATAAATCTGTCAACACTTTCCACATCAAGTATGGAGAAGCCTTTCCATGCAGGTTTGACACAATGTGATCCTTCACGCCCTCCAACAGAATCCTTCGACACTTTGCTGTCTTATTTTGCCAAGCCTCAACTTGAGTAGTATCAGTAGGCTTTGGGACCTCAGCCTCTATGAACTCCTTCAACCCATTATCATCTAACACTGCCTTCATCATGTCTTTCCATGTAATATAATTCGAGTTTCCCTCAAGAGAATACTCCAATCGCAATCCGTTGAAAGACATTTCAACTTTGACACCAAGAAAACACTGCTGCAAATTCGAATTCCACCAGCTCAAAACTCAACCGCTTCTGATCTAAAATTTGTGAGAACAAAGTATTTCTCGTACAGAGATTGACTATATGGGCTTTTACCAAATATCTCACCTTCCAAAAGAAGGATGAATCCAGAGGCTACCTAGTCCAATTACAGACTCTGCCTGAAGAAATAAAATGTAATCACTTTCTGAATAATAGATCTGATGATCAACCTGCTCTGATACCATGTAGAAATTTTGAATAATATAACACTTATTCACAGAGATTATCATGATTATACACTATTTCGGAATGCATGCATAATACTTAACCTCCTCTACGTTGATCATCAATTTGCATAATCAAAACATTCGCATGCGCACATTGAAACACATCAATAACACATATCAACACAGTATGTAACCGGGGAAAGCATACAGCTGAAAACCCCCAACTATATGTATATTATATTGATTGAGAACATGTAACAATACATAGTACAATACTCCTCACAAGTACCCAGTACTATCTCCACCTGTTACACACAAACTAGCTCAGATCTGATGCCTCAAATCTCCTCCACTGCGCAATCCTGCAAGAGAATAATTATGAATGGTTGAAGCAAACTCGTATTTCCTTGGCTGAACCATGCAATACTCATTGGCATTAATCAATCCCACTGATTGTGCAAGATCTCATGCACAACTATAGTCACGACTGATAGCAATCTCAACCTCTAACACCTGTCTCCACTGAACTACCCATGCACTGAGTTAACTGATGTATTTTTTAGTTGCTTTATGAGTTAATAATTAGTGAATTAATTTAACAATTAATTCACATCACTCATCACTAGTGTATTCTGCAGTTAGACTAAATACAACTAGTTTAACCAAGTCAAACTGAACACAACTCCATCAACTCCACAATCAACTCCACCAAACTCAACCACATGAGTTCTAACTGAAGTCCTGCATGCAATAGCTCAACTGACCCACAAGAAAAGCGTATTTCCTTCTGACAGCTGCATGTGCCACATCTGTAGCTCAAATTGCAGTGCTCCAAGAGGATAAGATAATGTTTATAGTCCAAATATTATTATGAGCTAATAATATTTGACTGTTCTATTTTTAGCCTGGCAGTCTAAAAATAGAATCCGCCCATATGTCTAAAAATAGAAGTCCATCTATTTTTACCAACATGACCAATCATCCACAAATAGCATCCTACAACTCATAGACCATGATCCATATGTCTAAAAATAGACTTTGCGCTAAAAATAGCCTGTGGGCCCACTTAGTGAAGGCGACTCCTTTCCACTAAGCTCCATCATCTTGTTGCATTTTCAACAACAACCTTGGTGAAAATTCCATGTAATAAAAGTTAATAAAGGAAAAATAATAACCACGGTTAATGGGACACGTATTCCAAGCTGAATTTTGGGCAAAATCATACTGATGGGGATCACTGGTGATTGATTATCGCTAAGGAAATTGGAAAAGGAAATGGAAAAGGATTGGGAAAGGAAAAATGGCATTTTGGCACACTTATTTATGAAAATAATGGAAATTAGGAGAAAAGGGAGGTGAAAGGTCACAAGTTGCATGTGAGGAGGAAAATGAAGGAAAATAATGGAAAATGAAGAAAATAAAGGTCTTATTAATAAGAAGGCTTCTGAGGATCAGCTCACAGACTTTTGTTAGTTTAGTTTTGGAGCTCTCTCTCTACTCTCTCTCTCTCTCATACTCTTGGACACTTAGATTTTTCTTGGAGCCCCCTTGGAGGTGTGTGTCATACTTGGAGTTTCGAAGAAAGAAGGAAAAGGAAGAGCAGGAAAGCACAAGAGGATATTGGGATCAACAACTACGACGGGTTTTGCTTATAGGTACCAAGTTGCATGTATGTTTTCCTCCCTAGTTTTGGCATGCATGGAATATGCATGTGGTTTATTGGTCATGATCAGTCATTGGCATGGAGGATTTCCTAGATTGACAGTGGATTTTCCTAGCCTTTCCATTTCCTGGATATCCACGATGTTGTCGGTTCATTTTTTTTTAATTTTTTTTTCTGTTTGTTTCTCATGTTTCCTTTAACTTGAGTTGAGTTACTAGCTCGTGGAAGCCTTGGTTGGACAAACGCTCTAGAATCCCTGTAACAGCTCAGGTTGAGTTACTAGTCCTGGAAGCCTTGGTTGGACAAATGCTCATGAAGCCCTTGGTGGGTTGAGTTATTAGTCCTAGAAGCCATGGTTGGAAAAACGCTCTGAATCTCATAGGAAGTTGTGGGTTGAGTTACTAGTTCTTGAGTTTTGATTGGAACAAATGCTCTGGAGCCCTAGAAGGCTTTGGTAGAGACCAATTTGGTGACGGTTTGTGATGTCCAACTGTGAGGTGGAATAATTGTTCGATGGGTTGAGGTTGTTTGGCCTCTGGAACCCCTAGATGATTTTGATGGATGTGTTTTATGAGATCCCACATTCATGCTTAGAATATGGCATGGGAGTGACTGGTTTAACAGGGATTTTGCTTAGCCATGTCTATGGTCGGGTGGTTCGTGGAAGTATGAACCTGGTTGGCCTTTACATCATTAATATGAGGTTATTTCTCCTTATTATTTCATGAGTATTATATTGGTTTATATGTGGATTATATGGTTGTTGTTTCCTTGGTATTATTGTGGTTATTATGTTGGTTATCTACATGAATTATGACAGTGGCTATGTATGGATCTCATCATGTTTTTACTTGTAAATGAATGAACAATGTATCTGTGGTCAAATAGATGATAATGCATCTAATGTGATAAGGAAATAATGCCTCATAGCGAATCTCAGATAAGTATGAGACCCCTATGCTCAACTTTGTTGTTAAGACCTGTAGCTTTCATATTTGTGATATGTTTGACGAACTGCATGTCATGGCTATTAGGGATCCATTCGATTCCTTGTCAATGTTTTTGTAGATGTATCATTTCTCCTTTGTGATAATTCATTTTTGAACCTGTCATTGAGTTCTAGGTAGTGACCTAGGCTTTGGGCTTGAAAAAGTGGCACAAATCCTGGAGTCGCAGGCACAGGTCTGGGGAGAAATGTCCCTAGATGCATGCATACCTATTCTGTGGGAGTGTTTGGAGCCTCCTGGATGTATGCTTGTCCATATTATGGGAGTGTTCGAGGTTTTAATGGTCTAAAAACTCAGTGGGACCCAGGGGCTGGTTACTTGAGTGGTCATGATGGCTCTTAGGAGTTTTGTTGCTGATGTGGAAGGTTTGTATGGTGTGTTTCCATCAATTCCACTCCCTTAAGTGACACATATGGAGTTGAATCATATCATAGTAACTTCTCATCACATGTTTACCCTGATTAGACGGTTACTTGGGTAGATGTGGGAGGAGGGTGTTACAAATTATAACTTGAAAACAATTTTCAATAGAAGACTTGACAATTCACAACTTAAGAAATATAGATTCAAGTTGGAACAATAGCATTTGAAACACATAAAACATCCAAAATGCACAACAAATGTAAATGGGTTGCTCCAAAGAGCCTTGTACGACTATCCAACAACCTTGTACAAGCCAATCCATGAATCATCGGTATGCCTTCCTCCTATAGGGCCTACTTCCATCTTGTTTTTAGTTAGTTGACATAAGCCTGTTTCTCTACCTAATCCCTAAGCTTGGAAAAAGATCACATAAGACTTATATGACTCAACTCTTATTTTCTTGCCTCCTCTCCTATGCCAAATCATTCCATGTAGTTCTATATATGCTTAGAATCCTTCCCAAACATCCCTAACAACTAGGTCATTAGTGCCCACATAGTTTCGTAGTTTAGCTACCCATATTACTGTGATGAACTGCATTTACAAGTGCATTGTAATTATCCCTTTGGTGGGATTTCTTGAACTCCTTGACATATTTTTCTTGCCTTGTAAATGGTAAGAAATGAACTAATTTTTTCAAATAGAAATAATTCTTCACTTCTCAAGACAACCTTTTGACAAGATTTGAAAATATTCCCAATGAGGATGGACTACACACTTTCTTTGTAGTTAGTTATGTTAAGTTGTTCCCTAGTTACTATCCCAAGAGGATTTAAACGAATTATAGGACTGGTTATACAATATTTCTTCCAACAAAATCAATAGGTCTAATTTGGCTCCCATCACGCCATCTCAACTGCTCCACAAAACCTTAGCATATTGATGTCTCCTATCATGTTTTCATAATCCAAAAAAATTACCATGCTTAGTTATGAAGCTTTCAAAGTGGTTCACACTCTTGTCAAGCTGCAAATTCTTCATACCAGGCATCAATGTTGAATCCTTTGCAAAATATTTTATTATTGTGAAATCCCTTTGGATTATTTCGCTTACATGAGGATGGCACACCTTAACTGCTATAATGATAGGCTTCTCTTATGGAGATATCTTCTTATTTAGTAATTTCATAATGAACGTATGCAACACTACCAAATGCCACTAGTTTATCTAAAAAGCCTTCCAATATTTCTTCAATTGGAAAATTGAAAGACTTACTCACAATGTTCCTTGTCTCTAGAAAATTATGCACCATGGCCTTGAAACGTATCTTGGCAGGTTCAAACATATTTTTGGTAGAAATATATGTGGGTGATTTCCTACCCATTATCCCCACTTAACAAATGTTGCATGCTCAACTATTCAAAAAAGGATACCCAACCAAAGAGAATGAATCTATATATTTTCTTCTTCTACAATTGTACCAATTACTATGGATGGTGCAAACAACATAAGCAAATGAAGCACCTTGAATACTAGTAGTAGCCACTCAATGGCCATATTTATAAAAAATTAAAGCCTTGCCACAATAATCATTTCCTCCATAGAAGGCCCTTCCATGCAATCTATCTTTCCAATCAATTCCAAACCCCCAAAACAAAGATGGAAATCTCATCAACCCTTGACCTCTATTGCCTACTATTTATTTCCTTAGGCAGATATAGGTTCCTTTGAGATTTTCAATTTTTCATATGGACTTCAATAAATTTCCTTTTAGAATCATTTGAAGTTAAACTTGGTTTCTCTATCATCCTTAGACTGTTATGCTCATACTCATTGGATCTTGATTCAAACAATGTGTTGTCTAATGTTGAAACCTTTCTAGAAGGATATTTTCATTAAAAATGATAGATTGAAAGTTGGCTTCAGCTACCATATAAAAAACTAGAGTTAGGCACTTGGGAGGTTGAGATAGTGGATGTTTTGAATAAAACTAGTTATGTTCTTCAAAAGAACTTGAATTCATGATAGAATCATGCTCATTGTCTCATGGAATTCATTTACTATCTAAAGTTTTCCTATGGGGTGAGTCATCAAACTAAGTAGTGTCATTAACTGCATCTCTACTATCTTAAATGTGTTTTAATTTGATCTCCTCAACACTCGAGTTTAGTCTACTAAATCATAAAAACTAGTTGATGGTTGAGTGATTGTATTTGAGATCATTTTTTCTCTTATCCTAGGTATGAATTCCTCCTCAATGTCACTAACATCACTATATTTCATGTTGAGAAGACGGTTTTTTTTTTTTTTCCTACCATCGAAATTTTCTGTCTCCCCTTCTAATGCATTTAGACCATACAATAGATGTTGTATTGTCACAAGTAATTCTATTTGAAGGTTGTTGATAAGGGTCCATCATGCTCATCATTTTTACATGCAATTCATAGCCATTGTTAGCCTCTCCTCTTCCCTTCTCATTTAAGGTGAGGTCTAATTATTAAAAAAATTCCCTTCCATGTTGTTCATCATTGACTCATGTTCAATCTATTGGAAAAAACTAATGAACTTTGAAAAACATCTATTATGAGGCTATCTACATAAAGTTTGCAAATTTCTTGAAGATGAAGCTAAATATTTGGGGCTTTCTCATACATTCACAAACATATATTTGATCACCACAACATAGGTTGATAATGATCTAGAAAATCAACTATTACATAAACTAAACTAGTGAAGACTACCACCTCAACTAGTAATGTAGATCCATCTAGTTCATTTGCAACATATAGCATTGAACTTGCACACTAGGTGTTGATGGAGTGGTCTCCATCATAATATCAAGTTTTTGTGCAATTCATGTGTTATCTATATGGCCATCCACCTCACAATCTAAAGAACTATCATTTATTGAAGTAGCCCAATGATTATTTCTATTAGCAATATTCTCATTAATTGCAAGCAAACCTGAAACATTCTTAGAATATTTTTCATAAGAATTAGAAACATTTCATGTTAGTAAAATCATCCAAACCCCACATTCACAAAATATCTATAGAAAAAGGCCCCACGATGTAGCCATTAATATTATGCTTCTTATATTGTGATCCCATCGATGAACTTTAATGAATGTTCCAATCACAATTTTGACAAAAGTCATATATTTTTTTCATGGCATCAAACTGTGGATGGCTACATTAGAGTTACAAATATTCCCTTATATTTTATTATAAATTGAAACAAGGATATTGTGAGTTACCTCCAAAAGTATGTTGGTATTTGAATCATTTTTTTGCTGAAAAGTAAAGGTGGAACCAAAAACCTTACACTTCCAAGTAAAAAAGAGACTCCCTAATGCTTGTGCAAATATAGACTGCTACAAACAAATTCCATCCAAGCTTCAATGGGATCTTCATATGTTCCTATACCCAAGATGTTGGGATGGGGTCCCCTAGGGTCAATTTTGGGGTTAAAAGCCCAAGTTTTTGTATAAAAAGTGTAAAGTCTATGCATTTTATGGTCGCGAAGCGCGAAGATGTAAAAGTGTCAAAAAGGGTTTCCGCCCTTCTTTTATGTAACTTGTGTCAGCTTGAGGAGATATACCCATGGTCTGCCGACCATGGGATTGTGTAAAAAGGGAAGTCTTAGAAGAGTCTAATGCAGTTCAGTTCTTGGCATGTTTTGAGTCATTGATGAAGGTAATGGGTCTATGAGAGCTAAGAGCAAAGAGTCTTAGTGTAGGAAAGAGGCTCTACAACTATGTGCATAGAGGCCTAGTGTATAAGTCTGCAGCTGAGTGCACGGACATCTGCAGCTATCTGCACGGGGTAGTTAGAGTCTGTAAACAAGATCTGAAGCATCAATAAAGAGAACTATTCTGGAATTATCTGTGTATGATCTATTTTAATTCTATTATAAATGCATGTGATTATGTTATAATGAATACTGGGTTTATGTTTTATTGATTCATGAATCCATATGTTTTTCTTTGTTATATGAATGCAAGTAGGAATATCTGTTTACGCGACGATCATCTTAATGCATGTTGAAGTTATCAGATACTTAAGCTAATCTAGGTAAACACAGAAGTAATAATAATTATAGAGGCACGTAAGTGTCTGATTCGCCTATCTAGGGTATGCGAAGGATAGTCGTAGACCTTCGTGGAGGTCTATAGTATGTCTAAGAGAAGTATCAATAAGCCCTAAAAGTCTTATCCACCTGCGCGAAGGAATGTTTAGGGTATAAAACGACATCACTACCATATCTGGGTGTGGAAACTTGGTTCCTGCATCGTCTAGATTGCTTTGGGTGAGACTTCAATCCGCGCTCTGCGGATTGATGCCGAAAGGGCCAGTAGTGTAGGGATTTGCTTGGCTAATTAACGTTGAACCTAGGTTAGGGCCCATCAAGCCAGCAAATGGTTCCGTTGCTGGGACTGAGGTCTGCATAAGGAGATGTGTGATGTCACATCACTGGAATCCAACTAAGAAGGAGATCAAAGACTAATTGGATAGAAAGATCCATGAATTCATGATGCAAGAGAAAATCAATCCATGATTGACGAAAGAACAGTGGTTGGATATATATCTGTACACAAAGATACATGAAATATTCTTATGTTCCTTCCTAATCGAATTATATGAGTAGATCATGAAATTAGTAGACGGCCCAGGAAGGTGGAGGCTTGACCGTCCAATAGTCTGGACCCCGGAGTTAATGCGGAGATTAGAAGCCTTTGAAGATAAGATCACATATGTTTTCGATCATTGGTTCGATCATATCATAGGAGGGTTTGTGATAGAGTTCATGGTTGATACTTCGGTCAGTTATAGCGAAGCAGAGCGATGCTTCTTCAAGGGATCACGAGGTAAGTATTTAAGGTCTTTAAATACTTGGATTAAGATGCTCTTGTGTGAAAAGTGGGTTATGTAGTTACCTTGATGTTTGGAGCTACACAAAGTGGAAAGATTTTCAGGGATAGAGGGAAAACAGGCCCTGAATATAGCCCACTGATTGGACCTCCTTTGAGTGATGACGAGAAAGCATCACAGGCTTCTCCGCAGAGCGTTGTTTAGTTGATAAGACAAGGCTTCTTGCGAATACCCCATCCACCCACACCACCTCCATCTTCACCTCCACCACATACGCCTTTGTCCACACCATTGCCACCTCCACCACCATTCAATATGGTGAATTCAGTAAAGTTCTCGTGTTTAAGGGGTCCGGAATTGAGGACCTAGACCAATTTTGGTTCATTGTGAAGGTTGTATGGGAAGCTCGAGGTATTACAGATGACCAAATGAAGAAAGCAACATTGGTTAATGCTTTGCAGGAATATGCGCTAACATGGTACATTAAGTACTGCACTGATAACCCGATGGCTTCATTAGCAGATATTCAGACCGTGCTGAATAAGGAATTCATTAGGCCCAAGTCTGAAGCACAATCGATTGTGGGATTCAAGGAGATCATGATGAAGCCTGGTGAGACACCCTGGGACCTGGATCAGAGATTGAAGTGCACAATTTGTGAAGCCAACATGAATCTTATGGATGGGCTACACTGCGAATGGTTCATGGTTTCACTCCTGCCTCATCTAAGGGTTGCTTTGTCACAGCAAAAGATTGGGACCCAGGCAGAAGCCCTGGAGATTGCAATGAGATTGCATGAGACACTAATGCAAGATGATAATTTAGGGGTTCAAAAGATTCACGCTCAGTTGCAGAACCTGTCCCTATAATTTCAAATTCTGAAGAAAGATAGAGCAGTTCGGGCCGAAGGTGCATGAAGAAGTTTGGTGCCTAAAGTGCAAAATTCATGGGCATGACAAAGATCACTGCAGTCTTCGTGAATTATGTTGCAGTAGGGGGTTGATGCCTCTATGGTTGGAAGCTCAAGCAGGGCTAAGTATAGGGCCCATGATATGGTGTGCTATTTGTCAGGTAGCTGGAAAACACGTGACAAATAATTTCCATTTGCTACAGAAATTTGTACAGACACTGCAACAACTCTTTTGCAACTTTTTTCAATCAGTGGGTCATGATGAGTGTAATTGTCATAGTTATGAGCTAATGATGGATAGAATGCCCACATATAGGGTGCAGGAAAAAACTCGGCCTACGAATGAAGGTGTAAGGGGAGCGCGAGGCGAATATCATAGGCGTGGATGAGGCCGAGGTGGAGGACCTGGTAGAGGTTGGGGACATGTTATTTGTTACAATTTTGGGGGACCGGGACACTACACACAAGAATGCATGAACCTGACACACCTGTCATACCGATATTGTACTCAGTTTGACCATGTGGTAGAGGATTTCCCTGTATTATTAGCTAAGATACGTGAAAAGGAGGCGCAACCTGAGCAACTGACTCAGAACCTGCAAATGATGAGGGCTAAGCCTCGCAAAGAGGATCCCAAGGTAAATATTGTGCTGTGGAGTGGAATGAAAACTGGTGAAGATAAGGGGAAGCAGCCTAAAGAAAGTGAATGGGTTCACAAGGCTCCAGAAAAGGAGATCGGGTTTGATCTAGAGAGCGCAAGGGAAACATTTATGGAAGCAAAGAAAAGCTTTGCTAAGGCCTCTATCTCAGTAAGTCAGGATAATCCAGTTGAAGAGATGGACCCTTCTATGCTTACTAGTTTCTTGGAGACCTGTATGAAGTTGCTGCGTGATGGAAAGGCTGTGAAAGGATTGCATGAGTTGATAAATAAGTGCGCTGGAAAAGAAAATGATCTTGACGGACCACGTGCATTCAGGAAGATTGGTAAGCATAAGGTAAGAATGGGGCGTGAGATGAGGCTCACTGTGTAGATAGGAGAATATGAGATGGATCAAGTTATTTTGGATCTGGGGTCGGACACGAATGTTTTTCCTAAACAAACATGGGAGAGGATGGGGAGACCTGCACTATAGTGGTCTCCGATTTAGTTAAGAATGGAAAATTAGCAGAAAATCATCCCCATGGGAAGATTGTAGGGAGTGACAGTTGATATTGAGGGCGCAAGTGCATTGGCTGATTTTGAAGTGATAGAGATTGTGGATGACAACAATCCCTACCCTGTGCTCCTTGGGATTGATTGGGCTACTGACATGAATGGGGTAATCAATTTGAAGAAGTGGAAGATGATATTTGAGAAGAAATCTCTCCACGTAGTAGTGCCCCTGGACCCTGCAAAAGGACTGTGCTATACTGAACCGGTTCGCGATTATGAAAGCGATGATGATTTGGACCAGATTTATAAGATAACGGTGTGAGATCAGGATTGGGTGAATCCAACAGCAGATGGACGCATTGCCTATGACCGCGAAAGTTCCTGCACATCAGATTCAGATGAGGAGTTGGAGCAATGGCAGAACCAACTGCATGAAGTATCTACGCTGCACTGTGTATCATCGAAGGTAAGAAGTCTGCCTTATTATGACGATTTAATTGATGTCGATAAATTTTTGGATGAATTCGAAAGGGAAGTGCTAGAGAAGAATCACTTCCAAGCCTTGGATTGGGTACTACGTGCTACACCCACGAGATGGTGGGGTACGCACAAAAACAGTTTTGATGATTGGCGCGTGTATAGAAATATGATGAGATTGCGGTTTGGTCACCCTTAAGTTTGGCTAATAGAGAAATATGATGGAAGGGATGATTCACGCGATCACCTAGCCAAATGGACTAAGGTTTATGGAGCAGAGCCTCAGCCTGAATGGGTGCATCTGTTTTGTCATACTTTGGATGTAATACTGATGAACTAGTACTTGGAAACAGAGCTCCACCATGGCACTGAAGAATGGGACATTTTGCAACAAGGATTCTTGATGACGTTTAACTTTGAGGATGGATTTGAATGTATTGATGAGGCATTGCAGGAAGTCAAGCCAACGATATTCAAAATAACGCAGGATCCCCTGGACTTAATTCAACCGAATCGGACTACCCAATTGTGCCATGCGCTAGAGTGCTATAATGTGACTGCTAAAGAAGAGGATGAGGATTCATGGAACATTAATATCCCAGAGATTGAAGGTCACTACAAAGTTGAAGGACCGCAAATTGAAAATCTAGATATCACCGCACTGCTAAAAATAAGACAAGTGAACATTGGAATACAGGCAGAGCCAAAATTTGCAAAGATTGGGGACTACTGGGATGACACAACAGTAGATAAGGTTGCTAAATTGCTCTGCGAATATCAAGACTTGTTCCCTACAAAGTTTTCAGATTTGAAAGGGATAATAAGGGACTTGGGAGTTATGAAAATTATGTTGAAACCAGATGCAAAGCCGATCAAGCAAAGGCCTTACCACCTCAACCCCAAGTATAAAGAATAGGTCCGCTTAGAGGTGGATAAAATGCTTGCCGCAGGTATTATTGAACTGGTCAAAGAATCTGATTGGGTGAGCCCAATATAAGCAGAAGGATGAAATAAGTATATGCATAGATCTTAAGAAGTTGAATGACGCCTGCATACATGATCCCTTTCCAACTCTGTTCACCGACAAAGTGATGGATAATGTAGAAGGACAGGAAGCATATTTGTTCATGGATGGGTTCTCGGGGTACCATTAGATCAAGATCGCGACGGAGGATAGAAGTAAGATTACCTTCGCCACTGAGTGGGGTGCTTTCAGTATACTGTAATGCCTTTTGGGCTGAAGAAAGCGCCGACGATCTTTTCACGCATAGTCATCGTGATGTTTAAGGACTTCATTCACAAGTTTTTGGAGGTATACTTTGATGATTGGACGATGTTTGGACTAGTGAAATGCCATGTAGCTAGCCTACAATTGATGCTAGATACATGCCAGAGGTATCAGATCGCGCTCAATTTGAAGAAATGTTTGTTCTGTGTTCCTTTCGGGATCTTGCTAGGCCGTGTGATGTGTAGACAAGGATTAATGGTCGACGTAGCTAAGATAGCAGTTATAATTAATTTAGAGGCACCAAGAAGTGTGAAACAGCTACGTGCAACGTTGGGGCATACGAGATACTATAGAAAGTTCATTAAGAGTTATGCCCAGATTACTGTGCCGATGGAGAAGCTACTAAAGAAGGATGCTACATTTTGTTAGAATGAAGAGTGTCAGCAAAGCTTAGATGTGTTAAACAAAAAGATAGTCACTGCCTCGATCCTAGTCTTCCCAGATTGGATGAAGGAATTTCATGTGCATGTGGACGCGTCATGTATTGTGCTCAGGGAAGTACTGACACATGCCAGTGAGGGAGAGTTGGATCACCCTATAGTGTTTGCGAGTAGGAAGTTGTCTAAAGCTGAGAAGAACTATTCAACGACAGAGTGCAAAGGTTTGGCTATGGTGTACGCGCTCCAAAAGTTTAAACATTACTTGTTAGGTGCACACTTCAAGATGTATACAAACCATTCTGCATTGAAGTACCTGGTTAACAAGCTTGTGTTGGGGGGGAAGATATGCAGATGGCTGCTGCTATTTCAGGAATATGATTTTGAAGTCATTATGAAGCTAGGACGATTGAATGCAAGGCCAGATCATCTATCACGCATTGAAACAAGAGAGGAGCCTACTATTTTGGAGGAAGAACTACCTGACGTGTAGCTCTTTGCAGTGTGTGTCATGGACAATCACTTTGTAGATATCATACACTTCTTGACAACAGAAATGACTCCAGAGGGATATACTAGTCAACAAAAGAAGGAGTTGGTGGTGTGCGCGGCAGAATTTTCTATCATTGCAGGGAATTTATATAAAATGGGCTCGAATGAAATACTATGACATTATGTGCATGAGTTTGAATGAAATAGCATCCTCATTGAAGCTCATGGAGGAGCTACGGGAGGACATTATGTAGGAAAAGAAATAGCACAGAAGATTTTACGAGCTAGGCTGTGGTGGCCGACCCTTCATAAGGATTCCAAGGCTTATTGTAAGGAATGTGATACATGTTAGAGAATGGGCAGGCCATCGCGAAGGGAAGAGATGCCTTTGAATCCACAACTATCATTACAACCATTTGAGAAGTGGGCAATTGATTTTGTAGGACCAATTCATCCTCCAAGAAAGAAGACAGGTGTGCGTTACATCATCACCGCCACTGAGTATCTGACCAGATGGACGGAGGCGCAGCCTGTGAAGGACTGTACGGGGCAACAACAACAAAGTTCATATTTGAGTATGTGCTGACTAGGTTTGGTTGCCCGAAGATTTTGATGAGCGATCGTGGTACACATTTCCTTAATGAGATGATAAATGCGTTGACGAAGGAATTCCAAGTTTATCACCAAAAGAGTACATTGTATCACCCGCAGGCTAATGGGATGGTTAAAGCATTTAATAAGATATTGGAGAATGCACTGACGAAGGTTTGCAATGAACAAATAAATAACTGGGATGTGTGCGTACCCGTGGTGATATGAGCTTACAGAACGAATTGCAAAAAGCTAACTGGACAAACGCCTTTCACGTTGGTTTATAACGTAGAAGCTGTGATGCCGATGGAGTACATTGTACCTAGTTTGTGCATAGTGACATTCACAGGAATGGTGGATCACAGAGCCCTAGAAGAGAGGCTCACGCAGTTGACAAAGTTGGAAGAGGATATATTTTTGGCTGGATTACATCAACAAGTTCAAAAGGAGTGTGGAAAGGCATGACACGATCGACACATCAAATTGCACACCTTCAAGGTAAATGATTTAGTGTTATTGTATGACAACAAGTTTGATAAATTTCCAAGAAAATTGGCTGGGGCCCTATGTCATCAAGGAGATTACTGATGGTGGAGCAGTTTAGCTGGTGAAATTGAATGGAGATCCATTTCTAGGGAAGGCAAATAGCATCTGATTGAAGCCATACACCGGGGATCTGGCTAGATGACTATATGATGGAAGCATAGTCTTAGCACTCTAGGTAGCTGAAAGGAGGCGCGGGACTATAAACTACACTGCCTGGGTTGTAGGGCTGTGTGACTGGGGGACTGCACGGGAAGGAGGAATGTCATAGTATCAGCAAAAGAGTGAGGGGAGTTGCACTAGAGGAAGAGCTACCATGCAGGGCAGCTAGGAAGTGACTGTTACAGTCACTGCTCATGATTTGATAGTGAGAAAACAACTAAGAGGAGTGGGGGGCAGCATTTAAGGCAGAATTTAAATGTGATATCTTTGGAAATCTGTTGCCAATGTAGCATTTATGAACGGATTTTTGGGGGAACGGTCAGATTTGAATTCGGATTTTCCTATAAATTATAGATGGCCGCCCAACTAAAACCATTTTGCATTTTGAGAATTAAGGTGTCGAGCTATCAGTTGTGCATGAACCCTGAGAGTTTTGAGGCTTCGGTGGCCAGTTCATTGTTTGACAGGTTGCCTAAGGAAACCTAGGAGATCCTTACTAGCCTCATGTCGGCGCCTGTGGAAACCGCAAGTGCTGGAGGATTGATGGCCTCTAAGGGAGTTGCCCCTAAGGTTGTAAGTGTATAAGTGTCTGCAGAAGTGCCAAATTCACCGAGGGGACCCAGGCTGAGGCCTACACCCACAAAAGAGGGGCCTAAGACAAAGAAAGACAAGAAGAAAGTGACATAGCCAGTGCACGAGTCGCCAAGGAACCACCGAGGAAAGAGAAGCCCACTGTACAGGAGAAATGCAAGGTGGTAGACCTAGAATCCTATGAGGGCATAGAAGAAATTGGTATGGGCATGAAAGACATTGATATTGAGGGGGTGGACCCTATTTCCATGTTACCAGAGTACATCCCTCCATGCCAAGGCAAGGTGAAGGTCCTGAAGGACCCAAATGAGGGAAAACTTTTACTTAACACATTGTTGCTGCCAGACCAGATCACATTCGAAGGTCCGTGCTTGGCGCACGTCCCACATCTAAAGTTAGAGGATTGGGACTTGGTAGATACTGAGCGGTTCCCCCACTTGGTGACTGATACATTTATGACCCACGTCTTCTATAAATATTCTAGTGTGACCACACTGGAGCCGAGGA